>JAVJIX010000051.1:3325000-3632500 GCA_036785185.1 Paratrypauchen microcephalus
AAATGAATGTATGTGAATGTGCAGACAGACTTTCAGATAGAACTGTTGCTTGTAGACACACACACAGTTTTTGTCTTATTTTGCATAAATTTCCTATTTTGACCCAATACTATATCTTGGAAACTATAGCCAATCAGCACTTCTGACTTACTTTTTCTTTATTAGTGACCTAAACCAAGAAAAATGTCACTACTTTTGTTCCGGAAGCATTTTGCTTGTAGACCAGTGATATGGAAGCAGTTGACAACTTAAAATTTCCTTTGGGATTCATAGTTTATCCCACTGTTTATCTAGAGTTTATCTACAGTAGTGGCTTTCCTCTTTTGGTACAACAGTATTTTCAGTGTTTATTTAGTTGTTTCTGACAGTATTTGTGTGTTGATAAAGTAAACGAGCTGACAGTTGCAGTACTCACAGTGACTCCGGGGTTCTTGACGGTGATGCAGGGCGTGGTGGCCCTCAGCGCTCCACTCACTCCGTGGTAGTACTTAAAGCAGACCTTCGTCTCCGCTGTGGGCACATCACACACCTTTAATCTCCATTTCAACAGACAAATGATTATATCAAAACTCAAACATATTCACATACACATATACAGCCAAGAGGGTGGATACTCCTAAATTAAACTTCCTTTCAGTGGCACTTTTATACACGCAGCACTTTTATAATTAATTTGAATACAGGGAGTCCTCGGGTTACGACGTTGATCCGTTCTTAAGACGCGTCGTAACCCGAATTTCGTCGTAAACCGGATTTTGCCTTTGATCTTCCAACCAAAGCACCAATAACCTTTCCATCTCAATAATTAGACCACTACACTGCTTGGTTATCACTGCCGCTTTCATAGGAGCAGATCAGAGCCCACATCAGGTACTTCCGCCCACATTGGGCACACACACGAGGCCGTCTTCTTCTCCCTACAACCACAACAGAGCGTATTCTTCCGCCGTGCGCCGCGCGCCGCGCGCCGCGTGCGTTTGTTTACATCTCTTACCACGCTAAACCGTGTAAGACGGAATGACGCGTAATATATACATATTTTTTTTAATGGGGGCGCGTTCGTAACCACGAAACGTCGTAACCCGAGACCGTCGTAACCCGAGGACCCCCTGTATACATATTTTATATTTGTATTCAATATTTTATGTTTGTATGCACAGGATTGTTTCTTATCATATTGGGTATGTATTCTGAGTTGGAAAGTAAAAAAAAAAAAAATTAAACAGTAGAGAGAATGACAAATGTACATTCTGCAACAAAGAAATAGAAACAATCAGTCATCTATTTGTGGAATGTGAAAAGATAAAACCAAACTGGATCAACATTGAACAATGGTTAAATAAATATAGAATTAAACCCCCAGAATCAATTAAAACTAAAGATATTATACTTGGAAATCCACATTCAGACAAAATCCTATTAAATACAGTTATTTTAACAACAATATTCTATATTTTCAAATGTAAAATGAAAACAGAATCCCAAATTTTATTGCTGTTAAAATGTATATAACATATGTAATGGGAACAGAAGAACATGTTGCAAAAATAAACAACAAGACACAGTATTTTTGGGAAAATGGTCGTCTTTATCTCATGAACTCAGCAGAACGTCATAATGTAAAATGAAACCATCACATCACCATTATCATCTCTCTCTCTCTCTCTTTCTTTCTCTCTTTTTCTCTTTCTTTCTCTTTCTCTCTTTCTTTCACTCTTTTTCTCTCCCTCTCTCTTTTTCTTTCTTTCTCTCTCTCTCTTTATTCATTTCTCTCTCTCCCTCTCTTTCTTTATTTCTCTCTCTTTCACTCCTCTCTCTCTTTCTCTTTTTTCTTTCTCTCCATTTCTCTCTCTCTTTCTTCTCTTTCTTTCTCTTTCTCTCTCTCCCTTTCTCCTTGTCTTTCTTTCTCTGTCTTTCTCTTTTTCCCTCTCTCTTTTCTCTCTCTCTTTTTCTTTCCCTCTTTCTTTATTTCTCTCTCTTTATTTTTTTCTCTTTCTCTCTGTCTCTTTTCTCTCTATCTTTCTTTCGCTCTCTTTCTCTCTTTTTCTCTCTCTCTTTCTTTCTCTCTTTCTCTCTCCCTTTCTCTCTCTCCCTTTCTTTTCTCCCTCCCTCTCTCCCTTTCTCTTTTCTCTCTTTCTCTCCCTCTCTTTCCCTTTCCTCCCTCTCTCTCCCTTTCTCTTTTCTCTCCCTCTCTCCCTTTCTCTTTTCTCTCCCTCTCTCCCTTTCTCTTTTCTCTCCCTCTCTTTCCCTTTCTCTTTTCTCCCTCTCTCTCTCCCTTTCTCTTTTCTCTCTCTCTTTCTCTCCCTCTCCCTCTTTCTCTCCCCCTCTCTTTTCTCTCTCTCTCACTCTCTTCTTTCTCTCCCTCTCTCTCTTTTCTCCCTCCCCCTCTCTTTCTCTCTCTCCCTCTCTCTCTCTCTCTTGTATTGTGATATTTCATGTGTCTTTCTGTCAGCATGTTCACTGTGTGTGAAATATGGAAATAAACGCATAATAAAAATACTGTATATTATATATATATTAAACAGTTGCCGTGGTAATAAGATAACATTTGATTAAAAACATATTATATTATTTATTTTTCAATGTTGACCACAGCGTAAAACTAAATAACTTCAAAATAAAGGAGAAAACGGCGCTAAGACCATCACATAAATCAGACAAACTATAAATATGTTCAGTGCTTTTGCTGATTTCCATAGAATATGAAGCACGGCGCCCACGTCCGCACATTTATGCAGCTCGTTAACATCGTTAGAAAACCTCGGTGTTTGTAGTTTAAATAAAACAGAGACAGGACAGTAGGGCAGTCCGCAGAGTCTATTTAAGGTTTCTGTGAGCTCTGAGAAATGGGTTAAGCCCCTCTCCGTCTCTTATTTTTATCCCTCACATTAAAAATGCAAGTGCACAATTAACGCCGGGGCAGAGCGCCCCACTCACCCTCCAGGAAGTACGGCCCCGCCTCCAGCCGCCACACGATCTGGCCCCTCTGGGTGCCGTTCACGCCGCGGTTCTTCGAGTCCCACACGTTCGCCACGCACGTCTCATCTGCAAACACAAACAATTCAAATCACATTTTAGTCTAATAGTTTATTTGTTGAAATCCAATCAACAAATCACTGATACTATTTAAAAACATTTATTTAAAAACTATTTAAAAACATTTATTTATTATTTCAATATTATTGTTTATCAATAGATTTCTCCGAAGCAATATATCGTGCTTCAAAAGTTGTTATCGTGACAGGTCTACCATTTTGTTAGGGATGCACGATATATCGGCATTAACATCGGTATCGGTCGATATCGCCAAATTGCAACATATCGGTATCAGCCCAATGTGTAAAAGTGGGCCGATATTAACAACCAATATTTGTCAGTACAGTAATCCCTCCAATTAACCTTTTCTCACATTTCTGTCTCGTTTAAACACTCAAACTTTCGTAGATTTTCAACAAAATGTATTAATAGTGAAGCGTCCCACCCGGGGCTGCGAGCACGAGACCCGTGCCCAAACCGAGCCTCCTCCAGACCAGGTCTAAACCAGGATTAAACCACGGCGTGCGACTCTTTGCCATGTGCTCAGCACGCAGTCCGAAAAGAGCAAAGGTAAAGAGCCGCATGCGGTGGTTTAATCCTGGTCTAGACCTGGTTTAGACCTGGTTTAGTTCAGGTTTAGTCCAGGTCTAGACCTGGTCCAGTCCTGGTTTAGACCTTGTTTAGACCTGGTCTAGACCTGGTTTAGTCCGCATTTAGTCCTGGTATAGTCCCGGTCTGGTCCTGGTCTAGTTCCAGTCTGGTCACGCCCCTCCCGCGTCCCCCATCTATAGCTTCAATCGGCAAAGGTCCCTTAGCCAATCAGGACGCAGAACACAATGTTACACTATAAAAAAAAGTTAGACTATTAAAAAAATTGAAATTGAAAAAAAAAAAAAAAAAAAATCAGGAGTCAAAACACGTTTTGGAAATAAAAGAAGACATTCAAAAATTAATTTTGCATGATTTTCAGTCTGTATAAAATGTTATCTCAGAATTAAAAATAAATAAATATCGGTATCGGCTAACATCAGCAACATTAATATCGATATCAGTAACTAATATCGGTATCGGCTAAAATGTTCACATCGGTGCATCCCTAGTTACGAACATGACCTCTGTCGGCTTCCGTAGTTTTATCACTGTAATACTCCCTACAACTGTATACAGCTGGTATTGTATTTTATATTTGACTACTACTTTTCTATTTAAATCTGATTTGTACATATATATTTATTACCTTTATTTTTATGTATAATTATGTCTTATCTGACACTGGTCTATTGCTCTTTAGTTGCTATTCCATCTATTTCTTCATTGCCATAGTCATTCTTTCTTTCTTTTTTTTCTTTTTTACCCTATATATGATAAATTATATTTGATCTGTGAGCTACCATACCCAAAACAGTTTCCCTTCAATAAAGTTTGTCTAATGCATTCCATTGTTGTGTGTAGTGTAGTTCAGTTTCGTATGCTTTAAAATCCCATTTGTACATACTGACTCAGAAATGACCGTCTCAGTGTCCACCTAAACGAACTAACATCGATTGGTTCAATAACGTATCGATAATTGGACAACGTAAATACAGGAAAGCGCAGTCCCATTTCTGTTAATCACGTAATAAATCGATGTTTGGATTGTTGTGGAGCTGTGTGTATGAGGACCCCTGGAGAGGCTGGTCCTGGGGGATTCTCCGCCCGGGGCGGTGAAGTCCCCCGGCGTCTGCGGTCATCAAATATTAACGCCGTGTCCAGTGTAAAACATGACAAATGGCCCACGTCCTTTTCGATCAATACAAACCCTCTCAGACACGTATCCTCCGTCCACAGCTCTGGCCTCAGTCCCACAGCTCAGAGTTTGGACTGGAGATTTCAAACATCCATGATCAAAAATATTTTACTGTGTCACGATTTCGGTTGTCAAAAAAAAAAATCTATACCCACATATTAATTAATACTTAAACTGTTACAGGAACTATATACTAATTTGGATCAATAAATGCAATAACCCTTATTTTTAATCACAGTTTTCATGCGTCTTGGCATGCTCTCCACACATTGTTCTTGGGTCCTAGTTTAGACCTGGTTTAGTCCTAGTTTAGACCTGGTTTAGTCCTAGTTTAGACCTGGTTTACTCCTGGTTCAGATCTGGTTTAAACCTAGATTAGTCCTGGTTTAGTCCCATTTTTAACCTGGTTCAGTCCTGGTTTAGTCCAAGTTTAGGTCTGGTTTAGTCCTAGTTTAGTCCTGGTTTAGTCTTGGTTCAGTCCTAGTTTAGATCTGGTTTACTCCTGGTTCAGACCAGGTTTAGTCCTGGTTTAGCCCTGGTTCAGTCCAAGTTTAGGCCTGATTTAATCCTAGTTTAGTCCTGGTTTAGTCCTGGTTTAGCCCTGCTTTAGTCTTGGTTCAGACCTTGTTCAGTCCTAGTTTAGATCTGGTTTACTCCTGGTTCAGACCAGGTTTAGTCCTAGTTTAGTCCTTGTTTAATCCCATTTTTAACCTGGTTTAGTCCTTGTTTAGTCCACTTTTTAACCTGGTTTACTCCTGGTTTAGCCCTGCTTTAGTCTTGGTTCAGACCTGGTTTAGTCCTAGTTTAGACCTGGTTTACTCCTGGTTCAGATCTGATTTAATCCTCATTTAGTCCTGGTTTAGTCTTGGTTCAGACCGGGTTTAGTCCTAGTTCAGTCCTTGTTTAGTCCAAGTTTAGATCTGGTTTAATCCTAGATTAGACCTGGTTTAGTCTTGGTTCAGACCGGGTTTAGTCCTAGTTCAGTCCTTGTTTAGTCCAAGTTTAGATCTGGTTTAATCCTAGATTAGACCTGGTTTAGTCTTGGTTCAGACCTGGTTTAGTCCAAGTCTTTCACATTGTTCTTGGGTGACTTTATTCCACTCCTGGTGCAAGAACTGAAGTAGCTCAGCTTTGTGTTTGTGTTGGAATTCAACAGACGCTGGAATGGAATGGCTGTAATACATGTAGAGATGCTGATTTCAGAAAAAAATGCAGTGGTCTCTTATTATTTTCCAGAGCTGTATAATGAAATATACATGTAAACTATTCAACGTTACCAGCTCAAATGTTAACGTGCTTCAAAATAGTACATTCTGCACAAATATAAGTACATATCGTAAAGTGAGTGATTATAGTGTCATCTCGAATGAGGGCAGGGAGCGTCCGGAGCTGGTGTAGCCCGGCGGAGTGTGGCCGACTGCCAGGCTGCAGACAGGGCTCGCCTCTGGGGAGAACAGCCCCAGAAACTCCCTGTGCCTGGGTCAATACGAGCAGAGCCGGAGCAGAGCGAGGAAGACGAGGGATTGTGTTTCATTCACGTTTGCACGCCTCAATAAAATAGCTCTGTGTGGTTGCTGTACTCGCTGGGACTGATGTTTTTGAAACATTCGAAACATATTTTAAATAGGGATTTTAGCCAATATCCGATATTAATGGGCGGCAGTAGCTCAGTTGGTGGAGTGTTTGTCCACTGATCAAATACTGCTCTTGACATAAGAAACATCAGTGAGTGGTCAGATCCACTGACCCACAGGTTGGTTGATATGATTCCAGCTCCCACAGATGAATGCTGCTGTTGTGTCCTTGGGCAAGACACTTAACCCTCCTCACCCCCAGTGTCTGTGTACACTGGTGTGTGAATGTGTGAGTGGTTCCTTGTTGTAAAGCACTTTGGGTGCCTTGAAGGTGGAAAAGCGCTGTATAAAGATGTGAGATGTGAATGTTGCCGTTATCAGCCAATATTAGCGATACAGTGAACCCTCGTTTATCGCGGGGGTTAGGTTCCAGAAATAGCCCGCAATCAGTGAAATCCGCGCAGTAGGACAATTTTATATTTTACAATTATTCTACATGTTTTAAGGTTGAAAACGCTTCACCAGACACATTATACACCTTTCTGAGACTGGTATTAACATTTTCTCACATTTTTCTCTTGTTTAAACACTCAAACTTTTGTAGATTTTCATTAAAATATATTAATAGTGAGGGGGGGGGGGGGCACGTGACACGCGGACACGTGCGCGCTGACACGTGCGCGTGGACACGTGTGTTTGTTTTGGTACCACATATCCATGCCATGTGCGAAAGTCGAGTGGAAAGCGACCTGGATATCATTTTGGGCAAGACTCAAGCCACTGCTAACAGTGCAAAACCGCTAACAGACGCCTCTGAGCACCAGTCCTCACCACAAGACCAGGTAAGACTAACCTGCGCTAACAAGGGTAGGTTGCATTTCACCCCAGCTCCAAAATCAGACCGCCCCGGAGTTCGGGGCATGGCTATCAATGCATCGCCAATACTCCACAGCTCTCTAGGACGGGGTCGGGTTCGTCCTCTCGGCGTGACGGGGAAGACCCACTGTCTCCTCTGTGCGCGCGAGTGTCCTCTCCCCGCTGCGGCTCCCTCGAATGCGGCTCTCCCCGCTGCGGCTCCCTCGAATGCGGCTCTCCCCGCTGTGGGCTCCCTCGGCCGCGCGGCGTCCGGGCCAGGCCCGTCCATGTTGATTCTTGGCTCTTCCATGGTCCGGCTCGCACTCTCTTCCATGGCTCGTGCAAGTAAACAAAGGCCACACCTCCTGTCACCCAGGCGCTCTCGTGAAGGAAATCAGAGACTCTGTCCCTACCACCCTGCGTGACCATCCCTGGTCTAGACCTGGTTTAGTCCTGGTTTAGACCTGGTTTAGTCCTGGTTTAGACCTGTTTTAGACCTGGTTTAGTCCTGGTCTAGTCTCTTAGCTAATCAGGGCGCAGGACAGAATGTTACACTGTAAAAAAAAGTTACACTATAAAAAAAATTGGAAAAAAAAAAAAAAATTGGAAAAAAAAATCCGCGAAACAGCGAGGCCGCGAACAGTGAACCGCGATACAGCGAGGGTTCACTGTACCGATATTTATTTATTTTTAATTCTGAGATCACATTTTATACAGACTGAAAATCATGCAAAATGAATTTTTGAATGTCTTCTTTTATTTTCAAGTTTGACTCCTGATTTTTTTTTTTTTCCCCCAAATTCATTTTTTTTTTATAGTGTAACATTGTGTTCTGCTTCCTGATTGGCTAAAGGACCTTTGCTGATTGATGTTATAGATGGGGGACATGGGGGGGACTAAACCAGGTCTAGACCAGATCTAAACCAGGATTTTGTTGAAAATCTACGAAAGTTCGAGTGTTTAAACGAGAGAGAAATGTGAGAAAACATTAATTGGAGGGAGGCGGACGTTACTTTTTTGTGCTGTGCAACACTGGAATTTCCCCACTGAGGGACTAATAAAGGCATATCTTATCTTATCTTATCTTACTGTACTGACAAATATCAGTCGTTAATATCGGCCCACTTTTACACATCAAGCCGATACCGATATGTTAAAATTTGGTAATATCGGCCGATGCCGATGTTAATGGCGATATATCCTGCATCCCAAAACATGCACCTTAGGTAAAATCCTCCAGCTTAGGTCATGACCAAACCGAAGCAAGAAGATCATGGAGATGGTCCCCGGGCGCAGTAATGTGTGTGCTGCCCACTGCTCCTAATATATATATATATATATATAGGATGGGTTAAAATGCAGAGAAGAATTTCTCCAGTGTGAGATCAATAAAGTCACTTCTTCTTCTTCTTAATTTTAAATCATCTGCCCCCCCGACCGGCGCCCCTCTCTCTCTCTCTTAGACGGCAGAGCGCGCTCCGTTCCCCCTGGTTTGCAGAGCCAGGCGCCGTTGCAAACTGTTCCCTGCTATTGCAGGACTGCTTACAAACCGTTTCCCCGCTATCTGGACTCTGTTCCCCTCCCTAGTGCACGGATCCACATGCTCTACCTTCCACGCTGCTCTCTGGTTCAGGGGCCAAACCGGGGCACTTCCTGGTCATACGATAAAGGGGGCCACATGACCCGGACTGAACCATTAATGTTAATTTGTGGGTTTGTTTTGTTTTCTTAAGACTCTTAGTTAATTAAGTCATACCATATGGAGGGTTATTTAAGTATTTTCTTATTCTCTTATCATTATGGGTACCATTATTTGTAGTCAAACAATAATGATGATAATATGGAAAACAAACAGTTTTGGTATCGGAATAGTATCGGTATAATATAAAAAGTAAATTCTTGTTTAATTATCAATACAAAAAATTACATTAATAGGACAAATTTAGACCTTTTCAGAGCAGCTTTAGAATGGTCCTCTATATTCAGTACTATTCTTTACTACTCACTACTAGTATAAAATAATATAATAATGACGTATTACAAAAAATTACATTGTATTATTTGGTACTGAAATCGATATAGAGCATTTGCCTTAGTTTAAAAATTTAGTTTGAAATACTAGTTATATGACAACACTATTCAGAAAATAATTGCAGTTTTAATGAGCTTAATTGCTGCCCTTATGCTAACACAAAAGATGCTCTGTCGTAGACGAGGGAACCTTTGTAACACTTTTGTAAAATGCGCTCGTTACACACCGACACGGGGCACCAGGGCGTTTAGCACTCAGGACCTCCTATGGGACACGATTAACCTGAAGTCACAGGAGGCAGACCACATACACAACATTTAACAGGGATAAAACAAAAGACAGAAATGATAAGACAGGGGTGCCACACCAGTCGATCGCGATCTACCAGTCGATTGCGTATGGATACCTTCAGACTGCAAGGCTGAAAGGAGAATTAACGTTTTTTACAATCTGAGCCTTATTTCGGTAATAAAACAAGTTGTTTTACTCACCCATAGCACTTTGGTGTCATATGGAGCATTTCCAGAGATGTTTTAGATTAGCGTTAGCCTAGCGCGACTTCTAGCCATAGCTCGGGGCATATAATATATTCCCCGAGCATGTAATATGTCCCGTGCGGGCTCCAAATAACACAAACTTTAGCACTTTTCAAATCATAGAAGCTCGATGTCTTAGTCTACGATTTTGTTTGGTCAAAAGTGGCCTGTAATCTGAGATTTAGCCATAGTTTCGAGTAGATGAGGAGGACAGTGCGCATGTGCGGAGTCACAGTTTATTTTGCTCTCAGCTTCTGGGACCCAAACATGAAACACAAAGCTGTAAACTATGGATAAATCTCGGATTACAGGCCACTTTTGACTCAAACAAAAGTGTAGACTAAGACATCGAGCTTCTATGATTTGAAAAGTGCTAAAGTTTGTGTTATTTGGAGCCCGCACGGGCCATATTACATGCTCGGGGAATATATTATATGCCCCGAGCTACGGCTAGAACTCGCGCTAGGCTAATGCAAATCTAAAACATCTCTGGAAGTGCTCCATATGACACCAAAGTGCTATGGGTGAGTAAAACAACTTGTTTTATTACCGAAATAAGGCTCAGATTGTAAAAAACGTTAATTCTCCTTTAATGCTCAATTCCCATTTTTTTGTGAAATTCGATTTTTTTGCGAGGTCCTTCACATTTCCAATTAAATACGACTTGTATGTGATCTCCAGTATGAACTTTAAACGCCCCAAAAGTGTCCCGCATATCGGAGGACACGACGAGGTCACGTGCAGCGAGCGTGCTCAATGTTTACGGAAGTCGCCTAAAGTTGCTGTCGTCCCGGAGCCAAAACATCTACATCTTATTTGTTTTAAGGAGGAGACGGAGAAGGAGAAGGACGAGGTTTTTGGCCACGGCGTTTTGCGGGGCAGTGTCAGCAACGTCCGTAGAAATTAACGTGTTGGTGCGAAGTCGCAGACGAGAGTGGTGGGATTGCTACGTGCTTTGCCGCTTCACTGACACGGAGTTTATACACTATTTTCACATGACGAGAAGAATGTTTCTGTATATTTGTGAGCGCCAACTCGTACCACTCTCGCTGAAGGAAACACGCCCAGGTCAGATGAACACGACGTGGCCGTTCAGACTGAAGTCTCATGCCAAAAGATCGGGTATGTATCGGTTTTAGGACCACATATCTTGGGCTACGTTCACACTGCAGCCTGAAGTGACCCAAATCTGATTTTTTCACCCCATGCGACTTTAAAAATAATCTCACTCCAAAAGCCCATATTTGTAGATCTCGGCACAACCTACAACCTAGAACTGCTCCTAAATGCAAACACTGCTGAGTCAGTCCCTCTTCTGAGTAAAACAAGATCTCCCACTCACTCACACAATCCATTAGCGTTTACTGTAGCTGTGGCTGAGGTAATGCTCTAACCTTGAGGAGGAGGGGAGTTATACGCTGCAGTCTCCTCGAGAAGATTATACGATGAAGATGGAGAGACATTTGGGAAGAGGGGTAGACACAAACTACTAATTAAATGTAATTGTAAACACTAATGATAAGATTTAGTGGGGATTTGTGTTGTGGATAAGGATTTATGGGAACACTGGAGGTTTAAATTAAACAATCACTGCGTGCACATGGACGAGTGTAATCCGACTGCAAACGGATTGGGATTGTATCGAATTCATGTGCACAGGCTAAGGACCGTATAGGGATTGGTTTCCCGAATCCGATTGGAACCCCTGACTTAGGCCGATAGTAATCCACTTGGTGCCGCCTTGTGCATGATATCAGATCAGATTGGCGTACTGCGCATGCGCGGGAATTTTCGCCAGGGATTTCACCCGGAAGTGGCAGGAGGCGCCGACGCCGTCATAAGTAGCGATTGTTGCCGGAAAAGTCAGACGAAATCATGGCTGCGAAGAAAGAATGCACAACACGTACACCAATGCTGCTCCGTCAAACTCCTCGAGCTCCATCTTTGTATACCGCCAAATAGTTTGTTGTGTTTTTATTGAGTTTCCATCACCCGGAAGTAGTTGGACTACAGCGCCACATAGCGTAGCGGAGCCGGCCAGGTCGCTGACCATTATCAGATTACACGAGTTTCATGTGCACTTGGATTGTAGGACAGACCACCCGCAGTCAATGATAAAAGTTGTTTTGGGAGATTTAAATGACACAAAATGGAAATTAAGGAGGAGGGTGTAATGTGAAGTTCAACACAGCGTTTGGATACGGGGAAGGACTTCACAATTCTAATAGTTTTTCTGGTGGGAGGTCCGACACCTGCTTGTCTCCATGGAGATGTTTCGCCGAGAGTGTTCCACAGTATGGCATTAAACTCACCTACTAATATAAGTGAGCCGCCACAAGAAAACCAGTCACATGTCGGTATTCGTGAAACCCAGATAATCGCATTAATGTTTTGTTTTTTTTTTGTTTTTTTTCTAAATTTGTGATTTTTGTTTTTTTGCAGAATGTGCTAGTTGAGATCATGAAGAAGCCACTCCATGATTCAGGTAACAGCATTAGTTGCGTTAAAAACTAATGAGCTGGAGCTCCGGATACTTTGGCTGCCGAAAGACCGTGGATATACGGGATACATGCATAAAAACACATTTTAGACAGTTTGGCACTAAACCAGGAATAAACCAGGAATAAACCAGGACTAAAACAGGACTAAAACAGGACTAAAACGGGACTAAAACGGGACTAAAACGGGACTAAAACGGGACTAAAACAGGACAAAAACAGGACTAAACCAGGACTAAACCAGGACAAAAACAGGACAAAAACAGGACTAAACCAGGACTAAACTGGGAATAAACCAGGACTTAAGCAGGACTAAAACAAGACTAGAGAGTTTGGCACTAAACCAGGAATAAACCAGGACTAAAACAGGACTAAAACGGGACTAAACCAGGACTAAACCAGGACTAAACCAGGACTAAAACGGGACTAAACCAGGACTAAACCAGGACTAAAACAGGACTAAAACAGGACTAAACAAGGACTAAACAAGGACTAAAACAGGATAAAAACAAGACTAAACCGGGACTAAAACAGGAGTAAAACAGGAGTAAAACAGGACTAAAACAGGACTAAAACAAGAACTAAAACAGGACTAAACAAGGACTAAAACAGGAGTAAAACAGGAGTAAAACAGGACTAAAACAGGACTAAAACAAGAACTAAAACAGGACTAAACCAGGAATAAACCAGGACTAAAACAGGACTAAAACAAGACTAAAACGGGACTAAACCAGGACTAAAACGGGACTAAACCAGGATTAAAACGGGAATAAACCAGGATTAAAACGGGACTAAACCAGGACTAAACCGGGAATAAACCACGATTAAAACGGGACTAAAATGGAGTGATGGGGGAGGGCTTAGCTTAATGTCAAGCAAATGAGTTCTGAAGTCCTGGATTTAGAGAATCTTTAGAGAAGAGATGTTTTCACATTTTAGAGAGTTTGGATGGAGGTTTTTCTCTACAGACCAGTTCCGAGTCCCTTCTGGATTCGAACAGAATGTAAAAAGGTCTGGTCAGGCAACTTTACCAGAAAAGTTACACACTGCAGCTTTAACACCCCCCCAGAATCTCACCTATGTGGTACAGGCCGATCCAGTCCGTAGCGTCCACCTCCTCCTTGATGTCCCAGAAGATGACCAGATGGCCTTGCCCCAGAGTGAGCTGGTAGGTGGACGCCGTCAGAGAAGAGCGGCTTTCGGACGTGACCAGATCCGTGTCGCTGTTCGCCCGCTGCAGCCCCACCCCTGCGTTCTCCTGGGGCACCTCGGCGGGCACGGGCGAGGAGGGGGGCGGCGTGGAGGCGCCCGCTGCCCCCGAGCCGGACAGCCCGCGCAGGTTCTCCGGTCCGATGGTGTAGGGCCTGGAGTGAGGGGTCCGTCGGCGTACCGCCAGAAGGTGCTCCCGGGCGCTCCCGTTGGCCGAGGACGACGACGACGACGAGGGGGAGGAAGAGGCGGTCGCGGCTGTGGCCATGGTTAAAGCCAAGCGCCGGTGCTGGGGAGGGGAGTAGCGCAGGGGGGAGGCGGAGAGGTGATGGTGGTGGTGGTGGTGGTGGTGGGGATGGTGGGGGGAAGAAGGGGAGGAGGTGGAGGCGGGCTGGGGGCGGGGGCGAGGGGGGAGGACCGCCGTGGCCAGGGAGGGACGAATGGTGAAGGTCAGGAGAGAGAAAGAGTGAGAAAGAAAAGAAAAAACAAGGGAGAGGAGATAGAAATAATGGTTAATGTTGTGACCAGGCAGTGTTATGAAACAAAGCAATGTAAGTGAATGAGTGAACAGCCGTGAGCGAGTTCGCCATTCAAAGCACCTTCTACAGGCGCTTTGGGGTTCCCCTAGACCAGTCCTCCTCTTCTATGGTTTATCAATCCATTTTCTGTTCTTCTGTTCATTCTCCAGTCTTGATGTTGAGGTGCAGAGCTTTGCAAAAACTACAGAAACCAGGAAAGGGACTTGGTGGAGCTTGGGTGTCCAGGTGGGAGAAGGTCGGACGACGGCAAGTCTAGGGTCCCATGAAAAGGAGGACGAATTTAAAGGAGGATCTGAAAGAGTCAGGAGACAAGCGGTCAGGAAGTTGTACGGAGAAACATAAGCCGTGTCTCAATTCCCAGAGTGCACAGTTCGGAGCGTGGTTTTAAAGGGATTTTTTTTGGTTTTTTTTGTTAATCTGTATGGGTTTCCTTCTAAAAGTTACGTGTGTTGACACCGGCTTACCTCTGACACTCTCAGCTGATCCCGGTTCGGCTCGCTTTCTGGAGCCCACGTAAGTCTGGTAACTTCCCTGGAACATGAAATAAAGCTTGTTTTTCTTCTCAAAACAAAACATTTGTCCGAAAGGTGATATATTTGCGTCCCAAACAGTTGTCCACGAAACATCCAGCAGTATACTTAGCGATTGCGTATTGTCTGTCTCAATTTGTATCACTGCGCGCATATTAGCTGTATTTGCCTGTTAACCTTTAGTGGAAGTGTACGGCAGACGCGGTCCGCCGTAGGGGGAAGTTTACAAGTGAACAGGCTAATACAGCTAATATGTGCGCAGTGATACAAATCGAGAGAGACAATACGCGAACGCAAACTACGCTGCTGGATGTTTCGTGGACAACTGTTTGGGACGCAAATATATCACCTTTCGAACAAATGTTTTGTTTTGAGAATAAAAACAAGCTTTATTTCATGTTCCAGGGAAGTTACCGGACCTACTTAGGTGGGCTCCAGAAAGCGAGCCGAACCGGGATCAGCTGAGAGTGTCAGAGGTAAGCCGTGTCAACACACGGAACTTAGAAGGAAACCCATACAGATTAACATAAAAAAAACACACTATCCCTTTAAGGGTACTCAAGACTGCAGTCAAGAATGTGCATACTTGCACAGCCCTGAGTGCAGTCCACAGACCGCATGGGTATCGGCGAAATGCAACGGGTCTCGCAACTACCAGATGCCGCCACCGACTCCTGTAGAAGAAGTAGCACGGTGCATATATGAGTGCGTGAAGTGTGCTTTTTCACGCAGTTGGTCCATGGAAACGACTGTGATCTTCAGACTGACCATGGGACAAAAACTAAATGGGACAGCAGTCGTCACGCCGGAAGTGACGTACATGCCGTTAAAACCACACTCCGAACTGTGCACACTGAGAATTGAGACACGGCTATCGCAACATCATCTGTGCACAATTTCAACACTCATAGGAGCTACAGCAGACCTGGGCACAAAGGGTCTGTGTGGCTGCAGGTTTTTTCAAGATTCAAGATTCTTTGTCATGTGCAGGATCAACACAAGGTCAACAATGCAATGAAATGCTTAGGATCAGAAGAACCCTTTGACTCGCTAAGATAGTCCAGAAGTACTAATAGCATGCAGTAATAGTACATGGTAAAAAAGTGTTGCAAAAAGTGCAGGGGAAACGGTAAACAGGTTTTCATTCCAACCAAGCAGCAGCACACCAGACTTGACTCTGAATCAACTGATCTCAGTCTTCAGACAGTTGAAGGTGTGGTCTTGGTTGGTTGAAACAAAAACCTGCAGCCACACCGGCCCTTTGTGGAACAGAGAGAAGACTGAAATATGAACTACAAACAAATATCAGATGGATTTAAAAACATGTTTGCATAAGAAGTGTGTTTCATATACAGGGATTTCAGAGTGATGGAAAATTAGCAGCTTTGCCATTAAGGCTGTGGCCAACGAAATTCTTGGTCGATAAAACCTAGGACTGGGTGGTATACTGGTTACATACACAATCCTGGTGGGGTTTTTTTTAAACGATATGAATTTTTCATATACCGCAATACCGGTGAGTGTGTGCGTACAAAATGTCGGGAACAAAGAGTGGCAGAACGTCACGCCGGGGGACTGTTTTGTAGTGGCACGAGCGTGGAAGCGTGAGCTGTGTCGCAATTCGAGGGCTGCAGCCTTCACTGCTTTTTCGGCCGCTTTTTTGGTGGCTCCGAAGGCTGCAAAAGCTGCAGCCCTCAAACTAGCCTCTGCAGACCGCAAGGCCGTTGCCAAAATGGGACAGGTCCAGCCTACAGAGCCGAGACACGCGGCTAACGCTAATGCTAACAACACGCACCATGCAAATTACGCACACAGATCAATAACCCTCGAATTGGGACACAGCTTACGCTTCCACCGCTGAACAACATGGACGTTGATGTTAGAAACAGAGGAACTTATACCGAAAAGAGGAGCCGTGTCAGTTGTGCAAAAGTACTTCAGCTTTAAAAAATCTGACGCTGATCAAACAAACATATTCTGTAAATGATGTCGACCTAAAGTTGTAGCGACTCAGACGTCACTCAAAGACGCGTTTGATAAGGGGACCGCCTACGACAAGAAAAGCAAACGGTGGGACGATATTACCAACACTGGTACTATCCACTTAGACATGGAACCACTTAGTCCTTCAAGGAGATGATTAAAGCTCTGGACCCAGATATGTTTTACCAAGTCAAATTTACTGCAGTAATTATTCTAAATGATTAGGAAATGGGATTAACACATAGTCATGCATGAAAGAAAAAAATATATACATACCGTCAAATACCGTGATACTGGTATAATTTTGAAAAATACTGTGGTATAAATTTTTGGTCATACCGCCCAGCTCTAATTAAACCTGTCCTGTAATCAAAGTACAGTGAACCCTCGCTGTATCGCGGTTCACTCTTCGCGGCCTCGCTGTTTCGCGGATTTTTTTTTCCAATTTATTTTATTTTTTTTTTCAATTTTTTTTATAGTGTAACTTTTTTTTTACAGTGTAACATTCTGTCCTGCGCCCTGATTAGCTAAGAGACTAGACCAGGACAAACCAGGTCTAAAGCAGGTCTAAACCAGGACTAAACCAGGTCTAAACCAGGACTAAACCAGGTCTAGACCAGGGATGGTAGGGACAGAGTCTCAGATTTCCTTCACGAGAGCGCCTGGGTGACAGGAGGTGTGGCCTTTGTTTACTTGCACGAGCCATGGAAGAGAGTGAGTGCGAGCCGGACCATGGAAGAGCCAAGAATCAACATGGACTCTTCCAAGAATCAACATGGACGGGCCCGCTGCGGCGTCCGGGGGAGCCGCAGCGGGGGGAGGACACTCGCGCGCACAGAGGAGACAGTGGCTCTTCCCCGTGAGAGGACGAGAGGACAAACCCGACCCCGTCCTAGAGAGCTGTGGAGTATTGGCGACGCATTGATAGCGGACTGATTTTGGAGCCGGGGTGAAATGCAACCAACTCTTGTGAGCGCAGGTTAGTCTTACCTGGTCTTGTGGTGAGGACTGGTGCTCAGAGGCGTCTGTTAGCGGTTCGGCACTGTTAGCAGTGGCTTGAGTCTTGCCCAAAATGATATCCAGGTCGCTTTCCACTCGACTTTCGCACATGGCATGGATATGTGGTACCAAAACAAACGCACGTGCCCGCGCGCACGTGCCCGCGCGCACGTGCCCGCGTGTCACGTGCCCCCGCCCCACTATTAATATATTTTAATGAAAATCTACAAAAGTTTGAGTGTTTAAACAAGAGAAAAATGTGAGAAAATGTTAATACCAGTCTCAGAAAGGTGTATAATGTGTCTGGTGAAGCGTTTTCAGCCTTAAAACATGTAGAATAATTGTAAAATATAAAATTGTCCTACTTCGCGGATTTCACTTATTGCGGGCTATTTCTGGAACCTAACCCCCGCGATAAACGAGGGTTCACTGTAACCAAAAAAATAATAAAACACACAAGCTCTCACTTTCTACCTTATCCATTCTCACACTTTCTCACGAGTTTGCATACTGTTGCCATGGTGACAGATCTTTATTATGCTCAAGTATGTCTGTATCCAGCCATGATGCTAGCGCTAATGAAGGATTGTTTGCTTCCTCTCCCTCCCGTTGATAAAGAAGATCCCAGGGGGCTTAGGAGTGAGCTCAGTCAGAGGAAGTGAGGTACAGACACTTCAGAGTTACTTTATTCACTGTATCAGCGGGGATGAACAATTGTCATAAGTAGGTTATGATAAGGGCTTCGATGGGAGTTCAAATCGGGTCCAAATTTCTACAGGGAAGCATGGTGGCGCAGTCAAGATCTCGTCTTACAGCAAGAACGTCCTGGGTTTGATTCCTGGACTGGACTGATTCCTCCTCCTTTGTAATCCCTCAGTCGTCAGTAGCTTCACATTTCTCACATTTCTGAACACCAGGCCCCGCCGAGTGTGCTGTAATGTCTGTTGTAATGTTCTTTCTTTTTCTTTTATTAGTTTATTTGACAGGGACAATGTGCAAAAACAAAGATGTTTTACACCAGATTATAGCTGAAGCGAGTTTCCACCTGTCGCCCCTGAGCGGGTGAGAAATACACTATGAAATGTAAGCAATATAATCAATACACACTCACACACTACAAATGACCAATTATTACACAATACAATTTTACAATGAAATCTCACTAAGATTATATCATACCAATTACCATTCTTAATGCTGACACTGCTGATTCTTCTAATCCTTAATCACTGTAAGGTGCTTTGTGTTACAATTTTGTATGAAAAGCGCTTTATAAATAATGTTTGATTGATTGATTAATAATAATTTCTTAACATTAAATGAAAAGTTTTTCATGTCAGAGGAAAGTTTCAGACTTTGTGATTTATTCCATTCTTTAATGGCTGTCAATGTTGTGCTGTGTTTGTCACTGTATGTCAAAGAAGCTCTGTGTGCGTGAATTTCCCTTTGGGGACAATAAAAGTCTAAAGCAGAGGTGTCAAACATGCGGCCCGGGGGCCAGATCCGGCCCTCCAAGACCTTTAATCTGGCCCTCAGCTGATTATTATTGTAATTCTTTATTAAAATATTGGAAATTATTATGATAATTTTCTATTAAACAGACCCTCCAGGAATTCGCGATGCTGCGATTTGCAACTTCAGCCAATCCCCATGAATTCAGGGCGGTGTTGCAATTTTGACCAATCACCGCAACTTTCCCGCAATTTTTACAGATTTTGACCAGTCATCGGCGACGTATTGAACTCACGTCGACCAACTTCCTTCTGCCTTACTTCTGTGTGACGAAACGAAACTGCGGCCGTGTCCCCACTTCGGAGCGTGGTTTGAAGGGGGCTCAGACTGCAGTCAAGGCGGTGCACACTTGCTCAGCCCTGAGTGCAGTCCGCGGACCGCATGGCCGTCTGCGAAATGCGACAGGTCTCGCAACTACGGGAAGCAGCCACCGACTCCATTTTAGCGACTCCAAGTAGCGCGCGGTGCATGCTGGGATATATGAGTGTGCGAAGCGTGATTTTTCACGCCCTGATTTCCATGGAAACGACTGCGGTCTGCGAACGCGGACAAAAAAGAAATGATGCACATGCCCTTCAAACCACGCTCCGAACTGTGCACTCTGGGAATTGGGACATGGCTTCTAATGGCAAAGAAACATGTCTGCGGCGCCATTTGCCCACAAAAATAACAGCAAAAGACCGCGCGAAACAGTTCCCCTCCTAATAGTAATTTATTTTCTATGTTGGTAAGGTTGTTTTAGGACCATATCTGTGATCTCTGTGTCTTTGTATTATTCTTTGTCAGTAATAACTCAGTATTCAAAATATTACTCAATTTTAATTACAAAAAGGGAAAATCGCAACTATTTATCGCAACTTTCACTTCCCGCAACAAAATCGCAACAAAAACCTTAAAAGCACCGCAACTTTTATCGCAACTTTTTGGAAAAGCTCCCGCAAATTCAGGCATTTTAGCCCGCAACAATCACAAAAAATGCCCGCGAAATCCTGGGGGGTCTGATTAAAATATTGGTAATTTTCTGCGCCTCTTTTCTGCGCAGTTTAGCATAGCAGCGTCTCCAGCGCCTCTGTACGTGGCCCCTCCCACCAGAGCAGCACAAATGAAGACTTGCCTCTTTCCAAACGCTCTTAAAGGACCATCGTTTTGACTGTCGACCATGACACCCTCATCAGCAAAATGTCAAAAATGAGGAAAGTGGACGCCGAGTGCAGGATTTTCCAAGAAAAATTTACTAATTCCTATTAGTTCACGGAGGTGAATGGGAAACCTGTGTTTGTGTTGAAATTGCATTTTTCTTAAAGTTTCAGGTTGTTCATAATATAATATTCTGTAAAAGAAACAGTTCATCAAATAAAAAAAGACTTCTGTAATAGATTTGTGTTTCTCTGCACAAATATTTGAACTTATTGATATTTTTGGGGTATATTTTCTTCTATATTTTCATTTTCTGATCCGGCCCCTTTGGGATCAAAGTAGGTTGGATACGGCCCCCGGAACAAAATGAGTTTGACACCCCTGGTCTAAAGTCTAAAAGTCTAAAAGTCTAAAAGTCACGTGTACTCCTCCAATCTGCCCTGTGAATTACACTATACCCTCTCTCTCTCTACAACCCCCTTCTACTGCTGTGTCAAATACCCAAAAGCCTTATCCAAATTGTATTGTATTGTATTGTCTTGTGTTGTATTGTATTGTCTTGTGTTGTATTGCATTGTCTTGTATTGTGTTGTATTGTATTGCATTGTCTTGTATTGATTTGACCTCCATTAGCTGTGCTTCCAGCTTTTCTTCCTGGAGTCAATGACCTGTGGTGCCTGTTTTCTGCGTCATCCTCCACCAGTCAATTCTACGTAAATACAAGGTGTCTTTCCATTTTCATGCAGATGACTGCCAAATGTATGTGCCTCTGAAGCAGTCAAAGGACCTTCTAGATCAGGCATGGGCAAACTACGGCCCGGGGGCCACATGCGGCCCATTAAGCTTCTTAATCCGGCCCGTCAAACTTGAAGAAATTATATTAATAAACCTTGAAAATTGAACTTCTCCTTTTATCATGGATTCTACCTGGACGACTGAGGGACTTTTCACGCATTAATAAACCTTGTTAATGTTTTAATTTCCCTGCAATTCTAGCGTTTTCCAATAGCTGGCGCACTAGATACATTGACCTTTGTTGAGGTGCGGCGTTTTGCTCCACGTTTGTGCTTTACTCTTTGACCCCTCAGCCTCCTGTAAAGATGAGCAGAGCTAAGAAAAGAAAAGTGGACACCAAATACTTATCAACTGCTGTATGCCTGATATGCCAAGAGACTGTAGCGGTTTTTAAAGAATATAATATCAGTCGTCACTTTGCCACAAAACATGCTAACAAGCAGTCAACGAAAGAATTAAAGAACCTGAAGGATAACAGAACTTTCAGTGCTTTAAAATAGTAACTGTTAGTAATAAAAAAGCTGTATTTTATTAATGAAATTTTCTGTGTTTTAAGAGTCATTTCAATAAATAGCTAAATACCGTGGAACTTGAAAGATGGACATTTTGTTGTAATGGTTTTTTTTAATTTTTAATTGAAATAAAGCACATGTTTTCTACATATCCCATGTTATTTGCTCCTGGTCCAACCCTTCTGTCAAATTTTAGAACCCTTTGTGGCCCACGAGTCAAAAAGTTTGCCCACTCCTGGTCTAGATCGTCTTAGTGAGGTCAAAGCATGGATGGCTTGTAATTTTCTCCATTTTAATGAGAATAAAACTGAAACTGTGTTGCTTACTCCTGGTGATTCAACTGCTGTTATTCCTCCTGAGTTGGGCTCCTTGACCAAGGCAATAAACCTGTTGTTATAAACCTGGTGTTAAACTTGACTCTGGTTTGAAACTTGATGCTCAAATTAGGGCAGTCATAAAGACCAGTTTTTTTCAGCTGAGGCAACTTGCCAAAGTAAAATCACTTTTATCTCGTCATAATTTTGAAATCATCCATGCTTTTATCTCGACACAGTTAGATTATTGCAACGCCTTATATATACTATATTACTTTCCCATCTTCAGCTAGTCCAGAACGCTGCTGCTCGTCTTTTAACTGGTTCTCGGAAATTTGATCACATAACTCCCATTCTTCAATCTCTCCATTGGCGACCTGTTCAGTTTGGCATTGATTTTAAGATTCTTTTATTCGTTCTTAATTGTCTCCATGGCCATTGTCTCCTGGCCCCACAGTATGTGTCTGACCTGCTGGTGCTCTCTCAGGTCTGCAGCTCAGGTTCTCCTTGTGGTCCCTAAGGGGTGATCGGGCTTTTTCAGTGGCTGATCCAAGACTCTGGAATGCACTTCCATTGAGTGTTAGCCAGGCTGACTCACTTCCTGTTTTTAAATCCCTTCTTAAAACTCATTTTTTTAGCTTGGCTTTTAACTCAGTGTGAGTATTTGACATTTATCATGTTCTGTTTTTGATGTTACTGTGTCTCATGTTTTGTGTTTTAACCTGTGTCCAGCACTTTGGTCGACTGTGTTGTTTTTAAAGTGCTTTATAAATAAAGTTGGATTGGATTGGACCAGTAACATAAAGACAGTTTGCGTTCAAATAATCACGTACACATATATCGATGCATGTGAGGCAACATGGAGGTACGTGTCCTTGATCTCGCCGCGTGAGATTAAATGGTAGAATGGGGAGGGGTTGCCGTGGGTGACAGAAGCCTAATCCTGGCGTTAGTTCAATCCACATCTGGAGAGCCTGGTCCGGTATGTCAACTTTTAATACGCT
This sequence comes from Paratrypauchen microcephalus, assembly GCA_036785185.1. Classification (NCBI taxonomy): domain Eukaryota; kingdom Metazoa; phylum Chordata; class Actinopteri; order Gobiiformes; family Gobiidae; genus Paratrypauchen; species Paratrypauchen microcephalus. The sequence goes on from JAVJIX010000051.1 coordinate 3,347,852, forward strand.
CATATAAATGTCTGAAAAACTACTGCAGCGCAGAACACTGAACTGCTAAATGAAAGGTGCATAAGTAGAAGAAAAGGACTTTTATTCTGTGGTTTACAGAATTGCTCAGCCTTTTGCTGAGTTTGTAATTCTGCATTTTATTTTTATAGACCATAAACCAATATTGTAAAAGGGTATTTTACGATGCTAATTGTTTTCCGTTGTAAACAAAACAATTGAAAGTTAAAGGGTAACTTTAATAAAACTTGAAAACTTGAAATTTGAACTAAACGACTGAAACTGAAGGTGAACTGAACTAAGCCGAGTTAACTCAAATGTGATCAAATTGATTGAATTAAAGGTTGCAACCTGGTAAAGCAAAACGAAACCTAGTAAAACCAAACATGCATCCATCTTCTTCCGCTTCTCCATTTCTGGGTCACGGGGGCAGCAGTCCCAGCAGATCTGCCCCCAGAACACAATGCACCAGCCCCCATGAATCCTCCCGCGGGTGGTGGATCCACGGGAGGGAAAAAAAACAAAGCAGAACCTGGTAAAATTAAAATGAAATCCTTTAAACAAAACAAGGGTTTTGAAACTTAACTACTTAACAAAAGGGGTTTAGCAAATTTGAAAATCAATGTTTAATGTTGTCCTTTTTTTTTTTCTGTCCAAACTTCAATAAAATAAAATAAGGAACATGGATTATTAAAATAAGGAACATGGATCTATTAAAATAAGGAACATGGATTATTAAAATAAGGAACATGGATCTATTAAAATAAGGAACATGGATCTATAAAATAAGGAACATGGATCTATAAAATAAGGAACATGGATCTATTAAAATAAGGAACATGGATCTATTAAAATAAGGAACATGGATCTATTAAAATAAGGAACATGGATCTATTAAAATAAGGAACATGGATCTATTAAAATAAGGAACCTCCTGAGCTTCCTCTGCTAAAGGAGCTCATGGTTATCCTATGGTTAAGAGAGTTGTTGCAAAGATGAGCTCAAGTTGAGTTTTTGAATAAATGAAATGTATTATTTCTTCCTTTACTTTACATTTAAAGGTCCCATGGCATGAAATTTTCACTTTCTGAGGTTTTTGAACGTTAATGTGAGCTCCCCTACCCTGTTTAGCCCCCCCCCCATGGTTAAAAGTTGTGAAATGTCTAAACTGAGCATTTGCGATCCTTTTCTGCGTTAGAAAAAATCAGAGCTCAAACGGGCGATTTTGAACAAGGAAACTTATTGACGTCAGATCGAAAAAAGAAATGCAAATGCAGTTCCACCCCCGTCTGTCTGTACTCAGTGTCTCTGTAAATCACGCCCAGAGAGTTTGGACTGCGAATGCGCTAGGCAATGCGAAATGCGTTTTTTTATTTGCCTGGAGGCACGTCCGAGTGTTTCTAGGCTCGGAAGTCCTTTATCTGAGCCTGTGGATATCTGAAACAGCAGTGGTTTAATTTTATTTTCTGTGGAAATGTGTTTATTTTTCAATGGAAGGCTTCTCATCTCTCCCTCCACGCAAAAACACGGAAGTGGGTCAGAGCGCACAGCTGAGAGCGGAGAGTTTGGCCACGCCCCCACCCTCTACTATAGGCCATCTCTTTTCTCCTCATTTGCATTCAAGCAACAACGCCCATAATGGAGTGTTCAGAGAGAGAAAAATTACTTTCTCATCTTATCTCTCTTTCTCATGCACTGAGTCTTGATTTTGAAGAAGGATTCATTTACAGTATTAGGGAACCATTAAGGAGCCATATAAAAGCATCAAGGAGTACCATGTCATGGGATCTTTAAATTACTTTTCTATACAGGGACTTTTTTTTTTTAATGTCGCAGAAGCACTTTGTTCCTACATGACCTGCACTTCAATAAAAAAAAGACCTTGTGGAATTTGGCACATTTGTTTTTGCAGTAGTAGAGGGCATAATAACTTAAAAGTCTTTCAGAATATATAATCTTATATACTGTACAATTATAAACATAAAACACTCTCATAACGAGGTTTATTGAATGAAGAGACAATGAATGATGCACATAATAATACCACGATACATTTTCCAAAAACAAACTGAATTTCAGCTCCACTTGACCTTTTAGCTCGCTCATCCATCTGCCTTATGAAGACGCACTTCCTCTTTCTGGGCATTCTCGCAGCTACACAAGGTCAACCTATACCACGGAGCCATTTTTACACCGCCCCTCGTAAGATATTGGCTACAGCTTTCACTTAGCCCCTCCCCCGGCGAGCCCCTTCCCCTTTCTTTCTCATACGGTGAACTTTGACCTCCAGGCAAGGACAGGTTTACAGTCGAGCATTCCACATTAGTCTATTCAAGCACTACAGTCAAAATCAAGGGAGATCATATTTCAATTTGAACAGCTTTTAAAAAATTTCCTTTTTTTTTTAAAATTAATTTTGAAAAAAAAAATGCAGTAGGTTTATTTACATTTTAACAGTTTTTAATTAAGTGGTTTCTATGAAAAAATTACCACCTATAACTGGCAAGGGCTATTGTTCGTTTCTTCTCTATTATTATTTTTTCCTTGCAAACAATCATGATTTTTGAGGGCCGAAACGTAGCTAGAAAGTCCAAAAATTGGTTATGGAAGTGACCGCTGTGGTGAAAAACGTGTAGGGTGACCAGATTGGGGTTATCAAAAAGGAGGACAGCTGGTTTGGAACGGAACAAAATTGGCAATGTTTGTACTTTGTAACAGGTAATTTCTGTTGTTTTTTGTGGTATTATGTGTACCGGGGGGTCTGGGGTATGGACAATGGGCATTTTCCACAGTTGGCCAGCAAGGGCGCAAAGACTTCCCCAAAAAATAATTTTAAAATAAATCTTACACACATATGCTTGGTCTGATTGTGCTGAAATTTGAATCACTAATGCAGGTCTTGGCCTGAATATAATATATTATAAACCGTATGACAAGTGTACACTGTAGCGCCCCCTACCATAAACATGAAATGTCAACATTATCAGATTTGTACCAAATTTGGGGATTAAATTCTATAAATTACTACAAGCAAATAAAATTGTATTACTACGGCTTCAATTACTATTGTTATTTCATTCATCTTCTTCTGCTTTTCCATTTTCTGGGTCGCGGGAGCAGCAGTCCAAGCAGATCTGCTGCCCAGAACCCCATGTGGTGGGTCCACAGGAGGACGGCTCACATCACAACTGGCCTTGATGCACTTCTGTCATGGGGGCTCCCAGTGTCCACAGACACTGGGGGTGAGGTGGGTTAAGTGTCTTGCCCAAAGACACAACGGCAGCGCTCATCTGTGGGAGCTGGGATCACATGCGTCAAACCGCCAAGAGCGGGATTCGAACCCCTGGATCACTAGACAAACGCTCTACCAACTGAGCTACTATTGCCTATAACAATATTTTCTGTTTTTACCAGTCAAAAGTATTGAAAAGCATCAATTGTAAAACTACAGTAATATCAAATCTAAATACCCATTTGAGCATATGAATACTAAAAAAGTCACACTCATACGAGAGAAATGATTTGTTTCAGCAGGTACTTCATAATCCCAAACCGTAGAATGGAAAACGGTAGAGACAAGATGGAGTGTCATCTATAAATAAAAACTGGGCCCTCGAGAAAGAAGGGAGCAGACGGACACACTGGACAGGAAGTGCTGACTCATCGATGACCTATGACCTCAGCATGGCTACATGGCGGAGATCGATTACCAAGTGATGGGCGACAGATACTGTACCTCACTTCACCCTCGGGGAAAAGCGTATGGTGACTTCTGGATAGGCAAGCAGACGTCAACATTTAGTCGATAACACTTTAATAACACCACTTTTTATGCAAACTACATTAGAAAGAGTATATTTATTTTTACTCACATTACCCTGTTTAGGACACTAACACCCTGTTTAAAGGACACTATACACACACACACACACACTCTGGACACACATGCACACCTTAGTCCTGTTTTAGTCCTGGTTTTAGTCCTGGTTTTAGTCCTGGTTTTAGTCCTGGGTTTAGTCCTGGGTTTAGTCCTGGGTTTAGTCCTGGGTTTAGTCCTGGGTTTAGTCCTGGGTTTAGTCCTGGGTTTAGTCCCGGTTTAGTCCCGGTTTAGTCCCGGTTTTAGTCCTGGGTTTAGTCCTGGGTTTAGTCCCGGTTTAGTCCCGGTTTAGTCCCGGTTTAGTCCCGGTTTTAGTCCCGGTTTTAGTCCCGGTTTTAGTCCTGGTTTTAGTCCTGGTTTAGTCCCGGTTTAGTCCCGGTTTAGTCCTGGTTTAGTCCCGGTTTAGTCCTGGTTTTAGTCCTGGTTTAGTCCTGGTTTAGTCCCGGTTTAGTCCTAGCAGAAACAGGCTAGGCAGCGCGGTCCCACACACCGGTTAAAGTTGCTGACTGCAGCAGCCGTCATGAAATATGATCCACACAAAAGCTGAATTAGTATTTAAACATGTCCTAAAGTCTATAAAGTAAATGTTCCTGCAAATATTATCGAGGACACTTACTTGCCTTGTTGTCTGATTTGTCGCAGCAGCTAAAGTATCCAATCACATTCTGTACATAAGCAAACGTGTCCCATGTCTCGAGGAGAGACTCCTTCTAACGGAGCATTTACAGTCAAAGTTACGGATTTTTTAAGTTATAGATCCTGTTGAACTGCAGCTACATCTTCACGAGCTGCCCACAGCTGACAGACGGAAAAAGAAAACAAAAGCAGCCAATGCTGTTATCTGAAACATGGAGTGGCTTCTTCATGATCTAACTAGCACATTCTGAAAAAAAAAACGAAAATCACAAATTTTGAAAAAAAAAAAAAAAAAAACTTTAAAGGTCCCATGACATGGTACTTCTTGATGCTTTTATATGGCTCCTTAATGGTTCCCTAATACTGTAAATGAATCCTTCTTCAAAATCAAGACTCAGTGCATGAGAAACAGAGATAAGATGAGAAAGAGTAATTTTTCTCTCTCTGAACACTCCATTATGGGCGTTGTTGCTTGAATGCAAATGAGGAGAAAAGAGCTGGCCAATAGCAGAGGGTGGGGGCGTGGCCAAACTCTCCGCTCAGAGCTCTCAGCTGTGCGCTCTCTGATCCATTTCCGCGTTTTTGCGCGGAGAAGAGATGAGAAGCGTTCCATTGAAAAATAAACACATTTCCACATAAAATAAAATTAAACCACTGCTGTTCAAAGGTCCAGAGGCTCAGATAAAGGACTTCCGAGCCTAGAAACACTCGGACGTGCCTCCAGGCAAATAAAAAAACGCATTTCGCATTGCCTAGCGCATTCACAGTCCAAACTCTCTGGGCGTGATTTACAGAGACGCTGAGTACAGACAGACGGGGGTGGAACTGCATTTGCATTTCGATCTGACGTCAATCAGGTGCCTTGTTCAAACTCGCCCGTTTGAGCTCCGAATTTTTGTAACGCAGAAAAGGATCGCAAATGCTCAGTTTAGACATTTCGAAACTTTTAACCATGGGGGGGGGGGCTAAACAGGGTAGGGGAGCTCACATTAACGTTCAAAAACCTCAGAAAGTTAAAATTTCATGCCATGGGACCTTTAAATGTGATTTTCTCGGTTTCACTGATGCCGACATGTGACTGGTTTTCACGTGGCGGGTCACATATGTGATAATGCAAAGAGAGAGTATAGATAAGTACAATAAAAATGTACAAAAAGCAAAACTGCTGTCGTTTTCGTGAGATACTGTAGAGATGTACGCAGCCACTCCGAGTCTTGCAAGTTATTTTTACACGGTGAGACTTTGTGACTAAAAATAGGTTACACCCCAACCCAGTGAAAACAGAGCCAGGCACAGACATCAATACAGAGCGGTAAACTCAGTGATGCTGGTAAATACACAAAACCTGTACGCTGTTTAAAGCTGCATTATGGAACTTTTCAGGTGCGGGGCAAGTCAAATACTTTGTCTGGAATTTTCCACAGTACGATACTAAACCTTTCTATGTTCAGAATGTATGTACTTTTTAGTTTTATGTATTTTTCAGCTGTAAAACCACATGTAATTTAATGAATTTACGTAAAGTAGAGCCGTTTAATGTCACACTGTGGAATATTCCAGACAGAGCAATGACGGACCCCAAACCAAAAAGTTCCACAGTGCACCTTTAAGTTAGCATTAGAAACATGAGCATAAAAACTTCCTCCGTTCTAACATAGAAAATACTAGATGTTGTTTACAAGTGTGTGGAATTTCCATTAAATTAGTGTGGAACTGTTTTTCTTCCATGGAAATCGAAACAGATTTCCTTCGGGGCGGGCCACATCTGGGAAGACGTGAGCAGTAAATGAAGCAGGGAGTTACGCTACTGAATTATGGAAGAGTCAGCGTTAAAACGACATTTAAAAAAAGAACAGTTTGCCGAGTGTGATTTGAAATGGTTGTGACAGTGAAGTCTTGAAATAGCCGTAGCGTGACTGGAGAACAATGAGGTGGTCCCGTCAGAGGAGTCGGCTTCCTGACCCCCTCCAGTGCACCATCGCATTCCTGTGTGCCACTCAGTGTGTGTGTGTGTGTGTGTGTGTGTGTGTGTGTGTGTTTTTGGACCGGGACATCAGTGACTGAAGGTTCACCGATAGGATGTGACAGGGAGGAGGGCTCTGCTGCACTTGAATGGAAACTCTGGTCTACAAATGTTTGGACTCGATCTGCTTCTGACATAAAAGTGGCTAAATCTCATTTATATTGATAAGATGAACTGAAAATCAATTGATAAATGTGCTGGTTAGCTAATGTATTCAAGATATTTAATGATATAATAATATATATATTGACATTAGGGCTGTCAGTTTAACGCGTTAACTAGATTAATTAATTACACTGCAAATTAACGCAATTAATTATGAGCGGCAATTCAATGCGCATTTTAAATTTGGCGTGCGGTGAGCGAATCGCTGCCAGGGCCTTTGAACGGCGAGTTTATTTATAAAAAGAACGAAGACGGGACGATCAACAAGAACGTGGTGATTTGGAGATTTTGTCAAAAAGAATTTTCCGATCACCGAAGCTGCTCCAGTCTGACGGATCATTTGAACAATAAACACGTCTAGACAAGTTCCATTGTTACCGGTGATAGAGCGAGTGTGAGCGCACTTCAACAAACCACCAAACCACCAAACCAACAAACCACCAAACCACCAAACCACCAAACCAACAAACCAACAAACCACCAAACCAACAAACCACCAAACCACGCTTGCAGAATTTGGGAAACGAACGAACAAAGCGACCACATGAAAACTGACAAACTCAATCACAAAGTGTGTTCGTTCATTCGCTCACTCACTCTCAATCTCTCTTTTACACTCTTAAATTGCGATTAGATTAATTACAAATCCTGTAATTAATTAGATTGATTTTTTTAATCGCCTGACAGCACTAATTGATTTATGTTAAAACTGTATATATTAAAATGAATGTATGTGAATGTGCAGACAGACTTTCAGATAGAACTGGTGCTTGTAGACACACTGTACCTTCTGATAAACTAGTTTTTGCCTTATTTTGCATACATTTCCTATTTTGAACCAATACTATATCTTGGAAACTATAGCCAATCAGCACTTCTGACTTACTTTTTCTTTATTAGTGACCTAAACCAAGAAAAATGTCACTACTTTTGTTCCGGAAGTATTCTGCTTGTAGACCAGTGAAATGAGGTGAAGTCTCTATTGAATAATTCCAAACAGAACAGGAATATGGGCCCTCTGAAAATCTGTATTAATATGGGCGACTAGGGTTGTCAAAAATGTAACACCCAGATACTAATTAATACTAAAAGTGAAAGAAATACAGTAAAAACTACACAGTTGGTTCACAGTTGTTCCCTGGATAATAAAGAACAAGTTAGTTGTATGTCAGAACTAGTATAAGACTACATTAAAGGTCCCATATAACACAAAAGTGATTCTTGTGCACTTTAAAGGAAAAGTAACGTTTTTTACAATCTGAGCCTTATTTCGGTAATAAAACAAGTTGTTTTACTCACCCATAGCACTTTGGTGTCATATGGAGCATTTCCGGAGACGTTTTAGATTAGCGTTAGGCTAACACGTTAGCCTAGCGCGACTTATAGCCATAGCTCGGGGCATTCCCCGAGCATGTAATATGCCCCGTGCGGGCTCCAAATGACACAAACTTTAGCACTTTTCAAATCATAGAAGCTCGATGTCTTAGCCTACGATTTTGTTTGGTCAAAAGTGGCCTGTAATCCGAGATTTATCCATAGTTTCGAGTAGATGAGGACGCCAGTGCGCATGTGCGGACTGTGCTCTCAGCTCCCGGGACCCAAACATGGAACGCAAAGCTGTAAACTATGGCTAAATCTCGGATTACAGGCCACTTTTGACTCAAACGAAATCGTAGACTAAAGACATCGAGCTTCTATGATTTGAAAAGTGCTAAAGTTTGTGTTATTTGGAGCCTGCACGGGGCATATTACATGCTCGGGGAATGCCCCGAGCTATGGCTATAAGTCGCGCTAGGCTAACGCTAATCTAAAACATCTCCGGAAATGCTCCATATGACACCAAAGTGCTATGGGTGAGTAAAACAACTTGTTTTATTACCGAAATAAGGCTCAGATTGTAAAAAACTTTACTTTTCCTTTAAGTCATGTTATAATGCCGGTACGTCATCAAAAACAGACCTGGAGTAGTGTTTCGTTTCATTCACAAAGGTTTGAGTAACTCTTTATTATTAGCCTGTCTACATCCCCAAAGCTCAAATGCTCTGTTCCACCTTGTGATGTCATGTAGTGGTGGTTTTCACGTTATCAGCTACACCGTTAACCTTTTGTTGAGTAGAGAAAAGAAATTCCAGGTCTGAAATTATCCAAATGATTCTAGTGAAGGTGTGTAGTGAAGTTTAAAAACACACTGGAGCCCTTTCTGTATTACGACATGACATCACAAGGTGGAACAGAGCGTTTGTTTTCCAGTCCCTTCAACTCCATCTTCCCTGTTCTTGATGAAATCACACCTTCCACCTTCCTTCTCTCCCAATCTGTCACCTGTCTGGCTGAGGCTGCAGGTGCAAAAAAAACAAACGCTCAGTTTAGAAAATTCCCACTCTCAAACGCATCACAAGGATCCACATTCGGGGACAGGAAAACAATGACGTTACACGGTCTTTCCCCTCCAAATACATTCCTTTTCCTCGCACACGGATCACTGGGGTCATGTCTGTTAGGGAGGAAATAGGCGGAGATGTGTTCTGTTCTGCTGGGATCGTCTTATTGATCCGATTGTGGAGAATATTCAAGATTCAGATGTGATCAATTTGTTTTCCATATAGTTTCTGCAACCTAAAACAACAAAAAACTCTTACCATTTTCTTCATAAACCTAATCATCATCATCATGAAGGCTGAAGGACGTGAATACAACAAGAATGATCAGAGATTCTTGTTGTTACACTGTATTTATCAATTGGATTGATAGTTTTAGCTAAAATTTTACTACTTGTTAACAATTGTATATTGTTCACTGTGTAATTTTTTTATTTTGTCATCATTGTTTTAAGGGAGACCATTTTAAGATCTGTCCAGGGACAACAGATGAAAAATCACCTTTTGGCTAATTCTGGTACATTTACAGATATGTTAATTACTGTACACTGTCGCTGTCAAATAAACCAATAAATAAAATAAATATTATTTGTATTATTCAAGCAAAATACTGTAGTGTAGCACATGTTGGATCTGTGCACAGACACTGGAACCTGGAAGTATAATGAATAATAACATGGGGCTGGTAAAGCATCGATTTGTGCAAAGATATCCAACCTAAAACAACATTTTGACTCTTGCCATTTTCTTCATAAACCTCCAAGCATCATCATGAAGGCTGAAGGGCATGAATACAACAAGAATGATCAGAGATTCTTGTTATTTTGTATTATTCAACCAAAATACTGTAGTGTGGCACATGTTGGATCTGTGCACAGATACTGAAACCTGGAACTGTAATGAAAAGCATCGATTTGTGCAAAGATATCCGACCTAAAACAACATTCTGACTCTTGCCATTTTCTTCATAAACCTCCAAGCATCATCGTGAAGGCTGAAGGGCATGAATACAACAGGAATTATAAGAAATTCTTGTTATTATTTTGTATTATTCACCTAGAATACTGTAGTGTAGCACATGTTGGATGTGTGCACAGACACTGGAACCTGGAAGTATAATGAATAACAACATGGGGCTGGTAAAGCATCGATTTGTGCAAAGATATCCGACCTAAAACAACATTCTGACTCTTGCCATTTTCTTCATAAACCTCATCATCATCATCATGAAGGCTGAAGGGCATGAATACAACAAGAATGATCAGAGATTCTTATTATTTTGTATTCTTCAACCAAAATACTGTACTGTAGTGTAGCACATGTTGGATCTGTGCACAGATCCAACACAGAACCTGGAACTGTAATGAAAAGCATCGATTTGTGCAAAGATATCTGACCTAAAACAACATTCTGGCTCTTACTATTTTCTTCATAAACCTCCAAGCATCACCATGAAGGCTGAAGGACGTGAATACAACAGGAATTATAAGAAATTCTTGTTATTATTTTGTATTATTCAAGAAAAATACTGTAGTGTAGCACATGTTGGATCTGTGCAGACACTGGAACCTGGAAGTATAATGAATAATAACATGGGGCTGGTAAAGCATCGATTTGTGCAAAGATATCCGACCTAAAACAACATTCTGACTCTTGCCATTTTCTTCATAAACCTCATCATCATCATGAAGGCTGAAGGACGTGAATACAACAAGAATGATCAGAGATTCTTGTTATTTTGTATTATTCAACCAAAATACTGTACTGTAGTGTAGCACATGTTGGATCTGTGCACAGATCCAACACAGAACCTGGAACTGTAATGAAAAGCATCGATTTGTGCAAAGATATCTAACCTAAAACAATATTTTGACTCTTGCCATTTTCTTCATAAACCTCCAAGCATCATCATGAAGGCTGAAGGGCATGAATACAACCAGAATGATCAGAGATTCTTGTTATTTTGTATTATTCACCTAAAATACTGTAGTGTAGCACATGTTGGATCTGTGCACAGACACTGGAACTATAATGAATAATAAAATAAATAATACAGGGCTGGTAAAGGATCGATTTGTGCAAAGCTATCCAGACAAAATCACTATCAAATTCATGAGGATACGACTCACCTCGGCTGGTGCGATGTTTTGTTGCCTCTTTCCGATGCGTCAAAATGAGTAACGACGCGCCGTGATCGAAAAATCTGCTCGGGTTTCCACTGGGCCCTGGAGGAAACCACACCGCCGAGGCTTCATCTGCAAACCAAGCCGCGTGGAGAGCTTCGAACCCCGGCGACACTCCGCCACTGCGCCTCGGTGTGCGTCGCGTATCCGCTCAAGGACTACTTTACGCGGTCACCTCCGGTAGAACCCGCCGCTGCCATGTCGTCGTTCCACTTCTCCTTTGTGATATTTCCCAGCTGGTAACCCGTTCATATCTTATTTATTTGCCTGGACCGCTTCGCGTCCACCGCCTCCTGCTTTACGATGCGTTTTACTCCCATTTTTAGTCGTGCGTAATCGTGCCAAAGTAGGTAAATCCTAACCGGCGCTCGTTGAAAGAGAGTTTTCCATATAAAAAAAGCAAAACTACAGGGTGTAGAACTTTTAAAAACAAGCTGGTGTTGTTCCCTGGCTGCACTCGGGAGACCTCCGCGTCAAAATAACCGGAGAAGCGCCTCCTCCTCCTCATCATCATCATCACCCCCTTGTGGAGGAGTCCAAGCTGAGGTCGAGGTGGTCCAGGGTGACACTTCCGGGACTCTTTTTTTTAAATATACAGCTCTGGAAAAAAAAAAAAAAGAGACAGTTTTTCCTGATTTTACTACTTATAGGTATGTGTTTGGGCAAAAGGAACATTTTTGTTTGAGTCTATAAACTACTGACAACATTTCCCTCAAATTCCAAATAAAAATATGATCATTTAGAGCATTTATTTGCAGAAAATGACAAATGAAAGTGAAAATAACTACAAAAAAATGTGTTCAGAGTTCAAACAATGCAAAGAAACAAGATCAAATTCATTTTAAAACAACATAATACTAATGTTTACACTTAAGAAGAGTTCACAAATCAATATTTGGTGCAATAATCCTTATTTTTAATCACAGCTTTCATGTGTCTTGGCATGTTCTCCACAAGTCTGTCACATTGTTCTTGGGTCCTAGTTTAGACCAGGTTTAGTCCTAGTTTAATCCTGGTTTAGTCCCTGGTTTAGTCCTGGTTCAGATCTGGTTGAATCCTAGTTTAGTCCTGGTTTAGTCCCATTTTTAACCTGGTTTAGTCTTGGTTTAGCTCTGGTTCAGTCCAAGTTTAGGCCTAATTTAATCCTAGTTTAGTCCTGGTTTAGTCCCCTTTTTAACCTGGTTCAGATCTGGTTTAGTCCTGATTTAGTCCCTGTTTTAACCTGGTTTAGCCCTGGTTCATCCCTGGTTTAGTCCTAGTTTAGACCTGCTTTAGTCTTGGTTCAGACCTGGTTTAGTCCTAGTTTAGACCTGGTTAAGTTCCAGACTTGTGCTCTCCACAAGTCTTTCACATTGTTCTTGGGTCCTAGTTTAGACCTGGTTTAGTCTTGGTTCAGACCGGGTTTAGTCCCTGGTTTAGTCCCTAGTTTAGTCCTGATTCAGATCTAGTTTAGTCCTAGTTTAGTCCTGGTTTAGTCCCATTTTTAACCTGGTTTAGTCTTGGTTCAGACCTGGTTTAGTCTTGATTCAGACCTGGTTTAGTCCCAGTCTTTCACATTGTTCTTGGGTGACTTTATTCCACTCCTGGTGCAAGAACTGAAGTAGCTCAGCTTTGTGTTTGTGTTGGAATTCCACAGACACTGGAATGGAATGGCTGTAATACATGTAGAGATGCTGATTTCAGAACAAAAATGCAGTGGTCTTCTTATTTTTTTCCAGAGCTTTATATTCAGGGGTATTTCTCCAACTATCAAAGAATTTGTGACCCAGGCAGAAATAAGAAAAACAAAAACACATTTGTCATTTTTTATTCATGCTGCACTTACTAGACACAAAGACAAACTTACAAAAAAATGTATGCTAGATAAATTACTATTTTTCCATCCATCCGTCCATCTTCTTCCGCTTTTTCCATTTCTGGGTCACGGGGGCAGCAGATCTGCCGCCCAGAACACAATGCACCAGCCCCCATGCACCCTTCCGCGGGTGGTGAGTCCACAGGAGGCAATTCCAAGAGGAAAAGTGAACGATCATGAATAACAGAGAATGTATGAAAACTCATTATTCTGTCTGCTTCACGCTCAGGGAAGAACATCCAGACTCTTCATCGTAGTGAGACCCATTTACATATACTATTTTATATAAAATATGGTTTTATATTGAGTGTTTTTGCTATATGTCCTTTGTCTCTTGTCCAGGTTTTGGACTCTCAGTCCCTCATAAGACTGAAATTAAATTTGATTCAACAGTAACTTCATTGACAAATGGCACAGAAATTCTTTAATGAAAAAAATCATGTGTTTGAAGAAGAAGCATTTAACCCATCCTGTTATTAGGAGCAGTGGGCAGCACATTACTGCGCCCGGGGACCATCTCCATGATGCATGCTTCCGGAGTGCCCGGAGGAAACCCACCCAGACACAGGGAGAACATGCAAATTCCACACAGAAAGGCCCGGGCGACCTGGGGATCGAACCCGGACCATGCATGCAAACTCCACACAGAACACACACAGAAAGGCCTGGGCGACCCGGGGATCGAATCTTCTTGCTGTGAAGCATGAGTGCTAGCCACTCAGCCTTATGTAAGATATGTTAGATACAGGGCCGTTCTTTGACGGGGGCCACCTGGGCAATTACCCCTAGCGGCATCGCAGGGGGGGCGCCGCGGTGGCGCGAAGCAAAAAAAAAAAAAAGCCGGTGCGGTGCACGGAGGCGTGGATCCTTGCTCCGTGAAATAATTGCGCCTTTGGTCTTTTTTATGTTCAAAAACTTTTTTTGTAATTATTGTTTATATTTTTTATTGTAGTACTCATTAAAACTGTACATTTGTTTTTGAAAGTAGTTGTTGTGAATTGAGTTTGTATGGACAACGGTCTTGTTTGTTTTTGGGTGGTGGGGCGGACGTTAGGGTTTGGTCTGGGGGAAGGGGGGGGGCAAGAGTGGCTTTCGCCCAGGGAGTAAATCACTCTAGGAACGCCACTGGTTAGATATGTTATATTAGTATTTTATTTATTTTTCATATAAAGAACACCTGTCTCTAGGGATCATTGTCATTTCCAACACAAAATGTAACTTTTAACTCTTTTTTAAACCTTTGTCTCCTTGAAGCACATCTGTTGTGATGTGACAGGAGCTCATGTTAGCATAGCAGCGTTAGCTCCATGGACGGAAGAGAAACAAGAACAAAATCAAGGTAAAACTTTACAAAACCAAGAGTAGGTTTATTGGACATAATTTCCAAACACCTCATATTTCCTTTGAATGTACAAATAATGAGAAAAATACCATTTTATATTGTGTATTTTGAGTATATTTGATGCTAACTCTAAAAAAAAAAGTCCTTTCTCTTTTGTAAACAAGCAAACACGTGTACTTTAGGGACCGTCAACACAAGCGAATATATTGTGTCCCCCTGCTCCACCAATGTAGCAGCGACTCACTCCGGTAATGTGAAAATGCTGACCGTCCCTAACATAGACAGACGCCACAGAACAAAGATTTGCGCTGCGTGAGCAGAGTTTTTGCCTATAAATCGATAGTTAGCATTACTTGCTATCGTTTTATTAGATAGACATTAACAAGTAGAACTCTCGTTAACCTTGGGCGTGTTATTTAGGCAAAATGCTTGTTTGGATCTTACTACGGGAATGTTAAACATACTCGGACATTATGTTGGCTTTTCGGCGAGAATATACAACCGGGGACCATCACCAACGGGCAGCTATATATTTTTGTGTGTGATACTGCATGTGCCTGTTTGTAAAAGGTAAATTTTCATTTAATAAAAAAGACAAGAAATGGTTGCTCTTTCTCTTTATTTACAGCACACAACACACTCAAATTGGTATGTGCTCCTCATTGTCCACTATCTGCCTTTCCAGCGATGGGATCTTTCCAGTTTTAAAATACGTGTTTAGCTTTGAATTGGCAAACACCCGTGCGTCGTGCGTACTGCCAGGCCACTTCACAGTAACGTCCATAAACCGGTACCTGTAGTCACACACCGCTTGTATGTTGAGGGGATGTGTCCCATCGATCGATCCCAAACATTGTGGCATGTCATGCACACGGAGGAAGCCCGAAACAAGCTCCTCTGCCTCCGGTTCCGTGAAAGGCGTAATTGTGCATGGTCCTCTGCTGTTGTCGCAATGCATTGCATATGAACAGAGTTTGATGCAGCAGTGCCAATAAACTTCCAAAAGTCTGCAAAAGATACTGAAGTCCATTGCCCGCCATGGCTGTTGTTATCTGGTTGTTACCTGCTGAAGGCGCCGGGTTCCACCCTCTGGTCACCGGTCACGTGATGATTACGGCAGCGCGACGTCATCATTTTCTCACCTGCCGCGCTTTTTTGCCGCCCACATGCCAGCGCGACGGGGGGCGTTCTCCGACTTCTCCACTCTGGAAGCCGTTTTTGAAAAACTCCGTTCTCGCCCCCAAAAACGCCGGCGCCGTCTGGACGGCAGGCCCAAACGCACACAAACTTCTCCGTTTCCTCCAAAAAACGTTGTCGTGGGGACAGGGCCTAAAACAGAGATTAGCATGCTAATACAGTTTGTCATGAGATTTTAAAAGAAATGCTAAACATTTCCACAACAGTCATTTCCATCACTTTATTTTTACTGGTGTTTATTATGTAATTTCATCACAACCACTATCAGTTCATGTTTCTACACACTGTGTCAAAAATATTTCTAAAAATATAAAAATGTGTTGGATTTTCTTTAAAAAATCATGACCAAATTTGACTGTAGTTGGAAAATCACCTTTATACTTATGTTTGAGACAACGACTCAAATATTAATAACACCGCTTGGCTAAGAACAGTCATTTCTTCATATTTAAAGGGCTCATATTTTGCTAGTGTTTTATTTTTTTTGTTTTGTCTTTCCTCAAACAGACCTTGTGATACCGTGTGATAATACAGAATCATTTCGATGATTTCAACCCAGGAATTGCCCGTCTCTACTCAACAAAAGGTTAAAAGTTGCTGTTAACTTGAAAACTACCACCACATGACATCATAAGGTGTAAATTAGCATTTTGAGTTTTGGAGACGTAGACAGACTAATAATGCAGGATTAGGCAAAAATTAGTAAGTAGTGATACTGCAAGTGACTAACAAACAACTATTTGAACATTTTTACATAAACCAACTTTTATAGAGCCTAGGCCTATATATATTTACATTATTTTCAATTAAATTAGTTGATCCACCCATGCCTCCATAACAAATAATGGGGAAAGATAAATCAAAGTATTGTGTGTATTCTGAATCTCAAACAACATATAAAAAAAAGAAAGTCAAATATCTGTTTTTATTTTTCTTACTGTATATTTTATACCACACCACTATAAGGGTCATTCCAGAACTGGGGGACATTTTATGTCCCACCTATCAAATATTAAATAATCCACATACAAAATACTAAAACATACAGTTTCTGAGTGAATTTACTTGTCCTGAGACCAAATCTAAAAACTAAGAGAAAAGAATGCTTGAAAATAGTTTTAAAAATACCAAATAAGTCTGAAGTACCCCCCAAAATGCCATTTTCCTCTTGTCCCACCCCCCTAATGACCAAATTAAATCTCAAATAAAACAGTTAAAATTAAATTTAAATTTCTTTAAATTTTTTCTTTTTCTTGGATTATTTGTTTCATTGCCATCCCTTGTAACTGTGGGAACATTTGTTTTAATAGACATAATATTTCAAATAATAATTATTATTCATGGAACATGTGTCCCACAACCTGCACCAACCCTGTTACCAGAACATTTTTAGTCTGGTAGAAGAAGAAGAAAGCAGAACCACATGATCCCCTGGACTTGACATCATCAAACAGTTTCTAAAAGAATGGGCAGAGTAAAGGTTTGTCTTCTCTTCTATTTTTCAGATTTTTATAACATCGTTAGCCTTGATTGAATGTCTCACTCTACCTCATGCAACCCTGTTATGCAAATGACCAGAATAAGACAATTATTATTATTATTTTTCCTTTATTTATTTGCATAAATAATTTTTTCCTCTTGATTAGCAGTAACAGCTAAACAGCTTCTCCTCCTGAGATAAAGCGAACATTTGTGCGGATTTGCAACCCTGTTACCCGCAACCCTGTTACTGCGATTAGAGTAAATAAACAAATAAACCAAATAAATAATGTACAGGGGGTCCTCGGGTTACGACGTTGATCCGTTCTTAAGACGCGTCGTAACCCGAATTTCGTCGTAAGTCGGATTTTGCCTTTGATCTTCCAACCAAAGCACCAATAACCTTTCCATCTCAATAATTAGACCACTACGCTGCTTGGTTATCACTGCCGCTTTCATAGGAGCAGATCAGAGCCCACATCAGGTACTTCCGCCCACATTGGGCACGCACACGAGGCCGTCTTCTTCTCCCTACAACCACAACAGAGCGTATTCTTCCGCCGTGCGCCGCGCGCCATTCGCGTTTGTTTACGTCGCTTACCACGCTAAACCGCGTAAGACGGAATGACGCATAATATATATATATTTTTTTAATGGGGGCGCGTTCGTAACCACGAAACGTCGTAAGTCGAGACCGTCGTAACCCGAGGACCCCCTGTAATAAAAATTGTACCATTGATCCATAAGCTCAGCTATTTTATATTTTATTACCTATTATTGATGAATATGTAGCAGAAAATCAGAAAAGTTAAGGTTTATTTCCCAAGAATTTTAAAGCCAAAATGTCCTCCAATTCTGGAATGACCCATAAACATTTAGACATTTTGGTGACAGTTCTTCAAGAAGTCGATGTCGGTAGAGCCTAGAGAAGTGGCTGGTATCTTCACCTTTGCTCACCTGCATCAAAACAAACAAACATTTTATTTAACACATTTGACAAAAGAATTCAGTCAGTGATGCTTTGTTGACAAGTTTAAGGTTTTTTCTTTAGCTGTAACATTATTAACAGTCATTAACATGGTCTCAATGGTAATCGATTCTCACAATTCTTTAACAAAATCACTACATTTAAAGCTTTATTAGACCTCAAAATCTGAAATACTTTTACGTTTTACTCTTTTAAGTACAGATTTAACAGTATACTTTGACTTTTTCATGTGATATTTTTACTTGAGTGTTTCTTTTGCTCCTGCATCTGTATTTTATAACAACAAACAACAAAACTGAGTACTTCTTCCACCACTGTTATTAAGACACAAAGAACAATCAGGTTTTACGTAGAGATGTTTACCTCATTCGGTCTTCCAGACATTTTTTATCATCTGAAAAAAGTCCTCGTCGTTCTCCATGGTTGCACTCACATTAGCGTAAAAGTTCACAAACTCCTCCAGAGTTACCTTCATGACAAGTACAGAGTGAGAGCAGCAGACAACAACAACAACAACAACAACAACAACAACAACAACAACAACAACAACAACAACAACAAAATCCAACGAAATCCAACAGAAAAACATAACTGGGGCTTTCCTGGGACTGTGATGTTGTTATCAGTGTGAATATTTAAGGCCTTTTATTACGGAAAATCGACTCTTATAAAGTTGTGACCTCCTCAAATACATACCTGGAGTTGTGTTCCACCTTGTGATGTCATGTAGTAGTAGTTTTCAAGTAAACAGCTACCTTTTGTTTTATATCTGTATCAAAATCTCTATATGTGAGGCCTTATAAGACCTTAAAATCTACGCAAAATACATTTATTTTTGACTCTTTAAGTACATTTATGTAGTTGCCATCAAAGCCAGAATTAATAAAGAAATAGGTTAATAAATATATGATTATAATTTAATGAGTTCATAAATACACATACAATAATACATAGTAAGAAGTAAGAATAATTTAATGTTAAAAAAAGTACTCTTTCGTGCATTTATTTGTTTTGCTTTGGAGTTACGAGTGTTACTCAGGTAGGAACTAAAGTTTTGCAGTTGCAGGCGGAGTCAGGGATTTTTAAAGGGATGCAACTGGTATTAGAGCATTACCTCAATTCAAGAGCGCCTCTGTACGGAAGCCGACAGAGGCCATGTTTGTAATGATTATTTTCCACCTTAATAACGAGAAAATTAACTGGAGATCTCGAGAAAACGACACAATTTGTGATCTCGAGAAAACAAAACAAACAGTTATTCCCTGATCTACGGAGGTGCTGCGGACTAATCTTGAAATGATCCCGAATTAAAAGAAGTAATGCAATCTCCCCCTGTGTCAACCCCTGATCAAAATATTGCCTTATCAGCTGATCGATTATTATTCCAGACATTCTAATAACCAAAAACGCGTCTATTCAGAATGAGAAATAGTCCTGAAGTCAGCCTGTCACAATGTGGCGGTAGACATTTCAGTTGTTTTCTCGAGATCACGGAATAATCGTTTAGTTTTCTCGAGATCTTGATTTAATTATCTCATTATCTTGGGATACAAGGAAGAAAAAATATTGCTTATGAATATGACCTCTGTCGACTTCCGTACCTTTGTGTGAGACAGTTGGATGTATTTTACACGGTGCATTGAAGGATTTGTGTTTAACGAAGAACTGAAGAATCAATGTTTTTATTTCTCTCAGGTGAAGCGGCCAATGCGGTACGGTTGCTAGCTTGTTAGCGTGTGTTGGTAGATGTTGAATTCAACATCTAAGTTCTATTGGTTATATTATGTATTTGGTCTTTATGAAGAGGTAATTATGTTTTTATGTATTTCTGTTTTTGTATGTCCAGATCTCACGGCACACCATTACACACTCATGCGATTAAAGAAATATTCACGTTCTTTACAATCTGAACATTATTTCTGTTTTACCCATAGCACTTTGGTGTCATTTGGAGCAGTTCCGTACATGTTGTAGATGAGCGATATCCGTTAACGTGAGTGCTTGGGGCAGGCGATTGCAGTCACCAAATAACACAAACTTTATCACTTTTCAAATCATAGAAGCTCAATGTGTTAGTCTACACTTTTGTTTGAGTCAAAAGTGCCTCTAATCCGAGATTTATCCATAGTTTTGAGTAGATGAAGAGGACAGTGCGCATGTGCTCATTCACAGCTGATTTGCAGATAAAAAGACGCTAATAACTTTTCTGTTGCGAGCGACACATGGCAGAAGATTGGGACTTTGAGGCTGAAGAGGACTTATGGAGGACTGAGGACTGAAGAGGAGTATACGGATGAGGAGACAGAATGGATACGGAAAGAATGAAGCGGAGACAGTTTTAGGAGCAGCAGAGAACAGCCATCGGTTTCACATTACTTCTCAGAATCGTGCGCTGAATCCGCTGGCCTTCTTTCTTTTCCTTTGCTGGTAAAAAATCGTCCTGACTGAAGTGGGTACTGCAAACACGATGGTCCAAACGTCTTACAGCTTTGCCTTTCATGTTTGGGTCCCGAGAGCTGAGAGCGAAATCAGCTGTGACTCCGCACATGTGCACTGTCCTCCTCATCTACTCCAAACTATGGATAAATCTCGGATTAGAGGCACTTTTGACTCAAACAAAAGTGTAGACTAAGACATTGAGCTTCTGTAATTTGAAAAGTGATAAAGTTTGTGTTATTTGGTGACTGCAATCACCTGCCCCAAGAACTCACGTTAATGGATATCGCTAAACCACATCTACGAAACTGCTCCAAATGACACCAAAGTGCTACGGGTGAGTAAAACGACTTGTTTTATTACAGAAATAAGGTTCAGATTGTAAAAAACGTTAATATTCCTTTAAAGGCCAGAACAAAAGAACGACTTGGTTTCGTGATTTCGACTTGAGGAGTAACAATTTATAAACTGGTACGTTAATACTTAAGTAGATGTTTTCTTGTGATACTTTTTCCTTTGCTCCGATATCTGTACGTTTACAACAAAATCGAGCACTTCTTCCACCGCAGTTTAGCGCACCTTTAATGAACAATAATCTAAACGTACCTTTCCATCCTTATTTTTAGGGTCCTCGAACATTTTCAGATAGGTGAGCTGAGCCTGCTCCTCAGTCCATTTTTTACGGCGAACCATAGGGTGCATTTTGGCGTTGTAGCATTCCTTGATGTCCTCCGTAGTGATCTCTCCGTCTCCTCCTTTATCGACAATCTTAAACGCATTGACGAGCGCTTCTTTTCTGGCCTCCGGCATGGGTGGCTACAGGGAGAAAATCAAACTATTAATAGGTCTGTCACAGTTATTGATGCAACGATATCCACATGTTTTCACGATATGCATCTCACTGTTGCGATATTTTGTAGAGGCCAACAAAATTGTGAATGTACTACTTTTTCCTAGTCTGGTTAACACCTGACCATATCACAAGTGAGATATGGGTCTGGAAACTCGCTTCGAAAAATCCCGTAGCGGAGGTGTGGTTAGCGATTGCCAACGGCCGTTTATTGGGCGTTATGAATGTCTATCATTGAGCGTATACGTAAGTCCATAGCCAATCATGTCAGTTGTCAGTTCAAACTACAAGCTTCCGTTTGTCATGTGGTACGCGTCACCGTCTTGCCACGCCTCCCCCGCTCTCTGATTGGGGCCCTAAATCTGGGACTCTCGCTTGGACGAGTTTCCAGGCCGCCTTCCAGTTCGAAACGAACGGAAGCGGCCTGGGAATTCCCAGGCTAACTTTTTCCTTTAAAAATGCCTTGACAAGTCTTTGGTTCTGTTATAAACCAAAGAGTTCAGATTTAAAAATGCTGAATAACAGTTATATCATCATGTAAACTGGACTGAAACAGAGAATTACATAGTAAGAGTTTTGATGATATGTTGGTTATCGTTACATGCCTAGTCACAGAAACACATTTTGAAGTTCAATATATTGCTGAAGTACGGAAGTCGACAGAGGCCATATTCATAAGCAATACTTTTTCTTCCTTGTTATCCCGAGATAACGAGATCATTATTCCGTGATCTCGAGAAAACAACTGAAACGTCTACCGCCACCTTGTGACAGGCTGACTTCAGGGCTATTTCTCATTCTGAATAGACGTGTTTTTGGTCATTAGAATGTGTGGAATAATAACCGATCAGCTGATAAGGCAATATTTTGATCAGGGGTTGACACAGGGGGAGATTGAATTACGTCTTTTAATTGGGGATAATTTCAAAATTAGTCCGCGGCACCTCCGCAGAAGACTGGCCCGGCTGTTTACTCGAGATCACAGAATAATTTTTTGTTTTCTCGAGACCTCGAAATAACAGTTTTGTTTTCTCTAGATCAGTGTTTCCCAACCAGGGGTACAAGCACGCCTAGGGGTACGCGAGCACATTGCAGGGGGTACTCGGCAGTGTCGCTGCCAGGCGCAGGGGAGATATTTTGAATTTTTAAATTCTAATTTGAGTAAATTTGAGTTAAAGAAAAGAGAGAAAATGCCTGAGAATTAAAATTTCAAATTAAGGAGATGAAATAAAATTATTTTCATTTAATAATCCGTTGTGTCACGTTCTACTTTTGGAGAATTATCAACACGTGTGAGTGAGGGGGTACTCGAGGTGTGACAAAAAGACTCAGGGGGTACACAAGACAAAAAAGGTTGAGAAACACTGCTCTAAATCAGGGGTCTTCAACGTTTTTCAGGCCAGGGACCCCCAAACAGATGGCGAACTGGGCCAGGGACCCCCTACTATATATACGGCATAGAATTGTGTTTTATATTAAATTGAGCTTAGTGTCATGTATAAACATTGCTACTCTGTTATGGTACATCCAATACAAGGAAATAATACACAGGTTAATACTGTATTTTACACTATAAAATATAAAATTATATTATTTTAAAGTGAAATCAAAAGATTTCGCGACCCCCCTGCAGTACCTCCGCGACCCCCCTGTTGAAGACCTCTGCTCTAGATCATAAATTAATTGTGTCGTTTTCTCGAGATCTCAAGTTAATTTTCTCGTTTTTAAGGTGGAAAATAATCATTACGAACATGGCCTCTGTCGGCTTCCGTACTGAAGTAAATATAGACGTTAAAACTAATTTATGCCGCTCACACAAAAACCTAAAAGCAGATTTAAACCACAAAAACTATTCTAAATCTACAATATTGTATTAAGACAACTTTTTACAGCTTAAATGTTATCATATAGCCAAAAAAAATGTAAACACAATAAATACTGACCCAGAATAAGTATACATTTTAGTCGCGTGAAAAGTCCCTCAGTCGTCCAGGTAGAATCCATGATAAAAGGAGAAGTTCAATTTGTCAACTGGACAAAGTTTGTTTGGTTGAAAACGTTTCGCCGCTCAACCGAGAGGCTTCGTCAGTTCTGGTTCTAGTGCTGGTTAGACCCTGTTTATATCTAGCTGCAGGGAGGAGCTCACTACACTGAAATGGCTCTGAAACGATCCCCGCTAATCTGTCTCTTTGTTTTTCAAAGAGGGTGGAAAGGGTCGTTAGGCGTTGAATAGGGAGGCGAAACTAGTCGCCAGAGTAATTTGAAAAACAAAGAGACAGATTAGTGGGGATCGTTTCAGAGCTATTTCAGTGTAGGGAGCTCCTCCCGACAGCTAGATATAAGCAGTGTCTAACCAGCACTAGAACCAGAGCTGACGAAGCCTCTCGGATGAGCGGCGAAACGTTTTCAACCAAACAAACTTTGTCCAGTTGACAAATTGAACTTCTCCTTTTATCATTTTAGTCGTAATGCAGGAGTTTTGTCATTTTCAACAGTCTATTTACCCTTAGAGCGCGGATAAATTCCTGAATGTCAACAGTCCCACTTCCATCTTTGTCTATCATTTTATACACGGCTTCGGCCTCCTCCTTCTCCAGCTCGATTTCGTATGAGGTCAAGCCGCTTTGAAAGTCTTCAAAGCTCATGTCCCTCTTCTTGTCCTTTATCGCCATGTGCCTGAAGATTCTGGAACACACAACAAGTCCAGTCAGAGCGCGTAGGACGAGTTTTGACGATTCTCGAATTTCTACTTAAGCTTGTTGGTTACTTCCTGTTGAAAATATAAATTATAGAGTTACACCAATCAAGAAGCAGACAGTTTAGACAGTTCTGTATTGATCACATCACATGTACATTACACGAGGGAGAATTCTGTGCAAACGTTCGGCACAAAATATAAAATGGAGATAAAACTGCACAGGAAGTAGTGGCGCTGATGATGAGGTTGCTGGGCGCTATTGTGCACAGAGTCTAGAATTCTATCCATGTGATTGTGATTTATTACATTTAAAATCATAAGCACGTTCAAAGTTCCTACAGGTCAAATGCAAAGCCGTCTCACACTCAAATGTTCTGATGTATTTTATGCTGCCGATTTATTTATTATTATTATTTTTACCTTTGTGACATTGTACAGCACTTTGGCCAGTTCTCACTGTTTTTAAATGTGCTATATAAATAAAATTTACTTACTTACTTACACTCACACTGCATCGTCTTCTCTGATTGGCCAGAACTCAAAGAATATGCAGACTGTAAAAGTTTAACTAAAAAAAGGTTTGGTTTTTTTTTGTTTTGTTTTTTAATATAAAAGGTAAAATGCTTTAATAAAAATCTAATATTTATTTATTTTTTGCACTATTTTTTTTATTTGCATTATTTATTTAATTGTTTTTTTTTATTATTATTTTATTTTAATCTTTTTGCACTATTTTTTTAAAAGATAAAATGCTTTAAAAAAAAAAAAAATCAAATAAGTGAGTACATTTTAGCCATGTAACTGTACTACTTGATTATATTAGCAGACACAACATAAAAATGAGGACTTAACCCTGGACTAGAACAAGATTTAATTTTATTTATTTATTGCACTATTATTTTTTAGTTTCCACTAATTTTTTATTTTATTTTTATTATTATTTTATTTTAATCTTTTTGCACTTTTTTTTAAAGATAAAATGCTTTTAAAAAAACAAATAAATGAGTACATTTTAGCCATGTAACTGTATTACTTAATTATATTATCACACACAACATAAAAATGAGGACTTAGACTTATTTATTTATTGCACTATTTTTTTTATTTGCACTAATTTAAAAAAAAATAAAATTTATTATTATTTTATTTTAATCTTTTTGCACTATTTAAAAAAAAAAAAGATAAAATGCTTTAAAAAAAAAATCAAATAAATGAGTACATTTTAGCCATGTAACTGTACTACTTGATTATATTAGCAGACACAACATAAAAATGTGGGTTTGACCCTGAACAAGCCCAAGATTTTTATTTATTTATTTGCACTTTTTTTTTTTTTTTTTTATCATTTTGCACTATTTTCTTCCTATACTGTGTTGTAAATATCCTACTTGAATGTCTGCACTGAAGTGAGACGCTTTCAGTCTCATTGTGAGTATGTATGATGTAAATTGTACATATGAACAGTGACAATAAAAGACATTCTATTCTATTCTGTTAAACCAGGACTAGAACAAACCAAACCAAGTTTACCTCAGGACTAAACTGAACTCAAACCAGAACCTAACCAAGACCAGGGTGCAAGTCAACCACGCCTTAGTCTTCTTCGATTATCGTTTATTTATCCCTTCATATTCTATTGTATTCAGATGCATTAAAGCTGCTATCTGTAATTAGACTGGCCTTCCCTCCTCAGTTGTATTCTCACTTATCACTGCTCTTATTAAATGTGATGTGATTGAATGTGTGAGGTAGTTCCAGCTTTAGCCTGACAGAGGGAGACAGAGAGCACAGGTGAGGCCCAGGTTTAGAACTTTTGGAACTTTTGGAACTGCATCATGATTGGATGAACTTTTTGGTATAATTGAAGAAACCAAACTCCATTTTCAACATTCTGTTAAAAAAAAGTACCCCGGAAACAAAAAAAGTATTAAAGGTCCCATGGCATGAAATTTTCACTTTCTGAGGTTTTTGAACGTTAATGTGAGCCCCCCCCCCCCATGGTTAAAAGTTGCGAAATGTCTAAACTGAGCATTTGCGATCCTTTTCTGCGTTAGAAAAAATCGGAGCTCAAACGGGTGATTTTGAACAAGGAAACTTATTGACGTCAGATCGAAAAAAGAAATGCAAATGCAGTTCCACCCCCGTCTGTCTGTACTCAGCGTCTCTGTAAATCACACCCAGAGAGTTTGGACTGCGAATGCACTAGGCAATGCTAAATGCGTTTTTTTATTTGCCTGGAGGCACGTCCGAGTGTTTCTAGGCTCGGAAGTCCTTTATCTGAGCCTCTGGACCTTTGAACAGCAGTGGTTTAATTTTATTTTCTGTGGAAATGTGTTTTTTTTCATTGAAAAGGCTCTCCTTTCCTCTTCCGCTCTTAAAACGCAGAAATGGATCAGCTCAGAGCCGTGAGCGGAGAGTTTGGCCACGCCCCCACCCTCTACTATAGGCCATCTCTTTTCTCCTCATTTGCATTCAAGCAACAACGCCCATTATGGCCTGTTCAGAGAGAGAAAAAATACTCTTTCTCATCTTATCTCTGTTTCTCATGCAGTGAGTGTTGATTTTGAAGAAGGATTCATTTACAGTATTAGGGAACCATTAAGGAGCCATATAAAAGCATCAAGAAGTACCATGTCATGGGATCTTTAAATACACATTACAGCCAATGATATGAAATGTCGTGCTAAGTTATCACAAGGGCCATTACAAGTCAGTTTGACTGAAAATGGCCTGAAGCAGGGGTCTCCAACCTTTTCCTCTGGTGAGCTCCCTTTACATAATGAAAATACCAGAGAGCGACTAGTTTCAATGGTCACAAAAAATGTTCTATATATAAGCCTTATATATTGAGTAATGTGCTGCTCACTGCTCCTAATAACAGGATGGGTTAAATGCAGAAATGGAATTTCCCCACTGTGGGACTAATAAAGGCATAGCTTTCTTTCTTTCTTATAAGCCTTATATATTAGTTAGATGCCTCGAAAACATAAACCATTATCCATTTATTAGTAGAGAGTGATAATAGGCATTTATTTAATCAAGTTTTACTTATTCAGCGCTATACATGTAATTCAGAAATCCCCTGGAGAGCTGCTTGGAAGGGGGTGGAGAGCTACCGGAAGCTCCCGAGCTACAGGTTGGGGCCTAAAGCCATCTCAAAATTCTGGGACAATCATTATTTTTTGACTTTTAGTGGTGGCTTATTTTATATTATCTTTACCCTGATTATGTGTTTTGTTCCTGTGTTATTGTTGGTAGGCTTTACGAAAACTTCCATTTTGAGTCCGGGGGGACTTTTTTCAAAAAATATGACCAAATGATGGTCAATTCCTTTCATTACTAGCAAACGTTCATCAAAATATGACACAGGGTATAGAGGTTGTAAAAAAGTTATAGCCCTAGTGAGGCCAGGTGAGTTAAGAGGGGGAACAGGTTTCACATCTGCCCTCTACTGGTGAAAAAAATCTAAACTGGTCGGCAAAAGGAGAAATTCAATTTGTCAACTGGACAAAAGTTTATTTGGTTGAATACTGCTTCTAACTAAGCTGCTTCTTCACTTCTTGGATGATCTGCGAAACATATTCAAACAAATAAACTTTTGTCCAGTTGACAAACTGAATTTCTCATTTTGCCGTGGATTCTACCTGGACGACTGAGGGATTCTTCACACATCTTAGAGATGGTAGATTTAACTAACTAGTTCAGCATAAACACAGTATTTTAGTGTGTAGAAACAATCAGAAAATAATCATTCTTGCATTCGGGTTTGTAAAGTTGAAGATTAAATGTACGGGCCACAGCACTCACATTTAACATTTTATTTATAAAATCCTTACCTGCCCAGGTCGAGGATACTCGCCTCGCCCTTTTCGAGAAGCTTTTGCCTCAGATTCTCCACAGGGTCCGCCATTATAGAAGCAGGTGTTAATCTGAGGGGAGAAGTTGGAAACAAGACGAGTTGAGCTTCAATAAAAAAGCTCTGTCAAAGCTTACCAGTACCTCTGGGGGAAGTTTCGCAGCGTTTGTCTTCCCAACCTCACCCGTGGTTCTTATACACTTCCACGACCCCACCCCCCACGGTTACCACGGAGACGAAGTGGTCTGTTCCAATCCTTAATGCAAAATGTACCACTGTCTTTATTTCTCTTTACTTAGGGTCAGGGTTAAAGCTCGACGTTCACAAGATCCCAGTTTACGTGAACAATAAAAAACAAAAAATACCATTCAAAAACATATGTAGGGCATAAGTACATTTTGCTTGTAAGTAGCTGTTTTTAGGGTTGCACCAGCATGTCCTGTTAAACCGGTCTTTAAAAAGTCACATTCTTCTCATGTTGAAACTACTTATTAACTTTCAGCCATCCATCATGAGGTCTGACAGGACAGTGACACCTTTGAGTAAAAATGACACCGTGAAAAAATATATATTTTAGGATGGAAGTTAAATAATTACAGAAGAGGATTAGGGCCACATGAACAGATTTTTTTTTTTTTTTAATTCTGAGGGGGAAAAAAAATCTCAGAATTTCTAAGATTAGAGTCAGAATTTCTGAGAAAAAAAGTGAGAAATTTTGAGGAAAAAAAGTCAGAAATTCTGAGAGAAAAAAATCTGGCCATTTCCGCCCAGTTCCTCCTGCACGAAGGCTGTCACTCTCACTATGTCTGTCTGATTTCGCCTCCTAAAAAGACCAAGTTCATGACAACGCCTCTTCAAAGTGCGTATAGAAATCACAATACTGTGATTCTGTGCCAAGATAGCAAGGAACTCCTTGTTATCAAATCCAATGCCGAAATAACACTTATTTAAGATTTCCATGTGAGCAGCAAACACAAACCACTTCCGAGGCTCTGTTGTGACTCATAGTAATCTACTTCTGCCTTTTTAGAAGAAGTGAACTTTATTGATCTCACACTGGAGAAATTCTTCTCTGCATTTTAACCCATCCTATATACACTATATTACCAAAAGTATTCGCTCACCTGCCTTGACTCATACTATGAACTGAAGTGCCATCCCATTCCTAACCCATAGAGTTCAATATGATGTCGGTCCACCTTTTGCAGCTATTACAGCTTCAACTCTTCTGGGAAGACTGTCCACAAGGTTGAGGAGAGTGTTTATAGGAATTTTTGACCATTCTTCCAAAAGCGCATTGGTGAGGTCACACACTGATGTTGGTCGAGAAGGCCTGGCTCTCAGTCTCCGCTCTAATTCATCCCAAAGGTGTTCTATGGCGTTGAGGTCAGGACTCTGTGCAGGCCAGTCAAGTTCATCCACACCAAACTCTGTCATCCATGTCTTTATGGACCTTGCTTTGTGCACTGGTGCACAGTCATGTTGGAAGAGTAAGGGGCCCGCTCCAGACTGTTCCCACAAGGTTGGGAGCATGGAATTGTCCAAAATGTTTTGGTATCCTGAAGCATTCAGAGTTCTTTTCACTGGAACTAACGGGCCAAGCCTTCTTGCTTCGGTTTGGTCAGGACCTAAGCTGGAGATACCTATGGAGCATGTTTCTGGCAGATTTCTGACTCTAATCTCAGAAATTCTGACTTTTTTCTGACTTTAATCTAAGAAATTCTGAGACTTATCCTCAGAATAAAAAAAAAAAATCTGTTCACGTGGCCCTAATCATCTTCCCTAGTTAACAGATCGTGTGTAATAACAGTGAAGGGAATTGTTTTTGCCAGTGGATCGTCCAGTATTTGCAAAGATATTACAGAAGCCAGTCGAAACATTTGAAATCTGACAGTTAAAAGGTTATTTCTAATATAAAATTCCAATTCAGGTAAAATATGGAAAATGTGAATCTTTTTTTTAGTTGATAAAAGGAGAAGTTTAATTTGTCAACTGGACCAAGTTTGTTTGGTTGAAAACGTTTCGCCGCTCATCCGAGAGGCTTCGTCAGCTCTGGTTCTTGAGCTGGTTAGACACTGTTTATATCTAGCTGCAGGGAGGAGCTACCTACACTGAAATAGCTCTGAAACTATCCCCACTAATCTGTCTCTTTGTTTTTCAAATTCCTCTGGCGACTAGTTTCGCCTCTCTATTCAACGTCTAACGACCCTCTCCACCCCTCTGCCCTGGCTCGTCTGCCCTAATGTTTCTTTGTCTGTTTTGACTTGATTTAAGAATCGAATTATAAATGGGAGACAAGTTATGTCTAACTCCCCCATTTCTGTTTAACGACGGATTCTCTTTTTTGACAAAAAATCCGTTGTTAAACAGAAATGGGGGATTTAGACATAACTTGTCTCCCATTTATAATTCATAGTCATAGTTTGCTTTATGGTCGAAAAACAATCATGTACATGTACATAGAATGAATTAGAAATTTCGTTTCCCCACTAACCAGGCAGGACAGTCGATTCTTAAACCAAGTCAAAACAGACAAAGAAACATTAGGGCAGACAATCCAGGGCAGAGGGGTGGAGAGGGTCGTTAGACGTTGAATAGGGAGGCGAAACTAGTCACCAGAGTAATTTGAAAAACAAAGAGACAGATTAGTGGGGATCGTTTCAGAGCTATTTCAGTGTAGGGAGCGCCTCCCGGCAGCTAGATATAAATAGGGTCTACCCAGCACTAGAACCAGAGCTGACGAAGCTTCTCGGATGAGCGGCGAAACGTTCTCAACCAAACAAACTTGGTCCAGTTGACAAACTGAACTTCTCCTTTTATCATGGATTCTACCTGGACGACTGAGGGACTTTTCACGCATCTTTTTTTTAGTTGTTTAACGAAATGCCAAATGAAGAGTGCTGGTTATAATACATAATGCTGCCACCTACTTTACTCCATGGTTACTGGTTTGTCTGGAATATTCCACAGTTTGTAATTAAACTTCTCCATCTTCAAGGAGACAGGAGATGATGTTACCAGGCCAAAAATGTGCAGGTCAGAAAAGTTACATAAAGCACCTTTAATGGTTCACTGTGAGCTTTTAGACATGTTATACTGTTGTTACCTCCCCAAAAACAGACCTATACTTGTGCTTTGTTTCATTCACACGTTTGAGTTCTTTAGTCTGTCGACATCCTCAAAGTTCAAAATGCTCTGTTCCACCTTGTGATGTCATGAAGAGGTAGTTTTCAGGTTAACAGCAACGTTTTGTTCAGTAGAGATTGACCATTCCAGGTCTGAAATAATCTGTAATCAAGGTGTATGAAGTTTAAAAACACAATGGAACACCTCCTCTATTACCACATGACATCACAAGGTGGAACAGTGTTTTTGTTTGAGAAAAGAACTCGGAGTAAATACGTAGGATTTGTGTGTGAATGAAACAAAACACAACTCCAGATGTTTGTGATAAGAAAACAACATTAAAACATAGATCAGAAAATAGAGTCAAATGAGCCTTTTCAGATCAAATTTCCTTTCAAATTCTTTTTCAGTATTGTTGAAAATGAAAAACGGGGTTGGCATTATGACACAGGAAGAGCCACAAAGACTGAGATAATAGAAGAGAGGATTATGTGACAAATAATCTCATAATCCAGGCCCTAACAAAGAAAGTATGTCACATATGAAGTGAAGACACACAAGGCTAACCCAAATACTTACGCTTTATACATATTTACTAGGGCTGTCAGTTTAACACGTTAATTAGGTTCATTAATTACACTGCAAATTAACGTGTTATAAAAATGAACACAATTAATTATGAGCGGCAATTCAATGCACATTTTAAATTTGGCGTGCGGCGAGCAAATCGCTGCCAGGGCCTTTGAACGGCGAGTTTATTTATAAAAAGAACGAAGACGGGACGATCAACAAGAACGCCGTGATTTGGAGCTTTTGTCAAAAATAATTTTCCGATCACCGAAGCTGCTCCAGCCTGACGGATCATTTGAACGATAAACACGTCCGGACAAGTTCCATCGTTACCGGTGATGGAGCGAGCGAGAGCGCACTTCACCAAACCAATAAACCACCAAACCACGCTCACAGAATTTGGGAAACGAATGAGCAAAAAGACCACAGAAAACTGACGAACTCAATCGCAAAGTGGATTCAAACTCCATGCACAGCTTCCAGGTGCTGGTAACAGCAGGAACATTGAATATTTCCAGAAAAAAAGGAGTATATCGCGCACACTCGCTTGACTTTATTCTTATTTCTTTATTAGGTTAGAGCGAACAACACGTTTCGCTTCTACAGCGTCAATCGCAAAGTGGGTTCGTTTGCTCACAATCTCTCTCTCTCTCTCTCTCTCTCACACACTCTTAAAATGCGATTAATTGTATTAATTAGTTACAAATCCTCCAAAATCCACCAAACCGCACTCGCAGAATTTGGGAAACGAATGAGCAAAGAGCCCACAGAAAAAGTGGCAAACTCAATCGCAAAGTGGGTTGCCCCCCTCCTCTCTCACACAAGATTAAAATGCGATTAATTAGATTAATTAATTACAAATCCTGTAATTAATCGTTTTAATCCCCTGACAGCACTAATATTTACATTTACAATAAACAGCAACAACGGAAGAATACTGAAAATAATTAACATATTGACAATATTTTTACACTTTTAAATATCGAAATCTTTATCTTCAACTTATAAAGAGTCCATCTTTTGTGAGCTACTGTATTTTAAACAATACAATATGTTCTTATGAGCTGATGGGCCATCTCCATGTTTCCACTGGCCTGATAGATGAGGGACAGGTTGAAGGAAATTTCTCTTCGTAGATCCACCTGGTCGTCTTCGATTCCCTGAGAAAACCAGAAAAACACAAAAGGTCAAAATAGGTGAAATTAGTGTTACATTAAAAATATTGTAACAAACAGATTTTCAACCGTCTACGTGGGACAGTGGGTTCAAAAGGTGGAAGAGTACTGGCTTAAGGACTGTTAATCAGCTTTTTAAGGGTAATAACTTAAAATCCTTTACGCAAATACAAAAACAGTTTTCTTTACCTTCGACAGACCACTTTCGCTATTCAGACCCTCTAGGAATTCGCGATGTTGCGATTTGCAACTTCAACGCAACTTCAGCCAATCCCCGTGAATTCAGGGCGGTGTTGCAATTTTGACCAATCACCGCAACTTTCCCGCAATTTTTACTAATTTTGACCAATAATCGGCGACGTATTGAAGGCCGACCAACTTCTTTCTGCCTTACTTCCGTGTGACGAAACGAAACTGCGGCCGTGTCCCAGTTCCCAGAGCGCACAGCTCGGAGCGCGGCCAGAAGGGGGCTCAGACTGCAGTCAAGGCGGTGCACACTTGCTCAGCCCCGACTGCAGTCCGCGGACCGCTTAACGACTGCGGTCTTTGGACAAAAAAGAAGTGGGACAGCAGTCGTCGCGCCGGTGTACTGTCGAAATGTGTGACGCACATGCCCTTCGGGCCACGCTCCGAGCCGCGCACTCTGGGAATTGGGACACGGCTTCTAATGGCAAAGAAACATGTCTGCGGCGCCATTTGCCCACAAAAATAACAGCAAAAGACCGAAACAGTTCCCCTCCTAGTAGTAATTTATTTTTGATGTTGGTAAGGTTGTTTTAGGACCATATCTGTGATCTCTGTGTCTTTGTATTATTCTTTGTCAGTAATAACTCGGTATTCAAAATATTACTCAATTTTAATTACAAAAAGAGAAAATCGCAACTATTTATCGCAACTTTCACTTCCTCCTGCAACAAAATCGCAACAAAAACCTTAAAAGCACCGCAACTTTCATCGCAAGTTTGTGGAAAAGCTCCCGCAAATTCAGGCATTTTAGCCCAAAACAATCAGAAAAAATGCCCGCGAATTCCCGGGGGGTCTGGCTATTTACAAATAAGGCACTACATTCAGGGAGAAAATTAAAGCAGAACCTACAGGTATTGAGCAATATTTTACAACAATACAAGAAAAACACCATCTGACCAAAAATATGTGTCATTACAAGATGTTGAGGAGATATGGGAGAAGACACACTCGATATCAGAGATAAATGGGAATTGGAGTTAAATGTAATTATTGAGGATAAGATGTGGAGGGATGTGTGTGGTCACAAAGGTGTCAACAGTGATCTGTGGAAGGAATTTGACTGGAAGACAAAAATTAGATATTTTAGAACCCCTTTAATAATTTCAAGCTTCTACAAAAACTTGTCCAGACCACTCACATATTTTCGGGGATTGCCCAGCTCTCTGTCATTATTGGCAGGACAGTAAATTAGAAATAGAAAGATGCTATCCTGTGAACTCCCTATGGATCCACTGATTATGGATTAGGAGCACTGTAAGATAATACATGTGTAAAAGATCAACAGTATGTTCTCTGTATTCTTTTGATGAATGCACGAAAAATGATAACGGTTAACTGGAGGAAACCCTCTCCTCCGACAAGGACAGAACGGACACAAAGACTAAAACAAGTCGATATGATGGAACAGTTAACAGCCAAACTCCAGATGAAAATGGACTTGATCATACAATGATGGACTCCGGTGACTATGTACCTGAACAACGGCTAATATAATAATAACAACAACCCTTTGTCAAGGATTGTTCTACATGTTCTTTACTTTACTGATTTTAATAAACTAAAGTTAAAAAAAATATATTGTAATGATATTGCTTTGGGAAAAGCTCCCAAATATGAATAACTCCCTTACATAATGTGTAAACGTCATCAGAACGCAGAGACACGCTGCTGTCAGCACCTCTGATGAAGAGCTGCATATCACGCTAGCGAGTAGAAAATGTTTTATTCATGTTTAACAAAATGAGTGACGACGTGACACTGCCAAATGCCACGTGTGTCACCAGTTTGAAAAATAAAATTTGAGAAGCCGTCTAGCGGTGGCAGTGAAAATGGGGGTTGATTGCCAAAATTACACAGTTAAAGGAAAAGTAACGTTTTTTTTCTTTCGGCAATAAAACAAGTAGTTTTACTCACCCATAGCAGTTTGGTGTCAATTGGACCAGTTTTGTAGAGGTTATGTTGAGCCGTTCTGTTCTACTAATGATCCCGTATCTGTTAGCATGAGTGCTCGGGGCATTACTTTGCGGTCTCCAGATAACACAAACTTTAGCACTTTTCAAATCACAGAAGATCGCTGTGTCAGGGTAGACTTTTAGTGGATTCCAAAACGGCCTGAAACCCGATATCCAGCTATAGTTTCATTTGATGATGTCATCACAGAGGACAGTGTGCATGTGTGAACTCAGCTGTTTTGTAAACACCGCTAGTCTGAAAGAAGCTAACACCGCTCTGAACTTTACTTTTCTGTTGCGATATCGGGTTTCAGGCCGTTTTGGAATCTACTAAAAGTCTACCCTGACACAGCGATCTTCTGTGATTTGAAAAGTGCTAAAGTTTGTGTTATTTGGACACCGCAAAGTAATGCCCCGAGCACTCACGCTAACGGATACGGGATCATTAGTAGAACAGAACGGCTCAACATAAGTTCTGCGATACTGCTCCAATTGACACCAAACTGCTATGGGTGAGTAAAACTACTTGTTTTATTGCCGAAAGAAGGCTCAGATTGTAAAAAAACGTTACTTTTCCTTTAAAGATCACTCAAACATACAGAAATCACTCTAAATTAGGGCTGTCAGTTTAATAAGATTAATTAATTATACTGCAAATTAACGTGTTATAAAAATTAACACAATTAATTATGAGCGGCAATTCAATGCGCATTTTAAATTTGGCGTGTGGCGAGTGAATCGCTGCCAGTGCCTTTGAACGGCGAGTTTATTTATAAAAAGAACAAAGACAAGACAGATCAACAAGAACGCCGTGATTTGGAGCTTTTGTCAAAAATAATTTTCCGATCACCGAAGCTGCTCCAGCCTGATGGATCATTTGAACGATAAACACGTCCGGCCAAGTTCCATTGTTACCGGTGATAGAGCGAGCGAGAGCGAACTTCACCAAACCAACAAACCAACAAACCACGCTTGCAGAATTTGGGAAACAAATGAGCAAAGCGACCACATGAAAACTGACAAACTCAATCGCAAAGTGGATTCAAAAGTTCAAAACTCCAGCACAGCTTCCAGGTGCTGGTAACAGCAGGAACATTGAATAATTCCAGAAAAAATGAAGTATATCGCGCACACTCGCTTCACTTTCTTCTTATTTCTTTATTAGGTTAGAGCGAACAACACGTTTCGCTTCTACAGCGTCAATCGCAACATGGGTTCATCCATCTCTCTCTCTCACACTCTTAAAATGCGATTAATTAATTACAAATCCTGTATTTAATTAGATTTTTTTTTTTTATCGCCTGACAGCACTACTCTAAAAACAACTTTGGGTGAGTAAACGATGACACTGTGAAACTAACATTGCTAAAGGCTCTGAAAAGTACATTTTACATAACAGGTGTTGAATTTCCCTCGGGATCAACAAAGTATCTCTCAAAGTGTGAATACATTATGTTCATTATGTGTCGCACCTCTAGTTTCTCTGGTGGCAGAGTCAGTGCTTTCTGATAGTAATGAATAGCCAAATGAGAGAGGCCCAACTGATGCAACGCCCTCCCGATGTTGTACATGCTCTCCTGGCACTCTCCACGCAGTTCCACGTACCGCCACAAGAAGGAGAAACCCTAAAAACAAACAATATACTATTTTACAGGTACAGTGGTACCTCACCTTACGAAATTAATTCGTTCCAGAAGTGGTTTCGTAACGTGAAAAATTCGTAAGTTGAGTAGCTATTTCAATGGAAAAAGCCTGATTCGTTCCAAGGCCCCGATACAAGTTTTTTTTATTTTTTATAGTGTAACTTTTTTATAGTGTAACATTGTTTTCTGCTTCCTGATTGGTTTCTCAGACTGGATTTGGACTTTTCTCGCGTTTGTCTCTCGTTTGGACACACAAACTTTCGTGGATTTTCGACAGGGTGTATTGGTGGTGAAGTGTGGGGGGAAGGGGGAGGGCGGACACGTGTGTTGGCGCAGCATGGCCCGGCAGACACCGGCAGGTCTAGACCTGGACTGAGCCGGGACTGAGCCTGGACTGAACCTGGACTAAACCTGGACTGGACCAGGACTGGGCCAGGACTGGACCGGGTGGATTGAGGCACAGCGCGCGTCTGTTTCCTGGTCAGGTCTAGAGGAGGTCTAGACCACCGCGGCTCTTGCATGGGTCTCGTTCATGCGCTCAGACTGCGTGCGTTCCTCCTCGCTGCTCCCCTCAGCTGTGACTCGAAACAAAACCAGGAAATAGACCGCGCGCGCTTTAATCCACCTGGTTTGGTCCTGGTTTGGTCCGGGTTTGGTCCTGGTTTGGTCCAGGTTTAGTCCTGGTCCAGTCCAGGTTTAGACCTTGGTCTGGATCTGCTGTCAGGTCCGCGCCGGGTCATGCTGCGCTATCACACATGTCTGCGCGCAGTTTTCTCCCCCCTCCCGCTTCCCCCCACACTTCACTATTTAATACATTTTGTTGAAAATCTATGAAAGTTTGAGTGTTTAAACGAGAGACAAATATGAGAAAAGTTTAAATCCAGTCTGAGAAAAGCGTATAATGTGTGTGGCTGAGCGCGCATTATTTGAATTTTTGAGATTTCGCGTTTCGTAACTTGAAATTTCATTCGTATCTAGAGACAAAAATTTACCGTGAAGGCGTTTCGTAACTTGAAAATTTCATTTGTTGGGTCATTCGTAAGGTGAAGTACCACTGTAGTTTCAAACCAGTGGAGCTATGCAACTGCGAAATATAACCATAGTTTACCTGTAGGATTAAAGCATGACGCTTGGCCACATATTTCTGACAGGCCATGTGGAAGTAAGTCAGCCCCAAGCACAAACTGTACAGAGGAGTTTTGGGCTGGGTTTGAAACGCCTGCACATACTGACCTGAAAACATATTAAAAAACACAAAGTTAAGATCCACAATGTGTCCGTAGATCGATACGTTTAATGCCACATTGCAGAACATTCCAGGCAATCACCACAGAGACAAACAGTTGGCAGTTAAATCTTTAAGTTTAGAGTAAATGTTAAAGGGATAGTGCGTTTTTTTGTTTTTTTAATGTGAATCTGTACGGCGTCCCCTTCAGCAGTGTCGTCCATTAACACTGACTTACCGATGACGGCGTCGTCTGGGCCCAGTTCTGCTCCGGTTCTGTAGCTCGCAAATGTAGTTCCGGTAAGTTAGCGGGGACATTTAAAGGGATAATGCGTTTTTTTTTTTTATTTTAATCTGTATGGGTTTCCTTCTAAAAGTTACGTGTGTTGACATCGGCTTACCTCTGACAGTCTCAGCTGATCCCGGTTCAGCTCGCGTTCTGGAGCCCACGTAAGTAGGTCCGGTAAGTTCACAGGGATATGAAATAAAGCTTGTTTTTCCTTCTCAAAACAAAACATTTGTCCGAAAGGTGATATATTTGCGTCCCAAACAGTTGTCCACAAAAAAATCCAGCAGCGTATTTCGCATTCGCGTATTCGACTCGTATCACTACGCCCATGTTAACTCTATCAGCCTGTTCACCTTTAGCGGAAGTCTAAGCCGAAGTTTACAAGTGAACAGGCTGATAGAGTTAACATGGGCGTAGTGATACAAGTCGAATACGCGAATGCGAAATACGCTGCTGGATGTTTCGTGGACAACTGTTTCGGACGCAAATATAACACCTTTCTAACAAATGTTTTGTTTTGAGAAGAAAAACAAGCTTTATTTCATGTTCCAGGGAAGTTACCGGACCTACTTATGTGGGCTCCAGAAAGCGAGCCGAACCGGGCTGAGTGGAAACTGCCAGAGGTAAGCCGGTGTTACCGCACGAAACTTTTAGAAGGAAACCCATACAGATTAACATTGAAAAAACACACACTATCCCTTTAATAAAGCTTGTTTTTCTTCTCAAAACAACATTTGTCCAAAAAGTGATATATTTGCGTCACAAACAGTTGTCCGTGAAAAATTCAGCAGCCTAATTCGCATGGTGCTATTTTCTCTCGAGTCATATCACTGCGCGCCTGTTAGTTATTATTAGCCTGTTCACTTCTAAGCGGATGTTTACAAGTGAACAGGCTAATAATAACTAATAGGCGCGCAATGATACGACTCGAGAGAAAATAGCACCAATGCGAATTAGGCTGCTGAATTTTTCGCGGACAACTGTTTGAGACGCAAATACGAGGGTCATTCAATTTAGTTCTAAGACAAATTAAAAAACAACTTGATTTTTGAAAGTAACAAAATAATTTTTCTACATAACATCCACCTAAGTCAGTACACTTCTGCGAGCGATGTTTCCACCCAAAAATTCCTTCTTGATAGAATTCTGGAGCTTGTCTAGTCGACCAGGTCACAACCTCCCTCTTCGCTTCAAGTATGGACTGAAATCTTGTTCCTTTTAAATGTTCCTTCAACTTTAGAAATAGGAAGAAAAAAAATAAAACATCCATAAACATTGTGCAAAGCTTCAATAATTTCTTTAGGTTTCCATTGAAGTTTTGTTAGAAATTTAATGTTTGCTCGGACTTCAGATTGGCTCATTTTGGAGGGTCAAAAAAGTGGGTTGTGCGATATGTAACGTAACTCTTTGAATAACAAAACTAGAATGCCGAAACTTGTCAAATGTGTTTATAAGTCATCAGTGGTACGATTCAAGGTCATTTTGTTGAACTAGTTCGACTCATTTTGAATTTAGAAGTTTTTGAATGCCCCTCGTATATCACTTTTTGGACAAATGTTGTTTTGAGAAGAAAAACAAGCTTTATTAAATGTCCAGTGCAGAACTGGGCCCAGACGACGCCGTCATCGGTAAGTCAGTGTTAATGGACGACACTGTTGAAGGGGACGCCGTACAGATTCACATAAAAAAAACAAAAAACACACACTGTCCCTTTAAAATGTTAAATGTTGTCAACACAGACCCAGGGCGTGTTTGAAGCTCCCGGACACCATGGCGTTGTGTCCACACAGCACACTCAGAGCGTGGTTCTCGGGGTACTTCAGCAGCAGCCTCAGGCAGAACCGATGGTGGCGCTGGTGTAAGGACTTGGATGTCAACTAAAAAAAAAAAAAAAATACATATGAATAAACCACCAGACAAACACACCCAGACACACCCTCTAATTGTTTTTTTTTTTTTTAAATTCTTTCTGCATTTTTTATTTATTTTTTTTACTCCTTTCTTCATTTTAAATACATAAGGAAGACGTCACATAAATGAAGAAGATTATGTGGAAGTACGTAGTAAATAAAAGTTAAGTAAGCTAAATATAAAATGTATATAAAATAAAAAAGTACAGTTTTTACCACATAAATCCATATATGCTTCATATATTTGATGTCTTAGGTAGATGTATAAAAAGTATAAATTAAAAATAAATAAATAAATAAACTTGAATGAGATTGTGCGTCCATTTTATTCTTTCCACTGTGTTAGCTGTGGAGCCAGGCTGCACGTGTATTTCACCTTAAGCAAGCATAAAAACTGCAACTTTTGGACATGCAATTTTTAGAATGCATTAGAAGTGAATGAGGGCGGCTCCACTGCACGTGCGAGGTGCGTATGGAGCAGCACGTCATGCACGCGTACATCTCAGAAAGTAGGATCCATCCTATTTTTTGAAGCTCTATGCGAGCGTAGACACGTATCCCCATCAAAATACACACAGAGTACGCATACTGTTGTATTTGTGCATTTACCATCCTCCTGGGGCAGTGATGAATCATTAGAAAGAGCCCAGGTTCAGAAAGACCCTTCATTAAGGCTTTGTAATTTACTTTTGAAACCCTCATGTTTGCTGCGGTCAGTAAAGACGGTAAATACAAGCCTGTTCCGCGGGTTAGTTTCACTGTAAACCTGATACACCTGACTATGCGACCAGTCAAGTTTGATGGACTTCCCCATTGAGAAACTACGGACGTCGACAGAGGCCATGTTCATAAGCAATATTTTTTCTTCCTTGTTATCCCGAGATAACAAGAAGTAAATCGAGATCTCGAGAAAACAACACAATTAATTCGTGATCGAGAAAACAAAACAGTTCTTTAGTTAGTTTTATTTTACTTGTATTGCATTGTCCTTTCTCTTTGTTTTGTATATATTGCCTGTTTTTAATTGATTGTCTTTGTGTGGTGTCCTTGAGTGTCTAGAAAGGCGCCTTGAAAATTTTTTTTAAAATTATTATTATTATTATTATTTTGAGATCTCGAGAAAACAAAACAATTATTCTGTGATCTCAAGAAAACATCTGAAACGTCTACCGCCACGTTGTGACAGGTTGACTTCGGGGCTATTTCTCATTCTGAATAGACGCGTTTTTGGTCATTTGAATGTCTGGAATAATAATCGATCAGCTGATAAGGCAATATTTTGGGCAGGGGTTGACACGGGGGGAGATTGCATTACGTCTTTTAATTCGGGGTAATTTCAAGATTAGTCCGCGGCACCTCCGCAGAAGACTGGCCCGTTTTCTCGAGATTATGGAATAATTTTTTGTTTTCTCGAGATGACAAATTAATTTTCTCGTTATTAAGGTGGAAAATAATCATTACGAACATAGTCTCTGTCGGCTTCCGTAAGAAACACAGAGCTGTGCCTCAAAGTGTCTAACCCCGCAGGCCTGACTCTGGCCTGTTTGGGTGGTTGGGACTGGGTGGAGAATTCACCTGTGGCCGTTGTAAAACCACATTCTTTGGGACATCTGCTTTATTACTATGCGCATGTCTGGTCTTGTTAAA
This sequence comes from Paratrypauchen microcephalus, assembly GCA_036785185.1. Taxonomy (NCBI): domain Eukaryota; kingdom Metazoa; phylum Chordata; class Actinopteri; order Gobiiformes; family Gobiidae; genus Paratrypauchen; species Paratrypauchen microcephalus. The sequence goes on from JAVJIX010000051.1 coordinate 3,389,595, forward strand.
AATGTAAAAAACAAAACAACAAAAAATATGTGTGAAGCCTCCATTCCTCCGTGATCACAAAACACTGAAAATCCTACTACAAAAATATACAATACATTGTTATTATTATATATTAATTTATTTCTATCAATGCAAAAATGGCGTCTATCGTGATAACAGTATTTTAATTCTCAAAGTGAAGTATAGGTTGGATCAACATTTCATTTACCTGGTTAAAAATATTCCAAAGCTGAGGCTGGTTCACGTTTTCCATTAACATCAATCTATTAAAATAAACAAAAATGACAATTTTTTTAATGCATTTGATATTAAAAGGTCCCATATTATGCAAAAAACTGACTCTTGTGAGGTTTTAGCCATTTTATAATGCTACCTGTTCAAAAACATGCCTGTAATTGTATTTTGTTTCAGTAACTCTTTATGACTAGTCTGTCTACAGTCTTCTGGTCTGTTCCCACCTTGTGATGTCATAAAGCTGTAGTTTTCAAGTTAATAGCTACGTTTTACCTTTTGTTTTTTTGAGTGTTTTCCGTTTGAGACAAGAGCACAGCTTAAATATGCAGAATCTGTGCGTTAAACATGCGTGAATGAAACAAAACACAACTCCAGGTGTGTTTTTGATACAGAAACATTAGAACGTAGATCAGAAAATAGCAAAATATGGGCCTTTAAAAGCCCTCTTCCTGCCTGATGTAGTTGTACGCTTTGTAGTAGCTCTGGTCCAGGATGGTGGCGGACAGGCCGATGAACTCGAGCTCCCTCCTCTTCTCCTTGTTGTCGTAGAAAGAGTAGAATTCCATGGCGGACTCCACGAGCAGGTCCGTCTCCTCGTACCGGTGAACCTCGCACAGAGTGAACAGGCAACTCAACAGCAACTGCCACCAGTCCTCTTTAGACAGCACATTGGTTTTACCTGGACACAGAAAAATAAGTTTATTTTCATACTTGCTTTTTCTTGTTCTAGCTGTCGTTGTGAGCGGACGCGTTTTTCTTCTTCCTCCCCATAAGCTGCTCTGTGTCTGGTGTTTTTTTCCTCTCGTGTTCGTCTTATTTCTCCTGTTGGAGTAGATTTTCAAATTCTAAATTATGGAATTGACAAGCTGGTCCCTTAACGCAATTGTCTTTTTTTTTCATGAAAATGTGGGTTCAGGAGAGTCGACTCCGGACAGAACTATTTACTATTTGAATTTTTGATGGCAGGATATCTGAACTGGCCTGGGGGTTGTTTTCTGATCCATCGGAGAATTGGAATGCCGGCAGCGGACAAAGAGCCCCCGAGCTGTCGACTGTCATTTTACACCACAGTGGAGCCGTTGCAGACCAGGGAAGGTCTACATCAGAAGGTGACACTGACTGCGTGCACATGGTAGGATCGGATTGAATTTCTCCAAATCTTATCCCGTTACTCGGCGGGTGGTCTGTCCTTAGATCCAAGTGCACATCAAACTCGTGTCATCGGATAATGGTCAGCGACCTGGCCGGATCCGCTACGCTATGTGGTGCTGTCGACCAACTACTTCTGGTGATGGCTACTCAATAAAAACACCAGGGATGAAAGTGTCCCGTCATAAAAAAAGCTGAAAGTTGGTGACACTAAACACAACTATATGTATATATACACCCAAAATCTTTCTTAACGCATTTGCACAGAAAAAAAAAAAAAACACGTGGCTGAAAAAAAAGCGGAGATCCGCTAAAAGGCGGAAGTCTTTCATCCCTGAAACACAACAAACTATGTGGTGGTATATAAAGATGGCGCTCGAGGAGTTTGACAGAGCAGCATCGGTGTACGTGTTGTGCATTCTTTCTTCGCAGCCATGATTTCGTCTGACTTTTCCGGCAACAATCGCTACTTATGACGGCGCCCGCACCTCCTGCCACTTCCGGGTGAAATCTCTGGCGAAAATTCCCGCGCATGCGCAGTACGCCAATCTGATCCGATATCGTGCACAAGACGGCACCGAGCGGATTACTATCGGCCTAAGCCAGGGGTTCCAATCGGATTTGGGAAACCAATCCCTATACGATCCTTAGCCTGTGCACATGAATTGGATACAATCCCAATCCGTTTGCAATCGGATTACACTTGTCCATGTGCACGCAGTGACAGATTGAGAAACTGTACCATCTCCAATCGATGGAAACCCCCCTGATGCTCGGATACCTTCACGAATATGTTTGCGGAACTGTGTGAAACAAGCGGCTCAGTCCGCAATCATCTACGCGCCAGGAGGGATGACTGGAAGTCCTGCTTAGTGACATGAAGTTGGGGACTTTGCAGTACCAGGTCTCGCTTCATCTGAGTTCTAAAGTGTATTGATTATGTACATATTCCCTATTTAATCATTCTCCCAGAAAATCTCTACAACTACAGGAACCTCTTTTTTTACTCTGTTGTTTTGACTCTACTCTCCGGCAGCACACACCCCAAGGACACAGCTGTGGTTTTTATCACGGCACACTATAAACAAAAGGACATATCAAATTCGGCTGGAACACTCTGCCCTGCCTATTAGTAATGTCCGCCTCAGCTTCAGTTTTCAATCAATTTCATCAATATTCTGTTCTGCTCCCCTCCCCACCCTCCCGTTTGTTCACCAAACAAAAAAGACGCCGTGTGTTTACCCGTCCCATTGTTTTTGTCGTAATATGTTTGTGAATATTGTTATTGATTGTACAGGGGGTCCTCGGGTTACGACGTTGATCCGTTCTTAAGACGCGTCGTAACCCGAATTTCGTCGTAAGCCGGATTTTGCGGCTTAGCACCAATAACCTTTCCATCTCAATAATTAGACCACTACGCTGCTTGGTTATCACTGCCGCTTTCATAGGAGCAGGTCAGAGCCCACATCAGGTACTTCCGCCCACATTGGGCACGCACACGAGGCCGTCTTCTTCTCCCTACAATCACAACAGAGCGTATTCTTCCGCCGTGCGCAGCGCACCGTTCGCGTTTGTTTACATCTCTTACCACGCTAAACCGCGTAAGACGGAATGACGCGTAATATATACATATTTTTTTTAATGGGGGCGCCTTCGTAACCACGAAACGTCATAACCCGAGACCGTCGTAACCCAAGGACCCCCTGTACTTGCATCTTTTTCTACTCTGTTATCTCCAAGTTGGCGTCGCGGACAGTCGCTGCGGCCCCTCCTTGTCGTCACTATCACTGTCTCTGCTTGGCCAGGGGGAAACGAAATTTCGATTCACTGTATGTCGTGTACATATGGCAGAATTGACAATAAAGCTCACTATGAACTATGAACTATACCTAGACAAACCTTAATCATATACATACCACCGGTACATATATGTACATTTTAAAGACCAGAAAAGCACATTTCTCGAAGTGGGAGGAAGAAGAAAACTTATATTAACCCAGCCCTGATCGTTCATTTGCTATTGATCCACAAGGGAAGTTATTCAATAGCGTACTGCGTCATTATATTATTTTCTATACAAATACGAAGGACTGGGCTTTTTAATACCGTGTTTTAACACAATATTAAAAGAATGTTACTTGACATTTCAAAGCCCAAATATTTGCTTGAACTTACTGTATATTTTATTATTTTTTGAATAGTTTTAGATCATTATTCCAGTCAAAAAGGGTACCCAGCCATATACATAAGGAACAGATAAGAAACAAACTATTTCGATACTAAAGCATAGATCAGATACTTGATACCGATTCTGATACCACAATGATAATAAAAAACACTCTTTCTTTAGACAATATCATCGATACTTACTCAAATTTAGTTTTGATACTAGTTTTAATATCAATTAGTATCCGATTTTCCATTAAATCTTTCTACTTGTTCATATCTAGAATATTGGGGGCTAGAATATTAAAATCATACATGCAAAGTTAGTTTTCTGTCTGTTTTTTTGTACGCCATGGCAACACAAAAAAACACCTAATGCCTGAAAACATATGGTACAATTTGGAAAAACAAAACGCTACAGTTACTAGAACAGGATGAAACGAGCCAGGCTTCAAGCAGCTCTCAACAATAAACAGCTTTGTGTTCACATATGGAAACTGCTAATAGATGCTGATACTAGATCTTGTCCTGCCAACTCCTCCTGCTGGCTCTGGCCTGTGAACCAGAAAGGCCTCCAGGAACGTTTAGAAGAAGCCAGTATAATCTATGAAACCTAAAGTACTATACCGGTGTTGTCCAGATAGGCCGCTTCATGGTCTGTGATCTCCAGCTCTGGGGCCTGGGCCTTCACCAGCCTCAGGTGAGTCTCTCCGGATATGTTCACACAGCGGACAGACACTTTAGCGCGCTGCATGGCCACCTACAACAAAGACACATACAGCTCTGGAAAAAAATAAGAGACCACTGCATTTTTTTCTGAAATCAGCATCTCTACATGTATTACAGCCATTCCATTCCAGCGTCTGTTGAATTCCAACACAAACACAAAGCTGAGCTACTTCAGTTCTTGCACCAGGAGTGGAATAAAGTCACCCAAGAACAATGTGAAAGACTTGTGGAGAGCATGCCAAGACACATGAAAGCTGTGATTAAAAATAAGGGTTATTGCACCAAATACACTGGTCTACAAATGTTTGGACTCGATCTGCTTCAGAGATAAAAGTGGCTAAATCTCATTTATATTGATAAGATGAACTGAAAATCAATTGATAACTTTGCTGGTTAGCTAATGTATTCAAGATATTTAATGATATTGTTTTACATCAAAATCACATCTGTTTATACAATAGATTTAGGCATTTTTGCTTAAAAATAATATTTATATTTTGAAAATATTTAACTTGCACTTCTTTATCCGTCAAAAAATAAACAAGAAATATCTTAAGACATCAGGTGCACACAATTTCGAGGCATCTCTCTTATGTGAAATCCAAAAATATTTGATGTTAAAACTCCAGATTTTAAACTGAATGTATGTGAATGTGCAGACAGACTTTCAGATAGAACTGTTGCTTGTAGACACACTGTACCTTCTGATAAACTACCGTTTTTGCCTTATTTTGCATAAATTTCCTATTTTGACCCAATACTATATCTTGGAAACTATAGCCAATCAGCACTTCTGACTTACTTTTTCTTTATTAGTGACCTAAACCAAGAAAAATGTCACTACTTTTGTTCCGGAAGCATTTTGCTTGCAGACCAGTGATATTGATTTCTGAACTCTTCTTAAGTGTAAACATTAGTATTATGTTGTTTTAAAATTAATTTGATCTTATTTCGTTGCATTGTTTGAGGTCTGAAAACATGGATCTTTTTTGTTATTTTGACCATTTGTCATTTTCAGTAAATAAATGCTCTAAACGATAATATTTTTATTTGGAATTTGGGGGAAATGTTGTCAGTAGTTTTAGACTCAAACAAAAATGTTCCTTTTGTCCAAACACAAACCTATAAGAAGTAAAATCAGAAAAACTGATCATTTTGCAGTGGTCTCTTATTTTTTTCTAGAACTGTATATATTTATAGATATATTTAACTGCAGTCTAATGGCAAGTAAGCAAATCCATTTAAAGGGCTCATATTAAGCTATTTTCTGATCTATGAAACAACCGACCTGGAGTTGTGTTTTGTTCCTGCATGCTTAGTCTGAGTTCTTCACTAAAACATACATACTTAAACATGTGTGAATGAAACAAAACAGAACTCAAGAGTATGTTTTTAAGGAGACAGAAGGTCTAAAATGGCTTAACGCTCACAAAGGTCAATTTTGCAAACAGACTTTTTGTTGTCAGTTTTCCACACCATGTTTGTTCACCTACCAAACAGGTTTTCTACTATTTTCTACTATTTTCTTATTACTTATAATTACTTATCTTGTCTGTATGCACTTTTTGTTCAAACTTTCTTTTGCACTAAACTGCCTGGAGCTAATGTGGCAAGTGAATTTCTCTTGTGTGAGATCAATAAAGTCTTATCTCATCTTAAAATCGTCCTATACTTGTCATTTACAGGACAAGTATAGCATGATTAGTAGGGATGCCGATACCGGTATCGGGTATCGGATACTTCATTAATATACTCGTACTCGTCAACCATTGGCCGATACCATGCACCGATACCACTACTAGACGACATAGAGCACCATTACTGTAACGTTCAGTATGTCATTTGTTGTTTTACCAATCTTAAATGATAGGGGGAGACAAAGAGTCAGAAAAGTACTTGTCCAATGTCCAGAAAAAAAGACACGGCTAGTAAAACGCTCAAACAAACTCCAACATGTCGTCAGGCTCAGCAGTTTGGCAGTATTTTCAAATTATAGAGGACGACAGAAGTAAGGCGGAATGTAAATTGTGCAGTGAGAGAGGTGGAAGAGGTGGAAGCTCTCTTCCACACCTCATTTAACACAAGCAATTTGATCAAGCATTTAAAGACACGCCATGCTGGCGAATACGCCAAATTCATTAAGGCTAGCAGCCGCCAACACCAGCCAACTTTAACGGAAGTGTTAAAGAAGAAGTCGAAAATCTCCAGACATAGCCCCCGGGCAAAAAAAATAACCGAGGCACTTACCAAGTATATTGCGCTAGACAATCAGCCCTTTTCAGATGTGGACGATATTGGATTCCAGCGATTGGCAGATGTCCTCGAGCCCAGATACAAGCTACCCAGTCACCGTTTCATCACAGACGTGATGTTGCCTAAAGTTTCCGATGGCGTCAGGACTCATGTGAAGTCGTTGCTACGTGACATCAAGTCCGTAAGTTTCACCACCGATATTTGGAGCAGCAGCGTCTGCCCAATGTCACTGTTTCACTGTTTGCAAAGTGGTAACTATGCATAACTAATAATGAGAATAAAACTAAAACCTGCATTTTCATGTATTTATTTATGGTGGTTGGGGGTTCAAAAGTATTGGTATCGGTACTCGGTATCGGCAAGTACTGAAATGATTGCACTCGTTTCGGTTTTCAAAAAAGGGGTATCGGTGCATCCCTAGCGATTAGTGTTAAACATAGTGAACATGCAGCAGTTAAACTCTTCAGTATGTGTGTTACCTTCAGCAGCATGGAGATCATACTGATCATTGAATCTAAATAGCCTTCAGTTTGTCCTTGTGTCTTGAGTAATGTTGAACGATGCAGTAACAGCTTCAGCTCCTGGAAATGGGACACATAAAACAGACATTATAGACATAGGAACTGGCACAATACTAAACTAAGAGTATTTTTTAAACTTGAATGTTGATTACGAGGATAAAGGACCTTTCACGAGTGTTGCGTGATATTGCAATCTGCATTCTTCTCACCAGATGTCACCAAATCTACATTCTATTATAAGCTTCTCAAGCAGCTCAATGCAATCAGGAAATACTTTTTTACTCATATAAACATAAATAAATGTACCAAACACCAAATCTTGATAAAAGTGCGCAAAAGGTATTCAGGAAAAATACTGTCAGATAGAACCTAACCTCACTGCTAACACATAACATATTTAGATCACAGTGTTAGCTTTTATCGTTTTGAAAATACTATATTCACTGAAAACAACATATTAACATGTTTGATAAGTTTGATTTTCGTTTTTGATGCTGAGAGAGTGACTTCGTGCTCTCTGCACATCAGGTTTGTCAAGTTGCTGTGTACAGTTTTGCATCATGCTTTTGTATATTTATGGAGAGCTGCTGTGTGGGAGCATGGGTGATATAGGCTTGTGGGCTGAGCATTGCACAGAATGGCAAAAGGAGAAATTCAATTTGTCAGCTGGACAAAAGTTTATTTGGTCGAAGACATTTCTCAGCTCATCCAAGCTGCTTCTTCAGTTCTGGTCAGACGCTGGTGGACACTGCCTATATCTGCCTGAAGGGAGGAGCTAACTACAGTGAAATTACTTTGAAACTAAACAATAGGATGAGCCAGGTCAGGTCCAGAGGTGTGAAAACACCCATTATGGCCCTGAATGGTTCTGCTAACAAGACCCACACTCCACACCCACTGCATATTTAATAGGCTTACCTAACTAACAGAAACTGAAAACAAATATGTGTGATAGTTTCATAGTAATTTCATTGTAGTTGGCACCCCCTTCAGGCAGATATAGGCAGTGTCCACCAGCGTCTGATCAGAACTGAAGCAGCAGCTTGGATGATTAGGTTAGTTTAGGTTTCTTTATTAGTCTCCACCAGGGAGAAATTTGTCTTGGAGGTAAGGGAAGGTTGCAGTACAGACAGAAACATACATACTTACATACATACATACATTCAAACACACATACATACATACATACACACACACATACACATAATATACATGACATCAGATAACGGTGTTGGCACAGGCGTAGACATATTGGGTGTTCCCACCCCTGCCTCCGACCCTCCCCCCAAACCATCACCCGTTCCAGCATTCCCACAAACATCCACATCATTATCCATCCCCACCATCATTACCCTTCACACAAACCATGCACCACCACTACATCCTGTCATAAATAAATATGAGCCAAGCCAAACACATTCACTCTAAAAATGACCCCCCCAAATGCTAACTACGAGGGTCCATATTGCTCCAGGCAATCACCTAACTTCTCTGGTTAAGTAGCTTCATAGATATGGGGACAAAGGAGTGCTTATAACAGTTGTGCTTGCACAGAGGAAGCTTGAATCTCAGCTGGATGAGCTGCGAAACGTATTCAACCAAATAAACTTTTGTCCAGTTGACAAAATAGAATTTCTCCTTTTGCCGTGGATTCTACCTGGACGACTGAGGGATTCTACACAAACTGCACAGAATCTTACAGCTAAGTGTAAGGAGGGTTCGAATAGGGCCCGGAAGAGATCGCTACATTGCTGAAACATGTATGGGCAGGCTTGGGGAGTAACGGAATACAAGGAAGGACGTTAAGTAAAAGGATACAAAAAAAAAGGTAACTGTATTCCCTTACAGTTACAAGGAAAGAAGACGTACTCAGATTACAGGTACATTTAGTGAAAATGGGGATTATTTAGCAGGATTACAATGTGAACCCCTTTTTTATGTTATTTAATTTTTTCATTTAGAGCTGGAGATGGAGGGAAAACAGAACAAACTGTCGTACAGACATGCGCGCACACTATGGCAGGACTATGGAACAAACTCGCACCTGGCATGGCTTCGACCGAGAAGAACGCATTTAGCGGGTGGAAATTTCAACATTATTTTATGTTTTAAAGAAGACAAGGGGATTTTTTTCTTAATAAATTGCACTATGTGGTCAAGACTTGTGCACTTTCATTGTAGGACTATAAGTTACTGTTCAAATTAGCTTTCCTCAGTTTCTTTTATAATGCACAAAATGTTATTGTTTTCTTGTTGTTATCGGATATTTGGTGTTAAAGTCATCCAAAAGTACTTGAAAATAATCAAGTTACATTAGATTAATATTATGGTTCTTGGATTATGTTACTGAATACATATTTCAAGGGGGAACTAGTAACTGTACCAGAATACATTTCTAAAATAACCCTCCCAGCCCTGTTCATGGGTGACATCTAAAACCTCTTCAGGCATGATCAAAGGAGAAGTTCAATTTGTCAACTGGACAAAGTTTGTATGGTTGAAAACGTTTCGCCGCTCATCCGAGAGGCTTCGTCAGCTCTGGTTATTGTGCTGGTTAGACCCTGCTTATATCTAGCTGCCGGGAGGCGCGTCCTACAATGACAAAAGCTCTGAAAACGATCCCCCCTAATCTGTCTCTTTGTTTTTCAAATTACTCTGACGGCTGTTTCGACCCCCTATTCAACGTCTAACGACCCTCTCCACCCCTCTGCCCTGGCTCTGTTTGACTGGTCTAAGAATCGCATTATAAATGGGAGACAAGTTATGTCTCACTCCCCCATTTCTGTTTAATGACGGATTCTCTTTTTTGACAGAAATAGCCTCTTTCACTCCCCTCTCAAACCAGTTCTTTTCCCTGGCTAAGATCTGAACCTCACTGTCCTCAAAAGAATGGCCCGTGGCTTCTAGGTGAAGATGTACGGCAGATGACGGTCCACTCTGGCACGCCCGCCTGTGTTGGTACATCCTCTTGTGAAGTGGCTGCTTGGTTTCCCCAATATAGCGCTCACTGCAGTCTTCACTACACTGAATGGAGTAGACCACATTGCTTTGTTTGTGGCTCGGTGTTCTGTCCTTTGGGTGGACGAGTTTTTGTCTTAAAGTGTTTGTGGGTTTGAAATAAACTGGAATTTCATATTGTCTGAAAATCCTCTGTAGTTTTTCCGAAACGCCGGCCAGGTACGGAATCGCTACCCCTTTCCTCCTGGGTTCGGATTCTCTGTTGTCTTGTTTCTTGCCCTTGTCTCTCTTGGTTTTGTTGACAGCCCATTTAGGATATCCACAAACAGAGAGCTCTCTCTGTTTGCGGCAGCTAGATATAAGCAGGGTCTAACCAGTACAATAACCAGAGCTGACGAAGCCTCTCGGATGAGCGGCGAAACGTTTTCAACCAAACAAACTTTGTCCAGTTGACAAATTGAACTTCTCCTTTGATCATGGATTCTACCTGGACGACTGAGGGACTTTTCACGCCTCTTCAGGCATGTTTTTGATAAGAGAACAACGTTATAACATGGCAGAAAGCTAAAAAAAAAAACAACTATTTTGCATAATACTGTCTTTGTCTGCTCTATTACACATTTCGGGCTTGTCGGTTGCCCCACTTGCCTTCTGTGCGGCGGAGGAGTCCTGTGCTAGTGTCTCGTTGTCGTACATGGGCTCCAGAGCTTTGAGGGCCTCTTTGGGACGCCCCAGCTGCTGCAGGAGAGTGGCCAGAGACAGACGGGCCTCCAGGTGCTGAGGGGCCTTCTCCACCACTTTCGAGTAACTGTCGGCAGCAGCGTCCATGTGACCCAGCGCCTTCAGACACTCTGGTACACAAAAAACATGGATAGAATGGTATAATCACATATAAGAGAGTTCTACAAATAGGAAAAGTCCACTGTGTTTTTAAACTCCACACACCTTCACTAGAATCATTTCGATCATTTCAGCCCTAGAATTGCCAATCTCTCCTGCACTAAAGGTAAAAAAGCAGCTGTTAACTCGAAAACTACCACTACATGACAAAACAAGGTAGAATAGAACATTTTGAGTTTTTGAGACGTAGACAACCTAATAATGTAGGATTACTCAAACATCAAAACATGTGTGAATGAAACAAAACACAACTCCAGGTATGTTTTTGATAAGGTAACATCATTAAAACATCACTTGAAGGGCTATTTTACTTTGATGGGGTATTAAAGGGATAGAGCGTGTTTTTTTTTAATGCCGACTCATATCACTGCGCTCACGTTAGCGTATCAGCCTGTTCACTTGTAAACTTCCCCTTGCGGTGGACCGCATCTGTCGTGCACTTCCGCTAAAGGTGAACAGGCTGGTACGCTAACGTGAGCGCAGTGATATGAGTCGGCAGACACAATACTCGATTGCTAAGTTCGCTGCTGGATGTTTCGTGGACAACTGTTTGGGTCGCAAATATATCACCTTTGGGACAAATGTTTTGTTTTGAGAAGAAAAACAAGCTATATTTAATGTTCCAGAGAAGCTACCGGACCTCCCTACATGGGCTCCAGAAAGCGATCCAAACCGGGATCAGATGAGAGTGTCAGAGGTAAGCCAGTGTCAACACACGTAACTTTTAGAAAGAAACCCATACAGATAAAAACAAAAAACAAAAAAAATGCACTATCCCTTTAACAGTTAACACATAACATATTCAGACGGTGTTGCCTTTTATTGTTTTGAAAAAAGCTTGTGGGCTGAGCATTGGACAGACTCTTTCAGTATGTTGCAATAAGAAGTCTTTAGCCACGTCTCAATTCGCAGTGTGCACAGTTTAGAGTGTGGTTTTAAGGGTACTCAAGACTATGCATTCTTGCGCAGTCCAGAGTGCACTCCGTGGACCTCATGGGCGCCGGCGAAATGGGACAGGTCCCGCAACTACCAGATGCAGCCGCCGACTCCGTTTTCTCCCGTAGAAGAAGCAGCGCGGGGTGCATGCTGGGATATATGACTGCGCAAAGTGTGCATGGATGCACAGTTGGTTCACCACCCTGATTTCCATGGAAACGACTGCGGTTTTCAGGGTGCATTTTAAGTGTGCATGGGGCAATGGGACAGCAGTTGTCACGCCGGAAGTGACGTATGCGCCCTTAAAACCCCACTCTGAACTGTGCACACTGAGAATTGAGACATGGCTTTTGTATAGGGCATAGATGTATGGATGACACCTAAAACCTCTTCATGGATGTTTTTGATGAGAATGTTATAACACAAAAATTGATTTTGCACAATACCTCCCTTTTAATGTACCGTATTTTTCGGACTACAAGTCGCACTTTTTCATGGTTTGGGTGGTCCTGTGACTTATATATTAAAATTTTCATAAGCCTTGAGCGCTCTTTCGTGGCTTGACATGAAAACTACCACTACCGCTATATATTAAAATTGCACCCTCTTGTGACAGCCATAAGAGGGCGCTGTAGGCTTATGTGGCAGTATCTCCTACTCCTTACTTCTGTACCACTGAAAATGTAAACAAACTTAAAAGGACAATTGAGAAGACAGAACACAAATGGCCCCAAAAAGAAAATCATATTCTTCAGATTACAAGCCGCAAGTAGTGAAATATCAGATGAAAACTGTAATCGAGCAGCAGAAAGAAAGTTTGGAGTGAGTGAGAAACTTGTAAGGGACTGGAGAGGATACTTTAACTGCAATTAAGAAAACAAAAAATGCTAACCGCGGGCTAAAAGGTACATGGCCACAGCTAGAGGACCATGTTAAGAAATGGGTGCGTGAACAACGTGCTGCCGGGAGAGGCTGGTCAACAGAGCAGGTACATCTCCACGCTCAGGTGGGAGGACCTTCTTGGTGTTATCGTTTCATGCAACACAACCGCCTCTATCAGAGCACGGACAACGATGTCCCAAAAAGTCAGCAGACTTGATTTGATAACATAAAGTGCGGCTTATATGTGTTTTCTTCTTCATTGCGCATTTTTTGGCTGGTGCGACTTATATTCTGAAAAATACGGTAATGTTTGTATCTTGTATTTTTTAAAAGAGGTATAATATGCTTCTATTTGTAATTTAGTGATCATTTGTAACAAACAATTCATTGTTATATTGATATATTTTAATTTAAAAAAGGCTAAAGGGTAAATACACATTACATTTTCAGTGTCTTACAGTTATTGGCAACTGCATGAGTTCACACCATCTATAAATATTAAATAAATAATCAAGAGATTTCTTACGATTTGGTTGATTTTGGTTAAAATTATATTATAACAGGTTACATTTTGACTGATTATTAATGTTTGTATGTGTGTTTTTTGTGTAGTTTTTGTGTCTGATGAGCAGAGAGGAGAGGGGTAGGATAAGGAAGGCTTTTTTCCCCATTATGTATAATATTAAAATATAAAAAATTAAAAAGTGTAAAATGAAAAAATAACAGGCTACATTTTAATTTAACTGATTTACCAGCGTGCCGGAGCCACACCACAGCCAGGTTGTACTTCTCTGATATGACCAGTGAGGTGAGCAGGGGCAGGGCGAGGAGATACTTCCCCTCATCCAAATACGCCTCGCTCACATCCAGATACAAGTCCCCGATTTCCTCTGCGCTTTGCTCAGTTAGCGAAGCCACCAAACCCTGCTAACACAGAGAAAATATGAGTTTACCACCACTAAATAATGTAATATGTTTTATTGAAGCGCAGTTACCTCCAGAGGGCTGAAGACGTGGAGGTGAATGAGGCAGACAATGAGCTTGGCCTTCAGATCCACAGGGAGGCCGTCTGGAACCTGCACCTCTGTAATTTCACCTGAGCAAAAACATACAGTAGAGCAATATCAAAGTACAATAAATATTTAAGCAGAAAACACGGAAGATGTGAGGATGCATTTTCACTAGGGCTGTCAGTTTAACGCTTTTTAGATTAATTAGTGACACTGTAAATTAACGCGTTATAAAAATGTTTGAGAAGAGCCTAATTCAATGCGCATTTTAAATTTGGCGTGCGGCGAGCAAATCGCTGCCAGGGCCTTTGAACGGCAAGTTTATTTATAAAAAGAACGATCAACAAGAACCAGGGATGAAAGTGCCAAGTCATGAAAAAAGCTGAAAGTGCCCCGCCCCCCCGGGAAAAAAGTTTACAACCAACAAAATTTAACATTTGTAGTGGTTTTTATCTGTTTGACGGTCTCCTCGCGCGCTCGCGGCATGCGGTGTCCGCAGGTGCTCACGCGACTTGCACACCGGTAGAAGTTTAATACGAGACACGTACTTTTGTTTCTGAATACAGGACGATTACATTTTTCAACGGACAGTTGGCAACCCTAAACACAATTATACATATATACACACCCAAAATGTTTCTCAACATATTTGGAAAAAAAAAAAAAAAAGACCCCGTGGCTGGAAAAAAAAGCGGAGATCCGTTAAAAGGCGGAACTCTTTCATCCCTGAAGAACGCAGTGATTTGGAGCTTTTGTCAAAAATAATTTTCCGATCACCGAAGCTGCTCCAGCCTGACGGATCATTTAAACGATAAACACGTCCAGACAAGTTCCATTGTTACCGGTGATAGAGCGAGTGTGAGCGCACTTCAACAAACCACCAAACCAACAAACCAACAAACCATGCTCACAGAATTTGGGAAACGAATGAGCAAAGAGACCACAGAAAAACTGACAAACTCAATCGCAAAGTGGGTTCGTTCGCTCGCTCGCTCACTTACTCTCTTACTCTCTTATCTCTCTCTCTGTTTCACACTCTTAAAATGCGATCAATTAGATTAATTAATTACAAATTCTGTAATTAATTAGATTAATTTTTTGAATCGCCTAACAGCACTAATTTTCACACATAGGAGGCGCTAAAACAATTACAATTTATATTACGTGTGTGGAAGAGATTCCTACTGATTTTCTGTAATGACTCTACAATCAAAACGGTTCATTTGTGGGCTAATTTTGTCGCCAGTATAAAAGATCCTGGCACTTCACTGACAGCAGCTATAATCACAAATCACTTTTCAGGGCTCAACAATTACTACTGGTATTGTTTACGGCTGACACGTACTCTGAAGGCTGAATACTATTCACTACTATATTCTGCAAAGAGAATTATAATAATAATAATAATAATAATACATTTTATTTATAAAGCGCTTTTCAAGACACTCAAAGACGCTGGAATTAAATTAATTAAATTATTTTTATACTTGAACATTTTAAATGCAAAAGATATTGTAGTGAGGGCATGAACTGAAATTGTTCAATAACACTATATAATAACACTATAATATAAGTAAAATGCTTCCAGAACAAAAGTAGTGACATTTTTCTTGGTTTAGGTCACTAATAAAGTAAATGTAAGTCAGAAGTGCTGATTGGCTATAGTTTCCAAGATATAGTATTGGGTCAAAATAGGAAATTGATGCAAAATAAGGCAAAAACTGTAGTTTATCAGAAGGTACAGTGTGTCTACAAGCAACAGTTCTATCTGAAAGTCTGTCTGCACATTCACATACATTCAGTTTAATATGTCGAGAGTTTTAAAGGGATATGCCACTCCCAGGTCAAACTTGGGCATCTCCCCACAGTCCAGAGACTAAAATAAGTGGTGGAAAGCGTTTTCCTGGTGACGCAGCCATTGTCCAGGTCTGTCAGCACTGACCGCCGTGATATCTGCAGCTCCTCTGCGTTAGACTGGAGTCTAACGTCGCCAGAGAAAGATTTCGGCCAAAAGGAATTAATTTGCTCGATGCGTTTCCCAATTACTTTCTGTGTAGTGCGCATTCATATCGAGTGCAAATAAATGTGCAAATCAACACGGAGAGCTTGACTTGGTCATTTTGGGTGGGAACTATTTTTCAGTGCGGAAAAAGACAGACGAAGCACAGAGCACGCTGCGCAACAGGGGAGCTGCCTTCCTGGTGCGTAACAGGGATTCCCCTGTGTGCTTCGGCTGTCTTTTTCCGCACTCGATATGAATGCGCACTACACAGAAAGTAATTGGGAAACGCATTGAGCAAATTAATTCCTTTTGGCCGAAATCTTTCTCTGGCGACGTTAGACTCCAGTCTAAGGCGGAGGAGCTGCAGATACCGCGGCGGTCAGTGCTGACAGACCTGGACAATGGCTGCGTCACCAGAAAAACGCTTTCCACCACTTATTTTAGTCTCTGGACTGTGGGGAGATGCCCAATTTTGACCTGGGGGTGGCATATCCCTTTAACATCAAATATTTTTGGGTTTCACATAAGAGAGATGCCTCGAAATTGTGTGCACCTGATGTCTTAAAGGGATAGTTTTTTTTATGTGAATCTGTATGGTGTCCCCTTCAGCAGTGTCGTGCATTAACACTGACTTATCCCTGACAGTGTCCTGTGAGCAGAGTTCTGCCCCGGTCCTGGAGCTGACAAAAGTAGTTCCGGAAAGTTAGCGGTTAGCGTTAATAAAGCTTGTTTTTCTTCTCAAAACAATATTTGTCCAAAAAGTGATATATTTGCGTCACAAAACAGTTGTCTGCGAAAAAGTCAGAAGTCTAAATCGCTTGGTGCTGTTTTCTCTCGAGTCGTATCACTGCGCTCCTATTAGTATTATTAGCCTGTTCACTTGTAAACATCGCCACTTACAAGTGAACAGGCTAATAATAATAATAGGAGCGCAGTGATACGAATTGACAGAAAATGTTTGTTACGCAAATGTATCACTTTTTGGACAAATATTGTTCTGAGAAGAAAAACAAGCTTTATTAATAAATGTCCCCGCTAATTTACCTGAACTACTTTCGTCAACTCCAGAACCGGGGCAGAACTCGGCTCAGAGGACACTGTCAGGGGTAAGTCAGAAGGGGACGCCATACAGATTCACATTTTTTTAAAAAACGCACTATCCCTTTTAAGATATTTCTTTTTTATTTCTTGATGGATAAAGAAGTGCTAGTTAAATATTTTCAAAATATAAATATTATTTTTAAGCAAAAATGCCTAAATCTATTGTATAAACAGATGCGATTTTGATGTAAAACAATATCATTAAATATCTTGAATACATTAGCTAACCAGTCCAAACATTTGTAGACCAGTGTAATTTGTATGAGCTGAAGCTAATTTTTCAGATTTGTTATTTTGTCACATTGCTAATAAAGGCTGTTTGACTTCTAAAGTATACGGTGAATTATGATGTAGTTTACTCTTAATTAAAGATCCTTTTCATTCACACACGTTTGAGTAATCCTTTATTAATAGTCTGTGACACCACAAGGTGATTTTCTGTTTGAGAGAAGCTCTAAATATGCATGATTTTTGTGTTAAACATGTGTGAATGAAACAAATCACAACCCCAGCTAGATGATGAGATGATGAGAAAACATTATAACATAGTACACAGTAACACAGAAAATAACACAGAAGCGTAATACGTGCTCTTTAAGGTGTACTTAAGTGTAATTCATTTATTTGCTCTTATTTGTAAAATTGTACCATACAGACATTACATTTTGGCCTGTACTCACCATGTTCTTTTGAGTTCCCCTCCATATTTTCCAGCTCTGGCCTTTCAGCATCTTTATCCGTCCTTGTCTCCTCTGTACTTGTCTGTGCTACAGGTTCAGGTTTAGGTTCAGGTTTAGGTTCCAGTTTAGGTTCAGGCGTAGGTTCAGGTGTAGGTTCACTCCTTACCACCTGAACTCCTGAAAACTTCTCCAAAATCTAAAAAAAACAAAAAACATAATGAATTATCTTTTAATGATAGATATAAAGTTACCAATAAAGCACAGTATTCAAGACACGTACCTCTACCGCTTTGTTGTACTGTTTGTTGGCGATGTAAAGCTCGCCCGCCATGTTGACGATGTCATCGGTGACCAGATCAGGGTGACGAGTGAGGGCGTCCTCCATCACCCCCAGAGCAGCAGGGAGGTCATTGCTCTCATAGTAACTCCTACAAACAACACACAGAAGAGGGTCAGGCTTAGTTTAGACTTGAATTAGACATGGTTTAGTAATAAGTTTAGTAATACACTGGTCTACAAATGTTTAGACTCGATCTGCTTCCGAGATAAAAGTGGCTAAATCTTATTTATATTGATAAGATGAACTGAAAATCAATTGATAACTGTGCTGGTTAGCTAATGTATTCAAGATATTTAATGATATTGTTTTACATCAAAATTCCATCTGTTTATACGTTTAGGCATTTTTGCTTAAAAATAATATTTATATTTTGAAAATATTTAACTTGCACTTCTTTATCTGCCAAGAAATAAACAAGAAATATTTAGTGCTGTCAGGCGATTTTACAAATTAATCTAATTAATGGCATTTTAGTGTGTGAGAGAGAGAGATTGTGAGTGAGTGATCGATCGAGCGAGCGAACAAAAGAATCCACTTTGTGATTGAGTTTGTCAGTTTTCATGTGGTCGCTTTGCTTTTTCGTTTCTCAAATTCTGCGAGAGTGGTTTGTTGGTTTGTTGGTTTGGTGGTTTGTTGGTTTGTTGAAGTACGCTCACACTCGCTCTATCACCAGTAACGATGGAACTTGTCCGGACGCGTTTATCGTTCAAATGATCAGTCAGACTGGAGCAGCTTCTGTGATCAGAAAATTCTTTTTGACAAAAGCTCCAAATCACGGCGTTCTTGTCGATCGTCCCGTCTTCATTCTTTTTATAAATAAACTTGCCGTTCAAAGGCCCTGGCAGAGATTTACTCGCTGCACACCAAACTTAAAATGCATTGAATTGACGCGTTATAAAAATGAATGCATAATTAATTGTGTTAATTTTTATAACACATTAATTTGCAGTGTATTTAATTAATGTAATTAATGTGTTAAATTGACGGCCCTAATCTTAAGACATCAGGTGCACATCAGGCATCTCTCTTATGTGAAATAAAAAAATATTTGATGTTAAAACTCTCGACATATTCAAATGAATGTATGTGAATGTGCAGACAGACTTTCAGATAGAACTGTTGCTTGTAGACACACTGTACCTTCTGATAAACTACCGTTTTTGCCTTATTTTGCATAAATTTCCTATTTTGACCCAATACCATATCTTGGAAGCTATAACCAATCAGCACTTCTGACTTACTTTTTCTTTATTAGTGACCTAAATCAAGAAAAATTTCTCTACTTTTATTCCGGAAGCATTTTGCTTGTAGACCAGTGTAATTTGAAAGCCACAAATTTTAAGATAAGAGAGACAAGAACGACTCTTTGTCCCTGTTTGTTGAGGGAATTGTTATGTACAAGAACAGAAACATCAGAATAAGAACACCAAATAAGGTTTCAAACAGACCAATTTTGAAAAATACTTTGAATAAAACACAAAATATAATAAAATAGTATAATAAAAAGTAGAATTTGAGTAGAACTGGAGTAACATTTTTGTTCTGAATTCATATTATCCTAGTGAAATGTCTTTGTCTTACTTGGCCATGTCTTTGGAGAGCTGCATGAAGTGCTCTCCCTCCTCCATGGGCAGCAGAGACAGGATTTTGCGATAGCCGTCCATACAAGGTCTGTGTTCCCCCAGACGCATGTGCAGGTTACAGCGCTCCCACAAGTAACGCACGTTGGTGGGGTCATACTTGATGGCTAAAAACAAAATCGTCATCTTTAGGATTTGCACGTTCATTTTAGTGTTTAAAAGGTGCACTGAAGGGATGCACCCATGTGGAAATTTTAGCCGATATTAATGTTGCCATTATCGGCCGATACCGATATTTATTTATTTTTAATTCTGAGATGACATTTTATACAGACTGCAAAAACATTAAATACACTGCAAAATCATGCAAAATGAATTTTTGAATGTCTTCTTTTATTTTTTTTTCAATTTCAATTTCAAGGCTGGAACTAAACCAGGACTATCCATCCATCCATCCATCCATTTTCTTCCGCTTCTCCGGGGCCGGGTCGCAGTCTAAGCAGGGACTCCCAGACTTCCTTCACCCCGGACACTTCCTCCAGCTCCTCCGGGGGGAGCCCAAGGCGTTCCCAGGCCAGCTGGAACACATAGTCCCTCCAGCGTGTCCTGGGTCTTCCCCGGGGCCTCCTCCCGGTGGGACATGCCCAGAACACCTCCTGAGGGAGGAGTCCAGGAGGCATCCGGAACAGATGCCAGAGCCACCTCAGCTGCTCCTCTCAATGTGGAGAAGCAGCGGCTCTATTCCGAGCTCCTCCCGTGTGACTGAGCTCATCATCCTATCTCTAAGGGTGCGCCCAGCCACTCTGCGGAGGAAACTCATTTCGGCCGCTTGTATCCGCGATCTCGTCCTTTCGGTCATTACCCAAAGTTCATGACCATAGGTGAGAGTAGGAACGTAGACTGACCGGTAAATTGAGAGCTTCGCCTTTTGGCTCAGCTCCCTCTTCACCACAACGGTCCGGTACAAAGACCGCATCACTGCCGACGCTGCACCGATCCGCCTGTCAATCTCACGCTCCATCCTCCCCTCACTCGTGAATAAGACCCCGAGATACTTGAACTCCTCCACTTGAGGCAAGGACTCCCCACCAATGTTCCCCCTAATGTTTTACGTGTCTGAGCAAACACACTAACTCCCTGAGCTAACTGAGCTAACTAACTCCCCTGTGCGCGACATCCGACATGCACCCCCGGTACACGCTGTTGCGAAAGAGCTGCGCGTGCTCGCGGCTTGCGCGTGCTCGTGGCTTACAAAGGTAGAAGTTTAATACGAGACACATACTTTTGTTTCTGAATACTGGACGATTCCCCCGTATTCAGATGACCCCGCGGCTGAAAAAAAAGCGGAACTCTTTCATCCCTGCGCTGCATAGGTTTTCTTGTGCGCTGAGAATGTGTGAGCAGTGCGCACTTGCACAGGCGCGCAGCTTAGAGGGAACGTTGCTCCCCACCCACCCAGAGAGGACAAGCTACCTTTTTCCGGTCGAGAACCATGGCCTCGGATTTGGAAGAGGGATGGGGATCAGCTCTTCCAAAACCAGGACTAAACGCAGACTAAACCAGGTCTAGACCAGGTCTAAACAAGGTATAAACCTGGACTGGACCAGGACTAAACCTGGACTAAACCAGGAGTGGACCAGGTCTAGACCTGGACTAGACCTGGCAAAGCGTGTTCACTACGCTTCACTATTAATACATTTTGTTGAACATCTACGAAAGTTTGAGTGTTTCAATGAGAAATGCGAGAAAACGTTAATTCGAGGGATGACTGTACTGACAAATATCACTTTTACACATCGGGCTGATACCGATATGTTAAAATTTGCCCATATCAGCCGATACCGATGTTAATCCTGATATATCGTGCATCCCTAGTGCACTGTGTAACTTTTCTGATGCCACCAGCTTGTCTCCATGGAGATGTGAACGATTTGACAGTAGCTCTGTTGGTAGCGTGTTTGTCCTCATCATAGAGACGAGCTGCTGACGCCATGAGGCTAAGTTACAGGTCAGATCTGTGAAGAGGTGACACAGCTGACTGTAAGAATACCTTTTTAGAGCAGGTATAACTGAATAAACGTCAGATAGACAGGTTTAATGCCATACTACGGAACATTCCAGGCAAAGCAATGTCATCTCCGTGGAGTCAGACCCCTTTCCAGAAAAGTTACATAGTCCAACTTTAAGGCTGCGTCCCATTACTCTGTCTTACCCCTTCCCCTTTATCTACATCTTTGTCTTGTCCCTCGATACCGAGCTGAGAGGGCTCGGGGTACGAATGTTCCCCTAAGAAATGGGACGCCACTCGATTACCGTTTGCGTCATCGTCCCTCGCCTCTACCTGAGCTGCTACGTCTACAGAGGCGACAACGACCGACGCAAACAAACGTTAAAAAAAAAGTCAAGGATTATCGGGTACTTCAGCTCGACGAAAAAACTAGCTTGTTTATACATGAAAGTTTGATGAAAACGATAACGTCGGCTAAACAGACGTCACTACAATTAAAACCGCGACAACAGTTCACTAAAAGTAACGCAGAACAGAAGCGTCATAACTGTAAACCTGCTAAACTGTTAATCGATAATTACAACTGCTGAAAATACATTTATGAGACTCCTTGGCTGCTCGATGTGACGCTGCCATCCTGATCCCAAAACCTGCCTGAGCTTGTAGGTGTACCCCTTCGTTTCAAGTCTGGTCGAGAGCTTACTTCTCTTCAAGGGGTATGTACAGTAGCTCGAGGTCGTGGCCCGAGCCCTTGATCAAAATCAGAATCGGGACACCCCATGCCCTCACATGAACGCGCAAAACCAAGGGGTCGGTGTAAGACGAAGGGGTAAGACAGAGGAATGGGACACAGCCTAATTCTTTCATGATTAGTGTTTTTAACCCAAACCTTTGGAGTAGCAGATGATGGCTTGGCGGATGTTGTCTTGCTCCAGGGACATATCGGCCAGTCTAATCCACTCGTCGCAGTCGGAGGGGTTGAGGTGAGCGGCGATCAGGCCAAACTGCAGGGCCTTCTGCATGTCCCCCTCGTCCTCGTAGATCATGGTCAGGGTGGAGAACGGCTCGTAGGCCATAGGAGCTGCAATAACAAGTTACTTTTGATGGGTTGGTTTTAGACAGAGTAATCAAAACAATGTTATTAAAATGTTATTAAGTTGGACACTGGAAGTTACAGGTGAATGTTTTGGGAAAAAATATCAAATTGCAATTTTTCTGACAGGCATTTCAATTACAGTTAGATTTGCGATTTATTTTATTTTAATAGGATCCAACTTTTGAAACATGTCCCGAAGAATTGACAAAAAGACCGAAAGATAAACTGACAAAATAATACAAAAATAACATTTCAGAAAATGTTTGTGCAGGTCTAAACTCCAAGGTTAGTCGTTTTTATGTAGAATAAGTCCTGATTTGCTAAAAGTTCAAGCTGCTGACTTAACAACATTGTTTTTCACCGCTGGATGAATACAACATTTACTTGTATAGAATTTTGTATTCAAGTTACTTTAGCTCTATGTCTCTTATAGGGCTGAACGAGCTATCATTTTAAATCGAAAATCGCGATCTCAGACAACATGATTTTGGTATCATTAGTCTCTTAAATCGTTAAAGATTGTTAAAGTTTTTTGCAGTGCTTCTAACTGACCCAAGTTTTGTTTCGTCAACTGTTTCACACATCGGAACATCGGAAACAGGTGCTGCACTAAACATGTCGCGCTAAAGTTGCCACATGCAGTGGAAACACGACCAATTTATACCGCCACTTGGAAGTTCACCACTTGCATTTGCATGACGAGAGCATGGCGAGAAAGTCCGGTGAAACGTCTAGTAAAAGTGATACTCGGGCCAAACAGACAATTACAGCTTCTATTGCCAGTGTAACTCTGTATGACAGAAACAGCCGAAGACACCAGGAGATAACGACTGCCGTAACACACGACATCACCAAAGAGTCATTTAAAAGTCTCCTCCGCACGATGGATAAGAGGTATATGCTTCCCCTCTGTTGTTAGCTGACAAACTGTAAGCATAAGGCTAGTTTACATTACAAACGCTATAGAAAGGCTATCGCGATTAGCATCAGCAACTTAAGTGTGTTGTATTTTATATGTTTGTTATAAAATACAACAATCAAGCTCCTTGAGCCATAAAAGACTGACCTTGCACCACTTTAAGTTAAAATACTTTTTTTTTGCTCTACTTAAGACATAGATGCTCTTTTAGTTCTTCAGGTGGAATAACTGCGATTGCTCAAGCGCTCAGTGTAGCCTGTGTACAGCATGTTTCTTTTTAATAAATAGGACTACACTTGAAATAAATTATTGACTTTAGTTTTCATTCTTGCATTACAGTTATGGAATTTAGTGTTTGAATGGTATGATGTAAGTTTCTGTGCAAATGTTCATGTGCACTTAAAGTAAATTTGAAAAAAATCGTGGATGAAAATGAAATCGCAATATCTGCCAGAAAAATCGCAATTCAATTTTTTCTTAAAATCGTTCAGCCCTAGTCCCCTTACCTTGTCTAATGATTTCCATGCACATTAGAATAGCATCACTCTTCTCTCCTCTGGCATAGCGGATGTTCGCTTCTCCCATGAGGCCTCTGAGAGCACGGGGAAGTTTGCTACGATTACGACGCTCCTGTTTTTTTTAACACAAAGTACAATGTTAAGTTGTTAAATACTGAACAATAACTCAATATATTCATCATCATGACAAGTATTTAGTATAAGTTAAGTAAGTATTTTAAGTGTTTTTTTTTTTTGTTTTTTTTTCAGTGATATTCAAACTGCAAAATCTGATTTCATTAATCAAAATGACCATGATCAGAAAGAAAACACGTGTAAATCATGGGGGCTGCGGACTAGGGGGAGGCTACATCAGAAGGGGACACAGATTGAACTGTAACATCCAATCTGTGGAAATCCGTCTGGCATTCAGATAACATCGCGGATAAATGGATGTGGAACTGTGTGGAACTGTGTGGAACTGTGTGGAACTGTGTGGAACTGTGTGGAACTGTGTGGAACTGTGTGGAACTGTGTGGAACTGTGCGGAACAGCGGCTCAGTCCGCATTCATACATGCCGGGGGGAGGATTGCGACTCGCACAGCCCTGCTTGGTGGCATGAAGTTGGGGGGCCTGGCAGAAACCAGGGTTCTGGCAAATTGTCTGTTCACCTGGGTTCTAAAAATGTATTGATTATGTTAAATTTCCCCTTTTCGGTGTAATCCATTCTCCTTGAAAAATCTGATTCAACTGGACTGTTTTGACTCTGCATCTCTGCACAAACACTTCCAAGGTCGACAGCTGCGGCTTATCACAGCACTCTACAAAACAAGGCATTCCACATTCGGCTCACACTGATATGTTTTAACACTCTTCCCTGTCTATTTAGTAGTGTCTGCCTCTGCTTCAGTTTTCAATCAATTTCGTCGATTTTTCTGGACTGCCCCCCCTTCCCACGTGCCCTTCTGTCACCAACGAAAAAAACGCCGTGTGTTTTACCTGTCCAATTGTTGTTGTCGTAATATGTTTGTATAGTTATTGATTGTACTGCACTTTTCAACTCTCTATCACTGTCCTGCTTGGTCAGGGGGGAACAAAATTTTGATATTTTATGTGTACTTGTACATATGGTTTTTTTGACAATAAAGCAAACTATGAACTATTTTGCTGTTAATATGTAATTTTAATAGTCTTATAAATCTAAAATCCACTGACAAAAGCCAACATATATCTGATTGGCGTGCCTTCATAATTAGCGCTTACCCTCATCAGTTTCTTGCTCTCTCGGTTCAGTTCCATCTCCAGAGCGAACACATCTCCAGCTGAAGGCTTCTCTCCATCCTCCTCAGTTATTCTCTTCCTCCTGTCTCTCTTTCTGCCTCCGCTCTTTGCCTTCTTTTTCCCTTCACCCTCTATCACATCCTGCTCTTGCTCCTGGATCTCCTCCGCTTCCATCTTGTAGTCTTCATCGTTGACGTCGTCCACGTAGCTCAGCGCGTCGCCATCTTCCTCTTCCTCTTCCTCGTCTTCCTCTTCTGCGTCCTCTTCCTCGTCTTCTGAAGAGGGCGGCTCTGGTTGGGACTGCCCCAGGATGGAGGCAAACGCCAACTGGACACCGGGGCTGACTCCCTCTGAAGCAACAGAAGATAAATGATTATGTTTCAGTAGCTTATGTTCACAATCAATATATGCACTGCCTCTAAATTCAAGTAAAGAAAAACAATAAAACAATAACGATGAGTGGCTTAAAATGATAAAACTCAATTTCAATACCAAGTTCATTTTTATTTATTTATATTTTTTCCTTTTTTCTGTGAAGAAAAAGCAGTTATGGTTATATTTTGCTAGAATTTTAACCTTTTTTTTAAGTTATAGAAAAATCAATACTTACCTTCTGTTTTTAATTTTTTTTTAAACTTAACTTCATATTTTTTCCATTTCATTCATTTTTCAACCTTTAATCAGTTTTATCTTGTAATTTCTAATCTCAAAAAGAGTTAGTTTGAGAGAGTAGTTGACTTGAAAATAGTTATAGAGTAATAAGTGTACACTATTTAAGTCAAAATATGCTATTTTTTTCCAAATATATTTTATTTTTCACTCAAAGAAAATAAAAACCACATCCACTTCCAAATCAAAATCAAACCTAAAAATAGAAACTCAAATAACAGCAAAACAGAACAAAACAGCCTCTCTTCATGTACAAAACTGTACAGTAATCCCTCGTTTATCGCGGGGGTTAGGTTCCAGAAATAACCTGCAATACGTGAAATTCGCGAAGTAGGACAACTTTATATTTTACAATTATTACACATGTTTTAAGGTTGTAAACGCCTCACCACACACATTATTCACTTTTCTCAGACTTTTCTGGTATTTTACCAGACTTTTCTGGTATTAACATTTTCTCACATTTCTCTCTAGTTTAAACACTCAAACTTTCGTAGAATTTCAACAAAATGTATTAATAGTGAAGCGGACACGTGCGCGCGGACACGTGCACATGGATATTGTTTTGGAACAACATATCCATGCCATGTGCAAAAGTCGAGTGCAAAGCGACCTGGATATAATTTTGGGCAAGACTCAAGCCACCGCTAACAGTGCCGAACTGGCTGACATGGTTCACTGCTCCGAAGACGCCTCAGAGCACCAGCCCTCACCACCCGACCAGGTACACTTCAGCGAGGGGCTAGGTCTAAAGCCTCGATCAGCTCTAGTCCACTAGCTTTGTCAAATAAATTCAATATCCTGGACCATGAGGATTTTCTCCCACTAACCCGCGCTCACAAGGGTTGGTTGCATTTCACCCCGGCTCCAAAATCAGACCGCCCCGGAGTTCGGGGCATGGCTATCAATGCGTCGCCAATACTCCACAGCTCTCTAGGACGGGGTCGGGTTCATCCGCTAGGCGTGAGGGGGGAAGACCCACTGTCCCCTCTCTGCGCGCGCGAGTGTCTGTCGCGAGTGTCTGATTTTACTTTGTTGCATTGCCACATACAATGCATTAATGTCCCTTTTAGGCCACACTTTATACATACGTCTGGTATATTTTTGTTGTAGTTATATAATTTACAGGTGTTATGTATATTCACATTAGCCATTTGTAGTGTAATATCCTTAAACGGCTACTGATAGTCATTTTGTGAGTTTTTTTGCATTCTTCTTCCCATTCCTGTTCATTAATTTTTATGTTTAAATCCTCATTCCAGGTCATTCATTTTCTTTTTGAGTTTTCAGCTGAATTTGATTGCAAAAGATTATAAAATTCTGAAATTACACCCTTTCTTATTTTTATTTTTTAATAATAGTTTTTCTAGCTGGGTAAGTGGAGTCTTTTCTAGGTTTATTTGGTGCTTTCTCACAAAACTTCTTAGTTGTAAGTATTTAAAGTGGTGTTTTTTGTCTAGATCAAACCTTTCTTTGAGTTGTCCAAAAGACATTAGATTATCCGAATGTTGTGAGTAGAGGTCTCCAATTTTTCCGTCCCCTTGAAGCCCATATTTTATTTTTAAAGATTGCATCTGCTCTACCCAGAATGAAAAGTTGGTTACCGCATATTGGACTTAACTGTGACAATGTGTTTGTTTCTTTCAAATATTTTCTGACATTGTACAGACCTGTATCATGTGTTTCAAAATAGGATTTGTAATTTGTTTTATTTTTTATGTCCGAGTATAGAAATGTAGGCTGAGATCATTTTAGATTTTGTGTCTCCATTTCTACCCAATGTGGATTATTTTTGTCCGTAAGGTAAAAGGTTATCAAAATGTGCTCTTTACCAATTTTCTCAGTGAGTGCAGACGATGTGGACGGAGCATCCTCCTTCTCCTCATCCTCTGCTGCTACTGCTGATGCTTGGGAGCCCTGCTAAAAACAGAAACAAAACCAGATTAGACTCCACACTGTCAGGTTTTTGATAGCAAACATCAAACTGCAATAACATGCTATAGAAAACAAAATAAACAAACTAGTACGGCAGTTTTCCGCTCGTCTCTCCTCCTGTCAAACTCCTCAAACGTGATTCTCCCTTCCAGGTAGTCGATTAGCTCCGCGCTAAATCCCGACATTTTCCCGGTACTGTCGCCAATTGCGTGATGTTAATGCGCTAAAAAAAAAGGGCGCACTACACAAATAATGTCCTCGTATAAGAGCCTATAAACAAAAACAGTCTACGTTTGAAGAAAAAGCGTGTGCGGGATCATCGCAAGCTAGCAAAACAAAAGACACGTGATCTACTTCCTTCTTCTTCGCTGAAAAATTATCCACCTACACACCCCTGCGCGCCTTCTGGTGGATGAGAGTAAGCATAACAACAACAACTATAATGAATAATTAATAATAATAATAATAATAATAATAATAATAATAATAATAATAATAATAATAATAATAATAATAATAATAATCTGGTTAGCTCTCAGAGCTGTTTAAACCTGTTTTAGTCCAGGTTTATTCCTGGGTTAATCCTAGTTCTTGGATTGATCCCTTTTTAGTCTTGATTTGGACCCAGTAA
This sequence comes from Paratrypauchen microcephalus, assembly GCA_036785185.1. Classification (NCBI taxonomy): domain Eukaryota; kingdom Metazoa; phylum Chordata; class Actinopteri; order Gobiiformes; family Gobiidae; genus Paratrypauchen; species Paratrypauchen microcephalus. The sequence goes on from JAVJIX010000051.1 coordinate 3,418,073, forward strand.
AATCCAGATTTAGTTCTGATTTAGTCCTAGTTTAGGCCTGGCTTAGTCCTGGCTTAAACCTGGTTTAATAATAATAATAATAATAATTCATTGCATTTATATAGCGCCTTTCATGACACCCAAAGCGCTTAGTCCTCATTTAGACCTAGTTTAGTCCTGTTTTAGTCCTGATGGTTCTGGATTAGTCCTAGTTTAGTCCTGGTTTAGTCCTGTTTTAGACCTGTTATAGTTCTGGATTAGTCCTGGTTTAGACCTGATTTAGACCTGGTTTAGTTCTGGTTTAGTCCTCATTTAGACCTAGTTTAGTCCTGTTTTATTCCTGTTATAGTTCTGGATTAGTCCTGGTTTAGTCCTGTTTTAGACCTGATTTAGTTCTGGTTTAGTCCTCATTTAGACCTAGTTTAGTCCTGTTTTATTCCTGTTATAGTTCTGGATTAGTCCTGGTTTAGTCCTGTTTTAGACCTGATTTAGTTCTGGTTTAGTCCTCATTTAGACCTAGTTTAGTCCTGTTTCAGTCCTGTTATAGTTTTGGATTAGTCCTGGTTTAGACCTAACCTGGGAAATCCCAGGCTGCTTTCGTTCGTTCGGATCTGAAAGACAGCCTGGCAACTATGGCAAGTGAGCTCTCCTGATTCTGGGAGCCAATCAGAGAGCGGGGAGGGGTGGAAAGACGGTGATGCGTACTACGTGACAAACGGAAACTTGTAGTTTGAACTGACAACTGACATGATTGGCTATGGGCTACGTATACGCCAAATGATAGACATTCGTATCGCCCAATAAACGGCCGTTGGCGATCGTAAACCACACCTCCACTACGAGATATTTCAAAGGTGGCTTCCAGACCATATATCACTGTGATATGGTCTGGTGTAAACCAGGCAAGTTTAGGCCTGATTTAGACCTAGTTTAGTCCTGTTTTAGTCCTGCTCTTGTTAGCTGTTCCCTAATAATACAGCCCTAATACACACTCTAAAACATCTGCCAAACATAGGAAATGTATGCAAAATAAGGCAAAAACTGTAGTTTATCAGAAGGTACAGTGTGTCTACAAGCAACAGTTCTATCTGAAAGTCTGTCTGCACATTCACATACATTCATTTTAATATGTCCAGAGTTTTAACATCAGATATTTCAAATATCCACTCTATAGTCCAAATGTGCAATATTTTTCCATACTCTCTCAGTTACTGTTATATTATTATTACTTTATTTTATCATGACTTATTTTATTTTTTTGTCTGCGTGCACTTTCTTGCTCAAACTTTCTTTTGCACTAAACTGCCTGGAGCTATTGTGGCAAGTGAATTTCTCCTGTGTGAGATCAATAAAGTCTTATCTTATCTTATTTTGGATTTCACATAAGCGATGCCTCGAAATGGTGTGCACCTGATGTCTTAAGATATTTCCTGTTTATTTCTTGATGGATAAAGAAGTGCAAGTAAAATAATTTCAAAATCTAAATATTATTTTTAAGCAAAAATGTCTAAATGTATAAACAGATGGGATTTTGATGTAAAACAATATCATTAAATATCTTGAATACATTAGCTAACCAGCACAGTTATCAATTGATTTTCAGTTCATCTTATCAATATAAATGAGATTTAGCCACTTTTATCTCGGAAGCAGATCGAGTTCCAAACATTTGGACACACACATCAAATATAATATATGATATATAACAGAGGGTAAAAGAACAAGAAGAAAAATAGATGGCCAAAGAGCAACAGACCTGTGTCAGATGAGACACAATTATATACATAAGATAATGATAATAAAATATATATGTACAAATCAGATTTAAATAGAAAAGTAGTAGTCAAATATAAAATAGAGTATCAAATATGATGTACAGGTCCAGCTGTGTACAGTTGTAGGGAGTATTATCTGTTACATAAGGGCAGAGGTGGGACAAAGTCATTGCTGGGCAAGTCCCAAGTAAGTCTAAGTCTTTTGCACTCAAGTCCGAGTGAAGTCTCGAGTCAAGAGTATCCAAGTGCCGAGTCAAGTCCGAAGTCAAAGCTCACAAGTCTCAAGTCGAGTCCAAAGTCCTAGCATTTTAGTTTCGAGTCATTTCGAGTCCCCTTTACAAAGAAATAAAATTTCTACGAATCATATAATGTCTGCAAGATCTGTATTCATTTTACCTTTTTGTTGTGCAATTTGCCTTGGATGCGGTTGAATGAAAGCAACGTAAATCTACTGTGATTGGATGTTGTGCAAGCCGAGCGCACATGCTGTTTGCATACATTTTCGCAGATTCACAAGTACAATGAGTGCGGTCCTTATCAACATACTTTTAGAGTTTTTTTTTTCATTGGACGTAGCAAGTCATCACAAGTCAAAAGGCCTAAGTCCAAGTGAAGTCACGAGTTATTGATATTGAAGTCCAAGTCGAGTTGCAAGTGTTTGTACATTTTGTCGAGTCGAGTCTAAAGTTACCAAATTCGTGACTCGAGTCTGACTCGAGTCGAAGTCACATAACTCGAGTCCACACCTCTGCATAAGGGTGAGTTGTTGTTCAGTTGTATGGATTATGAAACTTACGTCCATCATAGACGACACCTCCCACCCTCTGCACCGGACTGTAGAGGAGCTGAGCAGCTCCTTCAGCAGCCGACTGAGGCACCCCCAGTGCAAGAAGGAGCGCTACTGCAGATCCTTCATCCCCACCACCATCAGACTGTAGAATTCTACTATATAGTCCAGACGTGCAATTTCTTTTCCTTTTTTTTCTATATTATTTCTATATTATATATATTATTTACTTATTTGTTTTATTATTACTATTTGTCTGAATGCACTTTCTTGTTCAAACTTTCTTTTGCACTAAACTGCCTGGAGCTAATGTGGCAAGTGAATTTCTCCTGTGTGAGACCAGTAAAGTCTTATCTCATTTTTATCGCATGCTATTAGTACTTCTCGACTATCTTAGCGAGTCAACGGGTTCTTCTGATCCTAAACATTTCATTGTGTTGTTGACCTTGTGTTGATCCTGCACATGACAAATAAACAATCTTGAATCTTGAATCTTATGTAATGTTGGCGGCACAGTGGCTAAGTGGCTAGCACAAGGTTTGGGTCGCCCGGGCCTTTCTGTGTGGAGTTTGCATGTTCTCCCCGTGTCTGGGTGGGTTTCCTCCGGGCACTCCGGTTTCCCCCATCAACCCAAAACATGCACCAGGTAAAATCCTCCACCTGAGATCCTGACCAAACCTAAACAACAAAATAAACGATTTCTCCTGTGTGAGATCAATAAAAGTCAATCTTCTAATATTCTGATCCTTAATCACTGTAAGGCGCTTTGTGTTACACTTCTGTATGAAAAGTGCTTTATGAATAATGTTTGATTGATTGAAGAACAGCAGTGCAATAATATCCTGAGTGACAGAACATGAGGTTATCATTACTTAAAGGAGAATTAACGCTTTTTTACAATCTGAGCCTTATTTCGGTAATAAAACAAGTTGTTTTACTCACCCATAACACTTTGGTGTCATATGGAGCACTTCCGGAGATGTTTTAGATTAGTGATATCCGTAACCCAGTGCTTCTCAAATAGTGGGGCGGGCCCCCCTGGGGGGGCGTGGCGTGATGCCAGGGGGGGCGCGTATGACCCTGGGAAACATGTTTTTTGCTGTACTGTACTAGAACTAAGTGTAATTGCACATCAACAACAGTAGTTGGCAGTGGCGTTCTCACATGCGATTTACGCACAGTCTCACCATTAACAGAACATCCTCTGTCACAGAAAAAACACGTATATTCCACTGAGTCGTGTCCTTTAGTCCGACAGAAGCTGGCGCATCAGTGGCACGAGGAGAGCGTTTTTTTTTTCAGTGCTTTTAGCTTATGCAAATGAGCTGGTTTTAAGTTTCATTTCTGTAAAACGTAAACAAATGTGCGCAAAGCTGCATTAAAAACACATTAATATTTTAGTCCTCAGTGCAGTCTTTGTTGTAAGTTTCTTTCTTTTTTTTGTTTATAATGTTAATAAAAGGATACAATGGTGTTCTAATAACAATTTTCTAGACAAATAATACTATTTATAGTCGCGCGCAGGAAGGGGGGCGTGAAATATTTTCTTCTTCCTAGGGGGGGCGTCACAGAAAATAATTGAGAAGCACTGCCGTAACCTGAGTTCTCGGGGCACATGTTTGCGGTCTCCAAATAACACAAACTTTAGGACTTTTGAAATCATAGAAGCTCAATGTCTTAGAGTCTACACTTTTGTTTGAGTCAAAAGTGGCCTGTAATCCAAGATTTATCCATAGTTTCGAGTAGATGAAGAGCCCAGTGCGGAGACAGTTTTAGGAGCAGCGCAGAGAACAGCCATCGGTTTCACATTACTTCTCAGAATCGTGCGGTGAATCCGCTGGCCTTCGTTCTTTTCCTTTGCTGGTAAAAAATCGTCCTGACTGAAGTGGGTACTGCAAACACGATGGTCCAAACGTCTTACAGCTTTGCCTTTCATGTTTGGATCCCAAGAGCTGAGAGCGAAATCAGCTGTGACTGCGGACATGCGCACTGTCCTCCTCGTCTAATCGAAACTATGGATAAATCTCGGATTACAGGCCACTTTTGACTCAAACGAAATCGTAGACTCTAAGACATTGAGCTTCTATGATTTGAAAAGTGCTAAAGTTTGTGTTATTTGGAGACCGCAAACATGTGCCCTGAGAACTCACGTTACGGATATTGCAAATCTAAAACATCTCCGGAAATGCTCCATGTGACACCAAAGTGCTATGGGTGAGTAAAACAACTTGTTTATTACCGAAATAAGGCTCAGATTGTAAAAAAAAACGTTAATTCTCTTTTAAGACTGAGTTGTTGTACAGTTGTAGGGAGTATTATCTGTTACATAATGTATGGAGTATGGTATGAATGTATATTTTCATGGCACATTATCCAGTTATTTATGGCCATTGAAATAGTAAATTAATTGCCATAAACTGGAGGGCAGAACACAATATTTACACAGGCGTTCACAGTTAGTGCTCTTCATTTATTTCAGTCCAGAAGGTGCCCGCTCACAGTGCCTCTGAAGCGTTCATAATAGCCAGTCGCACAAGGACTATTTGTTTTGGTGGAAGAGGCCAGGCTTTACGTCAATCATATCTCGTTTCCATTTGTTAAGGACCTTCTGTTGTTACCGCGGACTTCATTAAATCGCGGCTACTGTTTATGTAGTGCGGCGCCGGGGCTCATAATGTATTCTCATTTCACATTTCACCGTTTTGATGAAAATGTGAACAGAGTGGATTAGTTTGAATTAATGAAGCCTGACTGGACCATCACAAGGAATAACAATTTATATCTATTTTTATTTATTTTTTAAATTTAAAATATGTTTAATTTTAGTGGTGTCTTTAACCACACTTCTGGAGCCTGCCTGAATGAGTTGCCTTATGTCAAAACTACTAATTCTGAAAATCTGTACATGACTTTGGAGCTTTTTATTGCGGCGCTGGCTATTACCGGCAACTTCTTGATTTGTTTGGCCTTCACCCGAACCAAGAGGCTCCGAACGGTCACCAACTACTTCCTGGTAAGATTTAGATCTGTGATAGTTTCATGTAGAGAGTGATAAGTGGGATTAAAGGTCCTATAGTACACAGCTTTAAGACATGTTTACTATTGTTACCTCGTCAAAAACATACGTGGAGTTGTGTTTTGTTTCATTCACATTTTGGAATAATCCTTTATTATTAGTCTGTCTACATCTCCAAAGCTCAAAATGCTCTGTTCCACCTTATTTTTCAACTTAACAGCTCCTTTTACCTTTTGTTTACTAGAGTGGAAATTCCAGGGCTGAAATCATGCAAATGATTCTAGTGAAGAAGTGTGGAGTTTAAAAACACAGTGGAGCACTTCCTGTATTACACTGGTCTACAAATGTTTGGACTCGATCTGCTTCCGAGATAAAAGTGGCTAAATCTCATTTATATTGATAAGACGAACTGAAAATCAATTGATAACTGTGCTGGTTAGCTAATGTATTCAAGATATTTAATGATATTTTACATTTTTACATCAAAATCACATCTGTTTATACAATAGATTTAGGCATTTTTACTTGAAAATATTTAACTTGCACTTCTTCCACGCTGACAGGGGAATCCCTGTTACGCACCAGGAAGGCAGTTCCCCTGTTGCGCAGCGTGGTGCGTGCTTCGTCTGTCTTTTTCCGCACTGAAAAATAGTTCCCACCCAAAATGACCAAGTCAAGCTCTCCGTGTTGATTTGCTCATTTATTTGCACTCGATATGAATGCGCACTACACAGAAAGTAATTGGGAAAAGCATCGAGCAAATTAATTCCTTTTGGCCGAAATCTTTCTCTGGCGCCGTTAGACTCCAGTCTAAGGCGGAGGAGCTGCAGATACCGCGACGGTCAGTGCTGACAGACCTGGACAATGGCTGCGTCACCAGAAAAATGCTTTCCACCACTTATTTTAGTCTCTGGACTGTGGGGAGATGCCCAAATTTGACCTGGGGGTGGCATATCCCTTTAAGTAAAACTAAAATAGAGTTTTAAGTTTGGAAGTAACGGCTTTTGGAAACTAAAACTCTCGACATATTAAAATGAATGTATGTGAATGTGCAGACAGACTTTCAGATAGAACTGTTGCTTGTAGACACACTGTACCTTCTGATAAACTACAGTTTTTACCTTATTTTGCATAAATTTCCTATTTTGACCCAATACTATATCTTGGAAACTATAGCCAATCAGCACTTCTGACTTACTTTTTTCTTTATTAGTGACCTAAACCAAGAAAAATGTCACTACTTTTGTTCCGAAAGCACTTTGCTTGTAGAAAACTACCACTACATGACATCACAAGGTGGAACAGAGCATTTTGAGGTTTGCAGATGTAGTAGGGTGGAGTCACAACATTCTAACATGGCTTAAAGCTCACAAGAGTTCATTTTGTTTAATACAGGACCATTAAAAGTCGTCTTTATTCACTGTACGGTGGACTACAGGCACAGTGGCGTAGCAGCGAAAACACAGAGGCAATTAAAGGAGCGCTATGACATTTGTAACTGTTTTAGCATTATTGATCCCCGAGTCAAGAGCAGAGGAAGCTGTTCGTTTACTCGCTTTAATGAACAGGAAAAGTTTGGAGAAATCCGAACACCAATTTGAACAGATTATTGTTTCGGACAGGTGGAAGTTAAGTTGTAAAGTTATGTTTTTTTTTTAAATGTAAAGTGTTTGTTAATTTAGACTTAGACTTGGACAGACTTTATTGATCCACAAGGGAAATTGTTTTTAATTTGAAAAACTATGTACAAAAGTTAACATACTCTGGTAGAAGAGCATATATATCACATAATTATTAGTGACATAAACCAAGAAAAATGTCACTACTTTTGTTCTGGAAGCATTTTGCTTGTAGACCAGTGTTACCACATGACATCTAGTTTCTGTTTTAAACATGTGTGAATGAAACAAAACACAGCTCCAGGTGTTTGTGAGGAGACAACATTATAACATGGATCAGAAAATAGCGTAATATGGGCCCTTTAAGTAAGCCTGTACACGTTTGTTTACACATTTGTCCTGAAGGCGTCACTGGCGGTGGCGGACATGTTGGTAGGGTTGGTGGCCATCCCCTGCGCCGTGCTCACCGACCTGGGACAACCTCACCATGACCCGCCTCTGTGTCTGCTCATGCTCACCGTGTTACTGGTGCTCACACAGGTTAGTTTGCATTGAAATAAATAAAAATTGAAATATAAGTGGTTTAGCTGGCTCAGATCTCAAATAGGAAAAGGTTGATTTGACGCACATGATTTGACGTTTTAAAGGAATATTAACGTTTTTTACAATCTGAACCTTATTTCTGTAATAAATCAAGTTGTTTTACTCACCCATAGCACTTTGTTGTCATTTGGAGCAGTTTCGTAGATGTTGTGGTGTAGCGATATCCGTTAATGTGAGTGCTCGGGGCAGGCGATTGCAGTCACCAAATAACACAAACTTTAGCACTTTTCAAATTACAGAAGCTCAATGTCTTAGTCTACGCTTTCGTTTGAGTCAAAAGTGCCTCTAATCCAAGATTTATCCATAGTTTCGAGTAGATGAGGAGGACAGTGCACATGTGCTCATTCACAGCTGATTTCGCTCTCAGCTCTCGGGACCCAAACATGAAAGGCAAAGCTGTAAGACGTTTGGACCATCGTGTTTGCAGTACCCGCTTCAGTCCGGACGATTTTTTTACCAGCAAAGGAAAAGAAAGAAGGCCAGCGGATTCAGCGCACGATTCTGAGAAGTAATGTGAAACCGATGGCTGTTCTCTGCTGCTCCTAAAACTGTCTCCGCTTCATTCTTTCCGTATCCATTCTGTCTCCTCATCCGTATACTCCTCTTCAGTCCTCAGTCCCCCATAAGTCCTCTTTAGCCTCAAAGTCCCAATCTTCTGCCATGTGTCGCTCGCAATAGAAAAGTTATGAGCGTCTTCTTATCTGCAAATCAGCTCTGACTGAGCGCATGCGCACTGTCCTCCTCATCTACTCGAAACTATGGATAAATCTCGGATTAGAGGCACTTTTGACTCAAACAAAAGTGTAGACTAAGACATTGAGCTTCTGTAATTTGAAAAGTGATAAAGTTTGTGTTATTTGGTGACTGCAATCGCCTGCCCCAAGAACTCACGTTAAAGGATATCACTAAACTACAACATCTACGAAACTGCTCCAAATGACACCAAAGTGTTATGGGTGAGTAAAACAACTTGTTTTATTACAGAAATAAGGTTCAGATTGTAAAAAACGTTAATATTCCTTTAAAGGACAAGTAACGTTTTTACAATCTGGACCTTGTTTTGGTGATAAAACAATGTCATGTACTCACCTATTGTACTTTGGTGTCATTTGCAGTATTTCCGGAGATTTCGGAGTTTGGCGATATCCGTTTAACGTGAGTGGTCAGGGCACGATTGTTGCAGTTACCAAATAACACAAACTTCATCACTTTTCAAATGACAAAAGTTCAGTGTGTTAGTTTACACTTTCGTTTGAGTCAAAAGTGGCCTATAACCAGAGATCCTGTCATAGTTCCGTTTGGATGACGTCATCAACGAGGACCGCGTGCTTTCACAGCTGATTTGCAGATACGACGACGCTCTCAGCTCTCGGTTACAGTCATAAAGAAGCAAAGGAATAAGAAGAAGAAAACATCTCCGCTTCAGAAAACCCGAAATGGTGCGAACATGCATTTATCCCGGTTATGAAAACAAAACGACAGCTTGGACGAAGTTGAGTTTTCTCAGGCTTCCTCATCACAATCCGGAGTTACTGAAGCTGTGGCTCGTCGCCTTGAGAATGGACCCAAACATGAAAGGCAAAGCTGTAAGACGTTTGGACCATCGTGTTTGCAGTACCCACTTCAGTCCGGACGATTTTTTACCAGCAAAGGAAAAGAAAGACGGCCAGCGGATTCAGCGCACGATTCTGAGAAGTAATGCGAAATGCTGTTCTCTGATGTGCTGCTCCTCAAACTGTCTCCGCTTCATTCTTTCTAACACCTCCTCATCCGTATACTCAGGCTCAAAACGACAGGGACGGCCATCATACTCAAATACTTCAGTCTCCAAGTCCGAATCTTCGGTCATGTCTCGCTCGCAACAGAAAAGTGATGAGCAAAGTAGCGGAATGAATGCCTGCGCGCGGTCCTCGTTGATGACGCCATCCAATCGGAACCATGGCTGGATTTCGGATTAGAGGCCACTGTTGACTCAAACAAAAGTGTAAACTAACACATTGAACTTTTGTCATTTGAAAAGTGATCAAGTTTGTGTTATTTGGTGACTGCTACATCGTGCCCCGACCACTCACGTTAAACAGATATCGCCAAACTCCGAAATCTCCGGAAATACTCCAAATGACACCAAAGTACAATGGGTGAGTAAATGACGTTGTTTTACCACCGAAATAAGGTCCAGATTGTAAAAACGTTACTTGTCCTTTAATTTCAGATGAAGCTCAAGGTTCTGTAACTTTACACGATGAAGCTTTTCACTGTCTTAACCAAATAATTAACAAGAAAATCTGTTATAGTTGCTTTTTTAATGACGTTAAATAATTATCTAGGCAATCAAGCAACTTAAAGAGGCACTATGTAACTTTTCTGGTGTAGTTTTCCCTTGCTTGTGTCCATGCTAGAGATGTTATTGCTTTACCCTTAATATTCCACAGTACAGCATTATACTATCTCCATAGAGACAACCAGATGGCGCCACCAGGTCAAGGTACAAATCAAATTTTCAATATAATTTTAACAATAAAAACCTAAATAAAATGCAAGAAGGATATGTTAAATGCTATACTGTGGAACATTCCAAGTACAGTAATGACATCTCCATGGAAGTCACAACGTGCAACTGTAAATTCATGTTTTGATTCTAAACATCGAGCATTACCCCGACTGTTGATCATGTCCTCGTCTCCAGAGCTCCGTCTTTAGCCTGTTAGCCGTAGCCGCCGAGCGCTACATGGCCATCCTGATGCCCTTCCAGTACCGGCGCCTGATGAGGCCCAGAGCGGCCCGCCTCACCCTGCTGCTCACCTGGAGCCTGGCCGTGCTCTGCGGGTGTGTGCCCATCATCCACTGGCAGAACCAGCACTCCATGTAAGAACTGAAAACATGCACTATATGAGTCAGTGACGGAGTCAGTGAGAAAGTGACTGAGTGAGTGAGTCAGTGAACGAGTGAGTGAGTGAGTGAGTGAGTCAGTGAGAGTGAGTGAGTGAGTGAGTCAGTGAGTGAGTGAGTCAGTGAGTGAGTGAGTGAGTCAGTGAGTGAGTGAGTGAGTCAGTGAGTGAGTGAGTGAGTCAGTGAGTGAGTGAGTGAGTGAGTGAGTGAGTCAGTGAGTGAGTGAGTGAGTGAGTGAGTGAGTGAGTCAGTGAGTGAGTGAGTGAGTGAGTCAGTGAGTGAGTGAGTGAGTGAGTGAGTCAGTGAGTGAGTGAGTGAGTGAGTGAGTCAGTGAGTGAGTGAGTGAGTGAGTCAGTAAGTGAGTGAGTCAGTGAGTGAGTCAGTGAGTGAGTGAGTAAGTGAGTAAGTGAGTCAGTGAGTGAGTCAGTGAGTGAGTCAGTGAGTGAGTCAGTGAGTGAGTCAGTGAGTGAGTCAGTGAGTCAGTGAGTGAGTGAGTCAGTGAGTGAGTGAGTCAGTGAGTCAGTGAGTGAGTGAGTAAGTGAGTCAGTGAGTGAGTGAGTCAGTGAGTCAGTGAGTGAGTGAGTCAGTGAGTGAGTGAGTCAGTGAGTGAGTGAGTCAGTGAGTGAGTGAGTCAGTGAGTGAGTGAGTGAGTGAGTCAGTGAGTGAGTGAGTGAGTGAGTCAGTGAGTGAGTGAGTGAGTCAGTGAGTGAGTGAGTGAGTCAGTGAGTGAGTGAGTGAGTCAGTGAGTGAGTGAGTCAGTGAGTGAGTGAGTGAGTGAGTCAGTGAGTGAGTGAGTGAGTCAGTGAGTGAGTGAGTCAGTGAGTGAGTCAGTGAGTGAGTCAGTGAGTGAGTGAGTGAGTCAGTGAGTGAGTCAGTGAGTCAGTGAGTGAGTGAGTGAGTCAGTGAGTGAGTGAGTGAGTCAGTGAGTGAGTGAGTCAGTGAGTGAGTGAGTCAGTGAGTCAGTGAGTGAGTGAGTGAGTGAGTCAGTGAGTGAGTGAGTGAGTCAGTGAGTGAGTGAGTGAGTCAGTGAGTGAGTGAGTGAGTCAGTGAGTGAGTGAGTGAGTGAGTCAGTGAGTGAGTGAGTGAGTCAGTGAGTGAGTGAGTGAGTGAGTCAGTCAGTGAGTGAGTCAGTGACTGAGTCAGTCGGTGAGTCAGTGAATGAGTCGGTGAGTCAGTGAGTGAGTGAGTCAGTGAGTGAGTGAGTCAGTGAGTGAGTCAGTGAGTGAGTCAGTGAGTGAGTGAGTGAGTCAGTGAGTGAGTCAGTCAGTCAGTCAGTGAGTCAGTGACTGAGTCAGTCGGTGAGTCAGTGAATGAGTCGGTCAGTCAGTCAGTCAGTGAGTCAGTCTGTGAGTCGGTGAATGAGTGAGTCAGTGAATGAGTCAGTCTGTTGTATTAGCTAAGGTGAAAACACATCTTCAATACTCAGAATATTCACTTTTGTGAGCTCAAAATCTGAAAATTGCGTAAGCTTTTCTCCTGTGAGGCACAATTTGCAGCCTAAGCAAAAATATAGCCCCAATACAATTGAATTTAACTTCCCAGACTCAAATAGAAGTCGATCTTTGTTTTCTACAGTTTATGTTTGAATAAATAATCAGTCTCAATTGAAATATTTTGTTTACGTGAATTAAAAATAGCAAACCGTCAATAGTTTTTGTTCCCTCTTTTTTTCCAATCTAAAGGTGCACTATCAGCTTTTTGTCTCGATGGAGATGTCATTGCTTTGTCTAGAATGTTCCACTGTATGTTACCAAACGTGTCTATCTCCATGGAGACAAGAAGGTGTCACGACCAGGTGAAGTTACTGGTGATTTTTGAGAAATAACCTGTAACTAAAACAAGCTGGAAAGTTCTTTTGAGGGAATCACCACATTTTAAAGCAATATTATCAATTTGTGTTTACTCTCTTTCAGTGTATTTATAATTCATAAATCTCTCCTCGCAGGTACTGCATCTTCACCTGTGTAATCAATATGAGCTTCATGGTTTACTTCAACTTCTTCTGCTTCACGCTAGTACCTCTCATCGCCATGTTCATCATCTACGCTCGCATCTTCTTCATCATCCAGCGCCAGCTCCGCTGCATCGCCCAGACCCGGACTCGGACCCCCTGCGGCGGGAGCACGGACGCCGTCGAGGGACAAACTAGAAACGACACACAAAGACCGTCCATCGACTCAATCTTCACTCTGACTAACTCGTTCGACCCAAACAGGGCGAACACGATACGCACCCAGCAGGAGATGCAAAAGGCCACCTCGCTCTTTCTCCTCCTCTTCTTCTTCACTTTCTGCTGGATGCCGATCCACGTCATTAACTGCGTGCTCTTCTTCTGTCCGACCTGCGACGTGCCCATGTCCATAACTCTGGTGGCCATCCTGTTGTCCCACGCCAACTCGGCGCTCAACCCGCTCCTGTACGCATACAGGCTGAGGTCCTTCAGGAGGGCCCTCGTGCACATGTGGAGATCCGTGTGGGGATGTAAACAGGACTGACGGACTTTTAATTGGTACATGATGTTTACTGTTTGCAATTAATGTAGCTTATTTCAATATTTCAGTATGACTAACTTTTAAAAGGTCCTACAGCTCTGGAAAAAAATAAGAGACCACTGCAAAATAATCAGTTTTTCTGATTTTACTACTTATAGGCAGGGCTGGACTGGGACAAAAAAACGGCCCTGGCATTTTTGGCTTAGACCGTCCCCTCTTAATTATAGCAGAGCACAACGGACTAATTTATGTTTGTGTTCCCCGAAGCAAAGTATTTTACTATTGTTACGTCTTGGCCGAGGGGAAACAAGGGCGCAACATTTAAAGGAAAAATCCCCAAAACCACCAGCAAACTCGCAGTAACTACACATTCAATGGTTTATTTAACATGCATCTTGCACACACACACAAAAAAACCTCATCGAATCTACACGATTCATGTAGGTCACCTGTTTTGGCTTCAAAATAGCGAATTTCGCCCAAAGGTGAGCGATTTTCATGCCTGTGCATCACCTAAAAGTCCCGGTATTATCCTAACATTATGACCTGCTGACCTGCTGTGCCTGTGCGACACTTCCCTGGTCACTCTGTCCCTCGGGTTCAGGTTTAGTCCAGGTTTAGTCCAGGTTTAGTCCAAGGTTAGTCCAGGGTTAGTCCAGGTTTAGTCCAGGTTTAGTCCAGGTTTAATCCAGGTTTAGTCCAGGTTTAGCCCAGGTTTGGTCCAGGTTTAGTCCAGGTTTAATCCAGGGTTAGTCCTGGTTTAGTCCAGGTTTAGCCCAGGTTTGGTCCAGGTTTAGTCCAGGTTTAATCCAGGGTTAGTCCTGGTTTAGTCCAGGTTTAGCCCAGGTTTGGTCCAGGGTTAGTCCTGGTTTAGTCCAGGTTTAGACCAGGTTTAGTCCAGGGTTAGTCCAGGGTTAGACCAGGCTTAGTCCAGTTTTAGAACAGGTTTAGTCCAGGTTTAGTCCAGGTTTAGTCCTAGGTTAGTACAGGTTTAGTCCAGGTTTAGACCAGATTTAGTCCAGGTTTAGTCCAGATTTAGTACAAGTTTAGTCCAGGGTAAGTACAGGTTTAGTTCAGGCTTAGACCAGGTTTAGTTCAGGTTTAGTCCAGGTTCAGACCAGGTTTAGACCAGATTTAGTCCAGGTTTAGTCCAGATTTAGTACAAGTTTAGTCCAGGGTAAGTACAGGTTTAGTCCAGGTTCAGACCAGGTTCAGACCAGGTTTAGTTCAGGTTTAGTCCAGGTTTAGACCAGGTTTAGACCAGGTTTAGACCAGGTTTAGACCACCTTCAGCCTGGGCTGCTACGTGGAGGCTCCAGCCCCTCCAGAGAATATGTCTGTTATTTTAGAACATTTTGAAAAATCCTGCACTTCTGCACCACTTTTCTCATTTTGGACATTTTGCTGATGAGGGTGTCACATTCAACAGTCAAAACGATGGTCCTTTAAGAGCGTTTGGAAAGAGGCGAGTCTTCATTTGTGCTGATCTGGTGGGAGGGGCCACGTACAGAGGCTCTGGAGACGCTGCTATGCTAAACTGCGCAGAAAAGAGGCAGAAAATTACCAATATTTTAATAAATAAATTTAAATATTTTAATAGAAAATCAGCCGAGGGCCATATTAAAGGTCTTAGAGGGCCAGATCTGGCCCCCGGGCCACATGTTTGACATTCCTGCTTTAGAGAGTTTATATATGAGGACAAGAAGGACTGAAATACAACAAATTTGGGTTTCTGGCTAGAAAATTTACAGCAATGGATATGACATTTTGAAAGGATGAGGAGCAGGTTCAACACTTTTGTTTTGTTTTTCGCAGGAATATCTTTCTCAAAAACACCAAAATGTCCATCTTTTACATTCAGTTGTAGGTTTCTATGCACAAACAGAAATATTCCAAAAGATTTGAGCGTATGAGCGTTCCCAAAACACACGGGTGATTGTTTCTTCAACACTGTGACAAAATGAGCAAAGATGATCTATGTTTAAGCCAAATTTTGAAATTAAAGCATTAACAGGGGAACATCTGTGTAGGATTTTCAGGCAGACCTCACAAGTCTTATTAGTTAAAGCCAAACATTGTTCCACTTAATGTCTGTAAATGTTCCAAATAAAAACAGATGCTGGTTTACTGATTCTCTCGTGATAAGTTCTTATACATTTGTTGTTTGTTTCATTGCTTTAAAAAAGGGTCAGAATTACCAATAAACAGCTCTGTTTTAGTTGAAACATCATTAGAAACATTTAAAGATTATAGTAGAGCACTTCCTGTATTACCGCATGACATCATAAAGTGGAACTCAGCCTAAATACGCAGGGTTTGTGTGTGTTAAACATGTGTGAATGAAACAAAACAACTCCAAATGAGGAAACAACATCAGAAATAATACAGCATAATATAGCCCCTTTAATAAAACTGTTGCCTGCTCTTGGATTAGTTTTCATAAACATTTACAATATACTTATAATAAACTTCCCACTGTGAATAAGTCCCAAAACCTTTATGTGGACAATAACATTTTTTCAGCAGTGCTTCAGACAAAACTTTGTGTGTACACTGAGTTTTGTTCTGTGCCGGTTTTGTGCATTATTAAGTCTATGTGCTTCATTTCTACACTGTGACAAAGCTGAAACAAAGGAGATAACTATTTAAATCTGTGTTTTTACTCCTTTGAGGACAGTGAGGTCCAGATCTTGGCCAGGGAGAAGAACTGGTTTGAGAGGAGGAGTTAAAGAGGCTATTTTTGTCAACAAAGAGAATCCTTCCTTGAACAGAAATGGAGGGCTCAGACATCATTTGTCTCCATCTATAACTCTATCCTCAAACCTAAATCAAAACAAACAGAAAACAATAGGGCAGCAGGTCAGGTCCAGAGGTGTGAAAACACCATTATGGTCCTGAATGGTTCTGCTAACAAGACCCCACACACAAACTGAAAACAAAGAGGTGTGATAGTTTCATAGTACAAGGAGAAATTCAATTTGTCAACTGGACAAAGTTTTTTTGGGTTGAAAACGTTTCGCAGCTCATCCGAGGTGCTTCTTCAGTTCTGGTTAGACGCTGGTGGACACTGCTTATATCTAGCTGCAGGGAAGAGCTAACTACAATGAAATGACTATGAAACTATCCCACCCAAATTGAATTTCTCCTTTTACCGTGGATTCTACCTGGACGACGGAGGGATTCTTCACACATCTTAAGTCTCATAGTAATTTCATTGTAGTTAGCTCCTCCCTGCAGCTAGATATAAACAGTGTCCACCAGCACTCTAGCCAGAACTGAAGAAGCAGCTACATAAATTCAAAATAAAATACAATTTTTTATTTATTTATTTAACCAGAAAAAGTCCCATTAAAGGAAAAGTAACGTTTTTTTTTTTTTTTTTTTTTTACTATCTGAGGCTTATTTTGGTAATAAAACAAGTTGTTTTACTCACCCATAGCACTTTGGTGTCATATGGAGCACTTCCAGAGATGTTTTAGATTAGCGTTAGCCTAGCGCGACTTCTAGCCATAGCTCGGGGCATATAATATATTCCCCGAGCATGTAATATGCCCCGTGCGGGCTCCAAATAACTTTAGCACTTTTCAAATCATAGAAGCCCGATGTCTTAATCTACGATTTCGTTTGAGTCAAAAGTGGCCTGTAATCCGAGATTTATCCATAGTTTACAGCTTTGCGTTTCATGTTTGGGTCCCGGGAGCTGAGAGCACAGTCCGCACATGCGCACTGGCGTCCTCATCTACTCGAAACTATGACTAAATCTCGGATTACAGGCCACTTTTGACCATATGAAATCGTAAACTAAGACATCGGGCTTCTATGATTTGAAAAGTGCTAAAGTTTGTGTTATTTGGAGACCGCAAACATGTGCCCCGAGAACTCACATGATGGAGATCGCAAATCTAAAACATCTCTGGAAGTGCTCCATATGACACCAAAGTGGTATGGGTGAGTAAAACAACTTGTTTTATTACCGAAATAAGGCTCAGATTGTAAAAAAAAACGTTACTTTTCTTTTAAGATTCAAAGATCTCTTTTTCAAGGGAGTCCTGACCAAGAGGCCCACACAACACAACCCACAAGACAACAATTAAATATAAAATCAACACAGATAAAATGTTAGCGACACAGTTAGAAACATCGGCATGTCATCGACTGCATTTCCAGGTCCTTTAAAAGAGTATTAAAAAAACGCCATAGGCACGAGTGTTTGAAGTTTTAAAACTCGCTGCAAAGAATTCGTCTGCTGGAGCACGATACTGAAAATACAGTTTTCCTTTCTCTGTTCTCACAGTAGGAACCAACAACGTGTAAACATCCTGAGAACGTAAATTCTGGGGTCCGTCAGGCCTCCGCTGAAGATACACACTGAGGTATGGAGGAAGCAGCCCAACAAGTCCCTTATAAATGAGTTTGTACCAGTGTGTGAGCCGCCGGGTCGCTAAAAATAATATATAAAATCCAGTGTAATGTGTAGGTATGTAAAAGAAAACTAAAGTGTTGTGCTCAAAAATGAAGCTTTCTGTTTACAACTGATTAATAATTGTGATTGAAATGGAATGTATTGATGAAATGTTTCGGTGTTAATGTCTGGAAAAGGGAAGAGGGGCAGATAACATAAGATTAATCTTCTTTCTGCCCCTTTTCATTCAATATTTTGTATTGTTATCACACTAATGATGTGTTTTTATACTTTATGAATGAAATAAAGAAAGAAAGGTACAGGTAGGATTAAATAATGTGTAAGTAGAGTGTTTCACAGGTGGTAATACTGCTCAAATTAAATTCTTAAATTAAATTCTTATTGCACATAATATAATATAGTATAATATAGTATAGTATAGTATGATATAGTATAGTATAGTATTGCACAGGTAACAGTAGCATTTACAGTGAGGTAGTGACAAACATGATACATTCATAATTTGCTCCTGAAGTTGTGTTCTTCTGTTTGAAAGCCTCTCCAGACCTCTTCCTCCAATGGCGTGAATCTCTCTCTTTTCCCATGACCAGGTCAGTTTTGTAGCGAGAGTCTCAGGACGTCAGAAGTGTGTGATGTCTGTGTGATGTCTGTATTTAAGAGGCGTAGATATGAAGGACTCTTAAAATACAGAGGCACTTTAACCATAGAGGGCAGCACACGCTCAGTTTTCAGTTACAGACCACACAGCTGCAGATTCACTGCTCTACAGGCAGAATACTTCCGGAACAAAAGGAGTGACATTTTTCTTGGTTTAGGTCACTAATAAAGAAAAAGTAAGTCAGAAGTGCTGATTGGCTATAGTTTCCAAGATATAGTATTGGGTGAAAATAGGAAATTTATGCAAAATAAGGCAAAAACAGTAGTTTATCAGAAGGTACAGTGTGTCTACAAGCAACAGTTCTATCTGAAAGTCTGTCTGCACATTCACATACATTCATTTTAATATGTCGAGAGTTTTAGCTTCCAAAAGCCGTTACTTCTAAACTTAAAACTCTATTTAGATTTCCCCAGTTTTACTTAAGTGATAGTATTTTGATAATATTTAGTTACTGTACCCACTTCTGGTGTTCTAAACATCCATATTTAAATGTCGTTGCCATAAATCCAAACGTACTCTCTTCACAGTGAACTAGAACTTTGAAGATTTAAGGGTGAGATGTTATTGCTCTGAATGTTCCACACTGTGGCATTAATTTTATCTTGCATTTAATGACAGCTGCTTTTATTTCTCAATGTGCCTTCAAAAACATGTGCCATATGCTTCTCGCCATGGTAATAAATATGTTTAATGCCATGCTGTGGGACATTTCAGGCAAAGCAAGAGAGTTTTAAAATAAACATCAAATATTTTTGGATTTCACATAAGAGAGATGCCTCGAAATTGTGTGCATCTGATATTTCTTAAGTGCAAATATAAGAAAACTACTTTAATTTGTTGAATTAATGTTTAAAGTATCAAAAAAAAAAACTAAAGTAAAACGTGGATAAGTTTTAGTCAGAATTCTCCCTAGTGCGACGTCATCAGTGAACTTTTTACGTCTAATTTTCAACATATTTTTCAACTTTTCTTCACAAATTGCTTCTTGATTGGTGTAAATTTTTATCTTGTGTTCCGTTTGTGGTGAAATGACGTTTGCATCACAAAAGCGCGACATAACTGCAGTGGTTAAAAAGGCAGAACACCATTACTTTGGTCGCAAAGTTGGAGATCAGGACAAAAGTTGAGCTCCACATTATTGTTGTAACACATGTGATACTTTAGCTTGTTTTTCATAAGATATTCAATCACCTGATGTCTTAAGATATTTCTTGTTTGTTTCTTGACGGATAAAGAAGTGCAAGTTAAATATTTTCAAAATGTAAATATTATTTTTAAGCAAAAATGCCTAAATCTATTGTATAAACAGATGTGATTTTGATGTAAAACAATATCATTAAATATTTTGAATACATTAGGTAACCAGCACAATTTATTTATTTATTTATTTATTTTCAGTTCATCTTATCAATATAAATGAGATTTAGCCACTTTTATCTCGGGAGCAGATCGAGTCCAAACATTTGTAGACCAGTGTAATCAAAGTAGCAAAGTACTGCACTTTAAGTCACTTTAGGTATCTGTACTTTACTTCGTCACTACATCTGAGAGCAGGTACTGTACTTTGTACTTCACTGCAATTTTTCATAAGTACAAGCATTTTTTTATTATAGTTTGAGTCTCGCTGAAATGGAGGAGGGTTTATTTTTAACATGTTTAGACTTAGACCAGTGCTTCTCAAATAGTGGGGCGGGCCCCCCTGGGGGGGGCGTGGCGTGATGCCAGGGGGGGCGCGTATGACCCTGGGAAACATGTTTTTTTGCTGTACTGTACTAGAACTAAGTGTAATTGCACATCAACAACAGTAGTTGGCAGTGGCGTTCTCACATGCGATTTACGCACAGTCTCACCATTAACAGAACATCCTCTGTCACAGAAAAAACACGTATATTCCACTGAGTCGTGTCCTTTAGTCCGACAGAAGCTGACGCATCAGTGGCACAAGGAGAGAGCGTTTTTTTTTCAGTGCTTTTAGCTTATGCAAATGAGGTGGTTTTAAGTTTCATTTCTGTAAAAAGTAAACAAATGTGCGCAAAGCTGCATTAAAAACACATTAATATTTGAGTCCTCAGTGCAGTCTTTGTTGTAAGTTTCTTTTTTTGTTTTGTTTATAATGTTAATAAAAGGATACAATGGTGTTCTAATAACAATTTTCTAGACAAATAATACTATTTATAGTTATTTTTTCTTCTTCCTAGGGGGGGCGTCACAGAAAATAATTGAGAAGCACTGACTTAGACAAACTTTATTGATCCACAAGGGAAAGAAGATGGAAATGAAGAAATAGATGGAAGAGCAATAGACCAGTGTCAGATGAGACATAATTATATACATAAAAATAATAATAAGATATATATGTACAAATCATTTTTAAATAGAAAAGTCGTAGTCAAATATAAAATAATATCAGATAAGATGTACAGTACCAGTTGTGTACAGTTGTAGGGAGTATTATATTATCTGTTGCACAAGGGTGAGTTGTTTTGTCTGTTTGTAGTTTGAGCAAACAAACATACAAATAAAAACAGCTCATCTCAGTTGTTCCTGTTGAACAAAATCGAACAGAAATCCTTTTCAAAATCAGATTCTGAGGGAAATACTTTTACTTTTCACTAGATACATTTTCAAACAAGTACTTTAATACTTTTAATTATGTCGACTTCTTCATGTGGTACTTCTACTTTTACTTGTGTATTTCTTTGCTCCAGTATCTGTACTTTTACATAAGTACATAACAAAATAGATACTAGTTGGTAGTAGTAGTGGTAGAAGTAGTAGTTTATAGTGGTGAAAGTAGGTAGCAGTATCACGTAATAGTAGTAGTAATAGTAGTAGTAGCATTATTTATAACACGTAGTAGTGGTAGTAGTAATGTTTTTTTTTCAAGGCAAGTATTTTTTCAGTAATATATTATCGAAGTTTTGTATAACTTGTAATATTGTGGTAGTAGTAGTAGTAATGGTTCACTTTTTCATGTGGTACTTCTACTTTTACTTGTGTATTTCTTTGCTCCAGTATCTGTACTTTTACATAAGTACATAAAAAAATCAAGTACTTCATCTACCGCAGCTCAATGGCACTGAAATGGGGGAAAACAGTAACAGTAAATAATTCTACTAAAACCCCCTAAAATCCACATTTTAGGTTTTAGCCCCACTTTAAACCACTAAATGTCATTTTCTTATTAGTTTCATAGAATATACCAAGCATACCCTTTATTTTTTTTTACCTTATGTTCTGAAAATTGTTGTTCCAACCAAGAATTTTATTTAAAATGATTATTACTTCCCAGTTTTGAAATTAAGCACAAACACAAATAATTTTATTTAAGAGGAGGGTCACTCATATTGTTCACTCAACACTGTTATTTTTGATTAAAGTTTGAGTGAAATCGGCCAAAGTATGCACAGATTATCATTCGTTGAAATTTGACGGCGAGCTGCAAAAACAAACCTGAAATTTGTGGCGTTCTCACGAAAACACTGTTCAGTCTTTTAGAGCGCTTTTAATAACTTTTAATGTGATACTTGTCTAGATGATACAGCACGATTCTGGTGAGTCTGGGTCAAAAACCCGAGAAGTTCGTTAAAATACGAGGACAGGAAAATTTGCCTTCGGCGCCGGGTCGCGTGCTCGGTCCAATATGGCTGACTTCCTGTTGGTCGCCTAGCAACGGTGTAATATACTTTTTTGTTCCTATTCCCATGATGCATCTGTGTACCAAATTTGGTTTGGCAACGACAGTTTTTGCCGGGCGTCCCATTGGCGAGGACAGATGTTTGGCCTGTTGCCATGGCAACACGGGTATAGCCATAGGCGCAATGTATTTAGATTTTCCAGGGGGCGCCGTCAAGCCATTGTTTAAGATTTTTCAATACAGATTATTTGTAAATTCCTTTTTCTTGAATTTTGTGCAAAATTTTGTGAGTTTTCGTCGGTGGGAAGTACCCGGAACCTGAAAAGAATAAAAAAGTGTACAGTGGTCCCTCGCTCTATCGCGGTTCACTGTTCACTATTTCGTGGATTTTATTTTTATTTTTTAATAGTGTAACATTGTGTTCTGTGTCCTGATTGGCTAATGGACCTTTGCCGATTGGGACACGGGGGACCGGGACCAGACTGGAACTAGACCAGAACCAGACCGGGACTAGACCAGGATTAAACATGGACTAAACCAGGTCTAGACCAGGACTAAACGTGGACTAAACCAGGTCTAGACCAGAACTAAACCAGGTCTAGACCAGGTCTAAACCAGGATTAAACCACCACGTGCCGCTCTTTGCTGGTTTCGTGCGGTTGGTTTGTGGCTCGGGCTGAGAGGACGCAGTCCGGGCGCCGCGGTTCGATCTCGTGCTCGCAGCCCTGGTGTACGCGCGGCCTGGCGCCGGTCGTGCTGCTCTGTCACGGATTTGACCACGATGAGGGGTGCACGTGTCGTGCACTTCTCCAAGGGGTTGGTGCTCGTCGCGTCCCGAGACGTGGGAGTGCCGTTGGATGAGCGTGGTGCTTCCTGCAGATCCAGTGACTCATGTCTCCGCGCTCCTCGCGCGTCCGGCGGGGCTCCCGGAGCCGTGTTTCCCCCCACTCGTCACTATTAATACATTTTGTTGAAAATCTATGAAAGTTTGAGTGTTTAAACGAGAGAGAAATGTGAGAAGAGGTTAATTCCAGTCTGAGAAAAGTGTATAATGTGTGTGGTGAGGCATTTACAGCCTTAAAACATGTAGAATAAGTGCAAAATATAAAGTTGTCCTACTTCGCGGATTTCTCTTATTGCGGGTTATTTCTGGAACCTAACCCCCGCGATAAACGAGGGATTACTGTATAGGAAAAATAGACACAAACAAACCCAAACTCGTCCTCTCTCCACACTCAATACACACACAAAACTACACAAAAAACACCAGATACACAAGCTCAGTCCTGTTGAAAATAAAGTTAAACCAGCGAGCTCAGAAATGACGAGAAGCCAGTCCGCTGAACATAACTGCGTGCTTTATTGATATACAGTAAAGCATTTTATAATACAGTAGTAAGGCATATATTTGGTGGAATCTGATATGTCGTGACGTGTAGACGAGTTATTTCAGACATGAAGGGCGGTGGAGATGAGAAGACAAAAAAAAGTTAGAACAGCTCCATTTCAGTGTCCGTCTGGTTTGAAAAGAAAAAAACTTTTGGATCATGCTGCCAAAAAAAAAAAACAACACAAAAACACACACACCTCCTACACTCGAGATTCTCTGAGCGGTTAGACGTTAAATATCAACTTATTTTAGCCACGCATGCTAAAATAACGCTAACAAAAGACAAAAAAAAAAGTAGAATGAGCGCATCCTCCACAAATGAAGTAACCGACAGCAGCGCGCGATAGTTTTCGATTTCGTTCTGATTTAACCGTTAAGCGGGACGTCGGGCCAGACTACCCACGGTGCATCTGGGTGGACTCGGGTGGACTTGTTCGGACAAATCCGCGATGGACGTTGACGATTCGCACGAGGTAGAGCTTGCATCATCCTAACCTGTTCAAAAGGAAGCAACAAAACTCAAACTAGCAGCTTTGTAAAACGCAAAATTTGATTATTATTATTTTTTTTATTAGCACATTCACTTAACGTTCGTTTGAAAATCACCAGTGCAATTTGGATTTCGGACTACGGCCTGAAATGGACGACTCAAAAAATACTAGTTTTGGGCAAAGATTATCTGGAACTCTCTAATAATTCACGATAACCGATGTAAACGTTACTAGTTTAAAGAGCGGATCGGTCGGTTGGGTTCGCCCACTGATACGAAGGTCGGCGGTTCAAATCCCGCTCTTATATTAAAGGTGAACGATGCAACTTTCCTGGAGGAGGGTATTCCAATTACTTGTGTCCATGGGGATGTTGGTGCTTTGCCGGGAATGTTCCACAGTATGGCATTAAACTACGAGTATATAACGTATCATTAAAATCCATGGTAAGAATAAATGTTTCTTTAACCATGATACTAAAGGAATCGATTCTCAGTATTAGTATTGATTACACTGGTCTACAAATGTTTGGACTCGATCTGCTTCCGAGATAAAAGTGACTAAATCTCATTTATATTGATAAGATGAACTGAAAATCAATTGATAACTGTGCTGGTTAGCTAATGTATTCAAGATATTTAATGATATTGTTTTACATCAAAATCACATCTGTTTATACAATAGATTTAGGCATTTTTGCTTAAAAATATTTATATTTTGAAAATATTTCACTTGCACTTCTTTATCTGTCAAGAAATAAACAAGAAATTTTCTTTTCTTTTCTCACTCTGACCACTCTGACCATAACTGCACTGTCTTTTAATCTGTATCTGTTTTTAAAATGTATTTCTACACTGTTTTTATTTTGTTTTATCTTGTTTTTATGTACTGTATTATTTAATTAATGTATTTAATTGCTTGATGTACGGCGACCTTGAGAGCCTTGAAAGGCGCCTAACAAATAAAATGTATTATTATTATTATTATTATTAGTATCACATGTGTTACAACAATAATGTGGAGCCCAACTTTTGTCCTGATCTCCAACTTTGCGACCAAAGTAATGGTGTTCTGCCTTTTTAACCACTGCAGTTATGTCGCGCTTTTGAAATGTAACAAACGTAACAGAAGATAAAAATTTACACCAATCAAGAAGCAATTTGTGAAGAAAAGTTGAAAAATATGTTGAAAATTAGACGTAAAAAGTTCACTGATGACATCGCACTAGGGAGAATTCTGTCTAAAACTTATCCACATTTTACTTTTTTTTTTTTCATGCTTTAAACATTAATTCAACAAATTAAAGTTGTTTTCTTATATTTGTATTTGTCAGATGATAAATTCTGTGTACATTAGAGGAGTTTTTCTAGGTAACAGGTATGACGTGATGATTATCTGGGTTGTTCACACAATTTCGAGGCATCTCTCTTATGTGAAATCCAAAAATATTTGGTGTTAAAACTGTAGATATATTAAAATGAATGTATGTGAATGTGCAGACAGACTTTCAGATAGAACTGGTGCTTGTAGACACACTGTACCTTCTGATAAACTACCGTTTTTGCCTTATTTTGCATAAATTTCCTATTTTGACCCAATACTATATCTTGGAAACTATAGCCAATCAGCACTTCTGACTTACTTTTTCTTTATTAGTGACCTAAACCAAGAAAAATGTCACTACTTTTGTTCCGGAAGCATTTTGCTTTTAGACCAGTGTCGAGTTCAGTATTGATTATGTGTAAAAACCCTCTTTAGACAACAGAATGTGATTTTCAGCATTTAATCATCGTACTTTCTTTTATTTTACCATGTGGTCTTAAATCTGTGTGATTCCTCAGTCGTCTAGGTGGGTTGCATCGTGGTCCTGGGGCGTACACTTGTCTATGTGCTCTTATACTTGTTCTGTTACAGCTCGAGATCATTCTAAAGATTTCAGGAAGTTAATTTCTGTCCTGTGAATGTGACTTTTTTTTAGTATTGATACTTCCACAAATGAGTATCTGGTTTTGATACTAGTTTTAGCATCAATTAGTACCTGATTTTCGTTACTTTTGACAACCCTATTATGTATTTACTACGGAGCCCTGGAAGTGTAATAGGTGAATAAATAATAATTATAAGGCGTGCGCACGAGTTATAACCCATGCGCATGGGTTATAACTCGTGCTCACGGGTTATAACCCGTGCGCATGGGTTATAATTAGCAATGTAAGGCATTACATGGGGGAAAATCTGTAATATATACTAGTTACAATACATTTTTACCGTAACCTGGATTTTAATGGTGTTCCAGTGTGGTGGGTGAGAAAGAAGCTATTCCTGAACCTGCTAGGTTTTAGTCTGCATGATGCCGAAACACCTCCTGAATGGGAGGTGAAAGAGTCATGACTCATGAGCTTGATTTATACTGTAAATTGCCAAATCCATATCTCACGTTATTTTGGCGAGAGTAACTAAAGTAATGCAAAAGTAGTATAATGCCTTACATTACTGCGTTACAGCAAAAAGTAATGCATTTGTAGTGTACCCCCCATTTTCTTGTCTTTTTTGTTGTTCCCTTATTCTCATCTTCTGTCTTTTTGTTGCCCTGTTATGAGCTGTGTCTTTTATTTTGGCTTTATTGTGGTGCTGTTGCACTTTGTGACCAGTAGATGGCAGTTGAAGACCAGATATGAATCTGAGTAGAAGAAGTGTGACGAAAACAACATTTAAGAGAGAGTGACGAAACGTAACTCGTGTGCATGCCTTATAACTCGTGTGCACGGGTTATAGCTCGTGCGCACACCCTATAATTATTATTTATTCACCTATGACACTTCCAAGGCTCCCTAATTTACTACATTCCAGGTAAAAAAAATAACATCTCCATGGCGACAAGAAGGTAGTGGACCCTCTACCGGAAAAGTTACAGCGTACACCTTTCATTACAGCAGTGTTTAATGTAGCTCGACTTCTTAGCCCAACTGAAGCCATTCCGTCGCAGGCTTACTACAGTGCTTTTACATACAGTACTCCAAAAAACTAATAAAATAAGGGGAAAAAATCGATCGTATGGATGGATTTATGACGTTAAATCAAAGCTAAATGTTACGTAATGTCAAATAGGCACCATCACACTCACACCCACACTTAAATTGTACTGCAAAGACCCAGGATGCCGGTAGTGTAATAGAAACATCTTATAGAAAGCACCCTTACGATTACAATCTTATTTTTTTCCCCCCATACAAATACGTGAAATGCTTTAGCGCTATACCCCCGTTTACAAATAGATGGCGATAGATACGATCACGTCAACACACACACTTGTCTCATTGTGCCCCAAACCCCCGATACACCCCTTATTTTATACAATTGCATAGAAGTTTAAAAATCAGCCTCTGTTAATAATAAAACGGTTTCTCAGGCCGTATTTTTTAAGAAACTACTCAAATCTACAAGTTATAGATATTGTTTTGTCGTTTTTCTTGTGTTTTTTTTTGTTTTTTTTGAATCGACGTCGCAATCCTTCACAAAAATAGACGTTATATATTCTCTTTGTAAACTGTTGAGTTCCGATCCAGTTGTTTTGACTAGAAAAGCATGCGGCGGGTAAAGTAAGGTAAAGGAAGGGAAGGCGGGCAGGTAGGCCGGATGGCGGGGAGGTAAGCGAAGACGAGGGCGGAGCTTGGAGGATGAGGGGGGCGGGTCAGAAGCGCAGGGCCTCGTGCGATTCGGCGCTCTGCTCGTCGGTCATCACGGTGACCAGAGACTCCATGGCGCGGCCCAGATCGTCCGCCATGTGGAACAAACTGCCGATGGAGGGGCCTGTGGAGACGAGACGGAAGGACAAAGAAAAGACATGAACAACTCTTAAACGTATTCCTCAATGTTTTTTTTGTTTTTTTTTAATGGACACATACGCCGTTAAAGGCACCATTTTATGTTATTTTCTAATCTAAGGCTACGTTCAGACTGCAGGGCTTAAAGGAAAAGTAACGTTTTTTACAATCTGAGCCTTATTTCGGTAATAAAACAAGTTGTTTTACTCACCCATAGCACTTTGGTGTCATATGGAGCACTTCCAGAGATGTTTTAGATTAGCGTTAGCCTAGCGTGACTTCTAGCCATAGCTCGGGGCATATAATATATTCCCCGAGCATGTAACATATGCCCCGTGCGGTCTCCAAATAACACAAACTTCAGCACTTTTCAAATCATAGAAGCTCAATGTCTTAGTCTACGATTTCATTTGAGTCAAAAGTGGCCTGTAATCCGAGATTTATCCATAGTTTACAGCTTTGCGTTTCATGTTTGGGTCCCGGGAGCTGAGAGCACAGTCCGCACATGTGCACTGGCCTCATCTACTCGAAACTATGGCTAAATCTCAGATTACAGGCTACTTTTGACTAAAAACGAAATCGTAGACTAAAGACATCGAGCTTCTATGATTTGAAAAGTGCTAAAGTTTGTGTTATTTGGAGACCGCAAACGTGTGCCCCGAGAACTCACATTATGGAGATCGCAAATCTAAAACATCTCTGGAAATGCTCCATATGACACCAAAGTGCTATGGGTGAGTAAAACAACTTGTTTTATTACCGAAATAAGGCTCAGATTGTAAAAAACGTTACTTTTCCTTTAAAGGGACAGTGCGGTTTTTTAATGTGAATCTGTATGGGCTTCTGGAGCTCACGTAAGGAGTTCCGGTAAGTTTGCGGGGACAGTTAATAAAGCTTTTTCTCTTTTTCTTCGCAAAAGAACATGAGTCCAAAAAGTGATATATATTTCCGTCACAAACAGCCTAATTCGCATATTTTCTCTAGATTCGTATCACTCCGCCCACGTTAGTGCTATTAGCCTGTTCACTTTAACTTCATTTCAGAAGTGAAGAAGCAGCTTGGACGAGCTGCGAAACGTATTCGACCAAATAAACTTTGTCCAGTTGACGAATTGAATTTCTCCTTTTGCCATAATTTTCGTTATGACGAGAAGAACGTTTGTGTACATTTGTGAGCGCCTGCTTGTACCACTCTCGCTTGGTGATGACCTGGCTGTCCAGACTAAAGTCGCACGTCAAAAGATCGGATATGTATCTGTTTTAGGACCACATATCCAAGTGGCCTGGGTCACGTTTGAAAAAAATCGTTCAGACTGTCATTAAAAGATCAGATACAGGTCGCAAAGGGGTGAAAAAATCGGATTTGGGTCACTTCAGGCTGCAGTCTGAACGTAGTCTACAGTATGTTATAATGATTCCTGATCAAAAACAAACCCGGGGTTGTGTTTCTGTGTTAAAAAACACTCAATACAATTAATTAAAGAATAAAATAAAATAAAATTATACCATATTGGATGTCTCAAGCTAAACATGGATTTTTTTTTTTACAGAATTAAAATAAAAAATGCATATATACAGGATATTTTTTCATTTTATTTCATTTTTTGCTTTTTGTGTCGTCACTGTTTTCATTTAGCATTTTTATGTAATATTTCTGTGTTAAAATATTCTATACAATTAGTTAACAAATTAAAAATAAATAAAATTATACCATATTGAATTTGTCTCAAGCTAAACATGGAATTTTTTTTTTTTACAGAATTAAAATAAAAAAATGTATATATACTGTATTTTACATATTTATTTCCATTTAATTTAATTTATTTATTTGCTTTTAGTTTCCTCGCTGTTTTCATTTAGCATTTTGATGTCATGTTATTTCTGTGCAGTCTACAGTATGTTATAATGATTCCTCATCAAAAACAAACCCGGAGTTGTGTTTTGTTTCATTCATACATGTTTAAACGCACAAATCCTGCATATTTAGGATTTTTAGAACGAGCTTCACTGTGTTTTAAAACTCCACACACCTTCACTAGAATCATTTGGATCATTTCAGCCCTGGAACAGCCACTATCTACTGAACAAAGGTAAATGTTAGCCGTTAATTTGAAAACTACTGCTTCCTAAATACAAAAAAAGAAGTTCTCTTCCAGGTTCACACGGTGGAACAGACATTTTGAGCTGGAGATGCAGACAGACTCATAATAATGGTTGACTCAAAAACGTGTGAATGAAACAAAACACAACCTGGGATGTGTTTTTGAGGAGGCAGCAGCGTTAGAAATCACGCCTTAAAGCTCACAAGAGTATTTTTTGTGCAACATAGGACTTTTAAAATGTCGTGCTTTAGAAAAGACACAAGAATGTAAACTACCGATGTATTTTTTTGTTAAATTCAGTTTGATTTTTTTGTTCTCGTTCAATGTACACGAATATTTCTTTTATAAATGCAGAATGCCAGAAAATACAAAGCTCTGTAATGTTATTACCATGTTCAAATATTCTATACAATTAGTTAAAGAATTGAAAAAAAAAAAAATTATACCATATTGGATTTGTCTCAAGCTAAACATGTTTTTTTAAAAGAATTAAAATAAAAAAAAATATATTACATATTTATTTCTATTTATATGGCTCCTTAATGGTTCCCTAATACTGTAAATGAATCCTTCTTCAAAATCAACACTCAGTGCATGAGAAACAGAGATAAGATGAGAAAGAGTCATAAATGTCACTCTCAAACTCTTTATTCTGGGCGTTGTTGCTTGAATGCAAATGAGGAGAAAAGAGATGGCCTATAGTAGAGGGTGGGGGCGTGGCCAAACTCTCCGCTCTCGCTCTGAGCTCTCAGCTGATCCATTTCCGTGTTTTTGCACGGGGGGAGAGATTTGAAGCGTTCCATTGAAAAATAAACACATTTCCACATAAAATAAAATTAAACCACTGCTGTTCAAAGGTCCAGAGGCTCAGATAAAGGACTTCCGAGCCTAGAAACACTCGGACGTGCCTCCAGGCAAATAAAAAAACGCATTTCGCATTGCCTAGCGCATTCGCGGTCCAAACTCTCTGGGCGTGATTTACAGAGACGCTGAGTACAGACAGACGGGGGTGGAACTGCATTTGCATTTCTTTTTTCGATCTGACGTCAATAAGGTGCCTTGTTCAAAATCGCCCGTTTGAGCTCCGATTTTTTCTAACGCAGAAAAGGATCGCAAATGCTCAGTTTAGACATTTCACAACTTTTAACCATGGGGGGGGGCTAAACAGGGTAGGGGAGCTCACATTAACGTTCAAAAACCTCAGAAAGTGAAAATTTCATGCCATGGGACCTTTAAAGAATTAAAATAAAAAATATATATTACATATTTATTTCCATTTAATTTAAATTTTTTTAGCTTTTTGTGTCCTCGCTCTTTTCATTTAGCATTTTTATGTCATGTTATTTCTGTGTTAAAACACTCAATACAATTAGTTAAAGAATAAAAAAAACTAAAATTATACCATCCAAAGAAACATCAAAACCTAAATGAGTAAAAAGCGAATAAATTAAAATGAAACAAATAATGAAATAAAGCGGACGTTTTTGCGGGGCTCTGTGCCACGGCGTTTACGTGTAAAATAATAATCTGATGTGGACGTTAGCGTCGGCGTGAGGGTGAGCGTACGGCGGCGTTCAGGGACACTTACCGCTCATGGGTGCCCCCTCCTCCCCCCTGGGTCAGGAGAAAGAGGACAGGAAGAGAGGGGGAAGAAAAAGAGAAAAATACAAAGTCATTTACAGGTGGAAAAGAGAAAGAGAAAGAAAAGGAGAAAAAGGTGGAAGTAGGAGAGACAGAGAGAAATATAGATGGAGTAAAAGAAAGGAACAAAAGGACAAACATTTCACAGAACTTTTCTGGTTGACGCTCGTCTCTATGGAGAGATTAATACTTTGCCTGGAATGT
Source organism: Paratrypauchen microcephalus (assembly GCA_036785185.1). Classification (NCBI taxonomy): domain Eukaryota; kingdom Metazoa; phylum Chordata; class Actinopteri; order Gobiiformes; family Gobiidae; genus Paratrypauchen; species Paratrypauchen microcephalus. The sequence goes on from JAVJIX010000051.1 coordinate 3,449,598, forward strand.
TCCACAGTGTGGCATTATCCAGCAGAATAGTTAAAGAGTCCACCTTAAAAATTAGCACTGCGATTTGAAAATATTACCCAATGAAAATACGGTTTAAAACTAGTGCTGACAGTTTAATGCGTTAATTAGATCAATTAATTACACTGCAAATTAACGTGGTATAAAAATTAACACAATTAAAGGAGAATTAACGTTTTTATTTTACAATCTGAGCCTTATTTCGGTAATAAAACAAGTTGTTTTACTCACCCATAGCACTTTGGTGTCATTTGGAGCAGTTTCGTAGATGTTGTGGTGTAGCGGTATCCGTGAACGCGAGTGCTCGGGGCAAATCTTTGCGGTCTCCAAATAACACAAACTTTAGCACTTTTCACATCACAGAAGATCACTGTGTCAGCGTAGACTTTAAGTGGATTCAAAAGCGGCCTGAAACCCGATATCCCACTCGAGACAGCAAAGGCATTCTTCCTCTGTGGCCATCGACATACAATGTCCACATAAACACCACAAGGTACTGTCTTTTCGTAGACGGGCCGTCGCTCGCTGTTCTCTGGTGCGCTGCTCCTCAAACTGTCTCTGCTTCCTTCTAATATCTCTTCCTCCGTAAACTCAGGCTCAAAACGATAGGGACGGACATCATACTCAAATAAGTCCTCTTCAGTCTCAAAGTCCGACTCTTCAGCCATGTCTCGCAACAGAAAAGTTCAGAGCGGTGTTAGCTTCTTTCGGACTAGCGGTGTTTACCTGCTAAACAGCTGTGACTTCACGCATGCGCGCTGTCCTCTATGATGACATCATCAGATGAAACTGGATATCGGGTTTCAGGCCACTTTTGACTCCACTTAAAGTCTACGCTGACACAGCCATCTTCTGTGATGTGAAAAGTGCTAAAGTTTGTGTTATTTGGAGACCGCAAAGCTATGCCCCGAACACTCACGTTCACGGATACGGCTACAACACAACATCTACGAAACTGCTCCATATGACACCAAAGTGCTATGGGTGAGTAAAACAACTTGTTTTATTACAGAAATAAGGCTCAGATTGTAAAAAACGTTAATTCTCCTTTAATTATGAGCGGCAATTCAATGCAATTCTCTCTTTCCTTCTCTCTCACTCTCTCTCTCTCTCTGTCCTCTCTCTCTCTGTCCTCTCTCTCTCACTTTCTCTCTTTTTCCTTCTCTCTCTCTCTCTCTGTCCTCTCTCTCTTTCCTTCTCTCTCTCTGTCCTCTCTCTCTCACTTTCTCTCTCTCTCTCTCACTTTCTCTCTCTCTCACTCTTTCCTTCTCTCTCACTCTCTCTCTGTCCATCGCTCTCTCTCTCTCACTTTCTCTCTCTCTCTCACTCTTTCCTTCTCTCTCCCTCCTCTCTCTCTAAAATGTGATTAATGACTTTGAGTATTGATACCTGCTCAGACAAGTGTCTAGTTTTGATACTACAGTATTAGTTTAAGTATTGATTAGTTTGAGTATTGATCAGTATCTGATCATAAACACGGGTGTGAGACTTTTATATTCCGGCTCACATTTCATCGTTCCATAAAAAGTATTTCTCTCCTGTTCTTGTAAAAAGTGCTTAGCACCCCTGTGGCGATAACACGCTCCATCGTGCACCTGAGACCGAACGCTTTTCTGAGCGTTTTCAATTTGCCACCAGTGACTCGTCTGATCTCGCGGCGAAATTCTGGCATGAATTTTTGATGACACTTTCCTCCGCCAGATAATAATATTTGGTAATTAGGCAACTTGCACTTTTAATTAGCTCTTAAAGTTCCGCACTGGTGGGAGCGTCGGAGGATCGTAAAAATATTCCCAATCTTCCAGGAATAACATTGTTTTACGGCGGCGTAAAACTTCTGAGCGTTTAACACCGAGACAATTTTTATGGTAAAATGTAGTTTTTATAAGACGAAAATCACTTTTAAATTAAATTTCTGTTTCTGAGAGAGAAGAGAGGGAAGAGAAGAGAGAGAGAAGAGGAGAGAGAAGAGAGAGAGAGAAGAGAGAGTGAAGAGGAGAGAGAAGAGAGAAAGGAAAAGAGAACAGAGAGAAGAGAGAGAGAGAGAAAGAGAACAGAGAGAAGAGAGAGAAGAGAGAGAGGAGAAGAGAGCGAGAAGAGAGAGAAGAGAGAGAACAGAGAGGAGAACAGAGAGAAGAGAGAGAGAAGAGAGAGAAGAGAGAAGAGAGAGAACAGAGAGAGAGAGAGAGAGAGAGAAGAGAGAAAGGAGAAGTGAGAGAGAGAGAAGAGAGAAAGGAGAAGAGAGAGAACAGAGAGAACAGAGAGAGAGAGAGAGAGAGAGAGAGAGATAGAACAGAGAAGAGAGAGAGAAGAGAGAAAGGAGAAGAGAGAGAGAGAGAGAGAGAGAGAGAGAGAGAGAGAGAAGAGAGAGAGACGAGAAGAGAGAGAGAGAAAAGAGAGAGAGAAGAGAGGAGAGAAGAGAGAGGAGAAGAGAGAGAAGAGAGAGAACAGAGAGAAGAGAATAGAGAGAAGAGAGAACAGAGAGAAGAGAAGAGAGAGAGAAGAGAGAGAGAGAGAAAGAGAGAGAGAAGAGAGAGAGAGAGAGAGAGAGAGAGAGAGAGAAGAGGGAGAAGAGAGATAAGAGAGAGAGAGAGAGAGAGAGAGAGAGAGGAGAGAGAGGAGAACAGAGAGAGGAGAAAAGAGAGAGAGAGAGAGAACAGAGAGGAGAGAGAGAGAGAGAGAGAGAGAGAGAGAAAAGAGGAGAGAGAGAAGAGAGAAAAGAGAATAGAAGAGAGAGAGAGAGAGAGAGAAGAGAGAGAGAGAGAGAGAGAGAGAGAGAGAGAGAGAGAGGAGAGAGAAGAGAGAGATAGGAGAGAGAAGAGAGAAAAGAGAAGATAGAAGAGAGAAGAGAGAAGAGAGAGAGGAGAGAGAAGAGAGAGAGGAGAGAAAAGAGAAGAGAAGAGAGAGAGGAGAAGAGAGAGAGAAGAGAGAGAGAAGAGAGAAAGGAGAAGAGAGAAAACAGAGAGAACAGAGAGAGAAGAGAGAGAGGAGAAGAGAGAGAGAAGAGCGAGAGAGAAGAGAAGAATGTATTTACATCGACCAGAAGAGAAAACAGTTTTTTTTCAAGGGACATACACGAAATGATAAAATATACACTTAAATACAGCAGAATACAATTTACAGGCCATTCATTATATTTTCATTTTTGGAGCATTTGAAAACTGCAAAATTGGAGGATCATAATATTCCCAATCTTTGAAGAACAACATTGTTTCACGGTGGTGTAAAACTTTTGAGCATTTAACACCGAGACGATTTTTATGGTAAATTGTAGTTTTTATAAGACGAAAATCGCTTTTAAATTTGTGTTTGGCGGTTTCCCTGCCAGAAGGATCATCAACTTAAAGTGTAAACGTGAGAGCTTCAAGTATGAATTTCTAACGCAGAAGTGTCCAATTCTAATGTCTGAAAATTACAAAAACAACTTCAAATATTATGATTTAAATCGGAGGTATTTTACTTCTATGGGGCACGAGCCGCTAACACAGAACAGATTTAGATCATGTTACAGTTTATTGTTTTGAAAATGCTAAATTCACTATATCAGTTTCAGTTTTGTTTAAGATTAATTAACTAATCTAATTAATTACAGTTTAATCTCATGTGAGAGAGAGAGAGATGAGAGAAGAGAGAGTGGAGAGAGAAGAAAAGAGAGAGAAGAGAGAGAGGAGAGAAGAGAGGGTGAAGAGAGAGAAGAGAGAAGAGAGAAAGAAGAGAAGGGAGAGGAGAGAGAGAAGAGAGAAGAGAGAGAAAGAAGAGAATGGAGAGAGGAGAGAGAGAGAGAGAGAGAAAGAAGAGGGAGAAAGAGAGAGAGAGGGAGAAGAGAGAGAGAGAGAAAAGAGAGAGGAGAAGAGAGAGAGAGAGTGAGAGAGAGAGAGAGAGAGAGAAGAGAGATGAGAGAGAGAAGAGAAATGAGAGAAGACAGAGTGAAGAGAAGAGAGAGAGGAGAAGAGAGAGAAGAGAAGAGAGAAGAGAAAGAAAAGAGAGAGAAGAGAGATAAATTGTGTTAATTTTTATGTGTTAATTTGCAGTGTAATTAATTAATCTAATAATTAACGTGTTAAACTGACAGCCCTAATCAATATATATATTATTATTATTATTATATCATTACATATCTTGAATACATTAGCTAACCAGCACAGTTATCAATTGATTTTCAGTTCATCTTATCAATATAAATGAGATTTAGCCACTTTTATGTCGGAAGGAGATCGAGTCCAAACATTTGATCTCTTATTTTATTCTGGAGCTGTATATCGCATAATACTCCCTAATTAAATTCTAAATTGATCTCGTAGACATACACGGATTTAAACTTATTGATTACCTTGGCTGTGAGGGAACGAGTGGTTGAGCTGCTCCATCACCTCCTCTAATCCTGCGTCCTGGGACGGACTGGAGAGCTCGTCATCGCCTAAAGCAAAAACAAAGTCAGATGTTGTCAAAATGTCGCTCCCTCACAAACAAACGCAGCGGCGAACAGAACGCCGTCGTACCCATGGTGTCGGTGGTCTGACTCGCCGCCACTCTGAGCACGGGGAGCGACGAGTCGGAGCGCTGGGACGAGGTGGAGGGCGAGGAGAGCGCCGTGCCGTTCACCTTGGAATCCGTCTACAGGTAAAAAGACACATACATACAGAGATAAAGAAGTGTTGCAGTGGAATTAATTAATCAACTTAACGTGTTAAACTGACAGCTCTAGTTTGTACCCATCGTTTAGACACAAACGGCGAGTTCCCCTCTGAAAACGAAGGACAACGCTCTGCAAGCCAATCAGAATCACACTTTCAGTCCATCAGCTGCCTAAAACTCCGTTTTCCTCAGTTTACACGCAAACGCAAAACCGGAGTTTTTAGAAAAATCTCCGTTTGTGTGTAAACGAAAGGCACAAACGAAGGGAAAAGTCTACGTTTTTACAGATACCGAGTATGTGTAAACGGGGCCTGAATCACAGCTTTCATGCGTCTTGGCACAGTCTTGGCAGTCTGTCACATTGTAGTTTAGACCTGGTTTAGTCTTGGTTCAGACCGGGTCTGGTCCTAGTTTAGTCCTGGTTTAGTCCCTGTTTTAACCTGGTTTAGTTCTGCTTTAGTCTTGGTTCAGACCTGGTTTAGTCCCAGTCTTTCACATTGTTCTTGGGTGACTTTATTCCACTCCTGGTGCAAGAACTGAAGTAGCTCAGCTTTGTGTTTGTGTTGGAATTCAACAGACGCTGGAATGGAATGGCTGTAATACATGTAGAGATGTTGATTTCAGGAAAAAATGCAGTGGTCTCTTATTTTTTTCCAGTATTTTTTTCCTGTATATTGTGCTTTTTAAAATTTCTTATATCTGTAATACTCGTCTCTTATACTTGTTCTGATACAGCTCAAGATCGTTAAATTTCGTTAGACCAGATTTAGTCCAGATTTAGACAAAATTTGAACCTAGTTAAAACCTGGTTTAGTCCAGATTTAGAGAAAATTTGAACCTAGTTAAGACCTGGTTTAACCCAGATTTAGACTAAATTTGGACCTAGTTAAGACCTGGTTTAGTCCAGATTTAGACAAAATTTGAACCTAGTTAAGACCTGGTTTAACCCAGATTTAGACTAAATTTGGACCTAGTTAAGACCTGGTTTAGTCCAGATTTAGTCCAGATTTAGATAAAATTTGGACCTAGTTAAGACCTGGTTTAGTGCAGATTTAGTCCAGATTTAGACTAAATTTGGATCTAGTCAAGACCTGGTTTAGTCCAGATTTAGACAAAATTTGGACCTCATCAAGACGTGATTTAGTCCTGGTTTAGACATGGTTTGGTCTTGGTTTAGTCCTGGTTTAGACATGGTTTGGTCTTGGTTTAGTCCTGGTTTAGACATGGTTTGGTCTTAGTTTAGTCCTGGTTTAGACATGGTTTGGTCTTGGTTTAGTCTTGGTTTAGACCCAATTTAGAACACAATTTTGAATCTAAAAGTAGATTTCCAGTTGAATCCCAGTATCTAAAGCAGTTTTTCATTTTTGTCCTGTAAATGTGACTCGTTATAGTATCAATACCTGCTCAGATAATCCAGTTAGGATACGAGTTTTAGTATGAGTTAGCGTCTGTTTTTCGATACTTTTGATGGATGGATAGATAAATAAGTGAAACCATCTCTGCTTAATAGGGCGAGTCAAAGGCGAGTTAACTCTCCTCAGAAGGCCATTACCGCCCGCCAGGCAGTACAGGGGAAGCTATGCATTGTAATGGAACGGCAGAGGAAACTTTTAATCTACTCCATCTCAACTGTTTATTTATGCTGGTGGCGTCGGCAACTGGCCACATAAGAATAAAAGGTATCGCTCCAGTTTTTTCAATTAGTATAATGCAAAGGCTGTAAAAAGTGGGATAGTCTGTCCTCTGCAAACTATAAAATATCCTGTCTGTGTAAAGAAACGGACTAAATTGGAATTCTCGTCACAATTGCAAAGCTTGCCGGAAGAACAAAAATCTGGGGAAAAAAGAAAGAAAAAAAAAAATCGCAATTTCAAAGTTTTATAGAATCATAACACTGGTCTACCAATTTTTGGACTCGATCTGCTCCCGAGATAAAAGTGGCTAAATCTCTTAACAATTGATAACTGTGCTGGTTAGCTAATGTATTCAAGATATTTAATGATATTGTTTTACATCAAAATCACATCAGTTTATACAATAGATTTAGGCTTTTTTGCTTGAAAATGATATTTATGGTACATATATAATATTTATACTCCTCCCTGCCTCAAGTGGAGGAGTTCAAGTATCTCGGGGTCTTGTTCACGAGTGAGGGGAGGATGGAGCGTGAGATTGACAGGCGGATCGGTGCAGCGTCGGCAGTGATGCGGTCGCTGTACCGGACCGTTGTGGTGAAGAGAGAGCTGAGCCAAAAGGTCTCGATTTACTGGTAAATCTACGTTCCTCCCCTCACCTATGGTCATGAGCTCTGGGTAATGACCGAAAGGACGAGATCGTGGATACAAGCGGCAGAAATTAGTTTCCTCTGCAGAGTGGCTGGGCCCTCCCTTAGAAATAGGGTGAGGAGCTCAGTCACACGGGAGGAGCTCGGAGTAGAGCCGCTGCTCCTCCACATCGAGAGGAGCAGCTGAGGTGGCTTAGGCGTCTGTTCCGGACACCTCCTGGACGCCTCCCTCGGGAGGTGCTCCGGGCACGTCCCACCAGAAGGAGGCCCAGGGGAAGACCCAGGACACGCTGGAGGGACTATGTCTCCCGGCTGGCCTGGGAACACCTTGGGGTCCCCCCGGAAGAGCTGGAGGAAGTGTCCAGAGTGAAGGAAGTCTGGGAGTCCCTGCTTAGACTATTGCCCCCACGACCCGGCCCCGGATAAGAGGAAGAAAATAGATGGATGGATAACATTTATATTTTGAAAATATTGAACTTGCACTTCTTTATCCGTCTAGAAATAAGCAAGAAATATCTTAAGACATCAGGTGATTGAATATCTTATGAAAAACAAGCTAAAGTATCACATTCACATGTGTGACAATAATGTGGAGCCCAACTTTTGTCCTGATCTCCAACTTTGTGACCAAAGTAATGGTGTTCTGCCTTTTTAACCACTGCAGTTATGTCGCGCTTTTGTGATGCAAACGTCACTTCACCACAAACGGAACACAAGTTATCTGGGTTGTTCACACAATTTTGAGGCATCTCTCTTATGTGAAATCCAAAAATATTTGATGTTAAAACTCTCGACATATTAAAATGAATGTATGTGAATGTGCAGACAGACTTTCAGATAGAACTGTTGCTTGTAGACACACTGTACCTTCTGATAAACTACCGTTTTTGCCTTATTTTGCATAAATTTCCTATTTTGACCCAATACTATATCTTGGAAACTATAGCCAATCAGCACTTCTGACTTACTTTTTCTTTATTAGTGACCTAAACCAAGAAAAATGTCACTACTTTTGTTCCAGAAGCATTTTGCTTGCAGACCAGTGATAATTTAAAGGTGCGTTATGTAACTTTTGTGGTGGAGGGTCCGTCACATGCTGTTCTCCATGGAGATCTTATTGCTTTGTCTGGAATGTTTCAGAGTGTGGCATTAAACCTTTCTATCTTCATGGAGACGAAACCAGACCACAGCTCAGTCAGAATTCCTGTTTTTTTTTGGCATTTCTGAGCAATAAAATCACCTGGAATTGAATAAATGGAAAGAAGAGCTGCTTAAAGTCACACTGCGGAACATTCCAGGCAGAGCAGTGGGATATCTGTAGAAACAAGCAGGTGATGAACTTCCAACCAAAAAGTGACACCATTAACAGTGAATAAAAATTAGCATTTTAGCGTAATTTTATTCCATTTCTTACAGTACTCGTTTTGTGGTGCGGCCGGTCTTCACCTCGTCAAAAAAACGTGACAAAAAAGTGAAACTAAGATGTACAATCTTATTTTATATTGTATTTTTTTTTAGTGCTGTCGGGCGATTAAAAAAAAAAAAAAATATTATAATCAATTAATCTAATTATTCATATTTTAATTGAGAGAGAGAGAGAGAGAGTGAAAGCGAGATTGAGAGTGAGAGAAAGAGAGAGAGAGTCAGAGAGAGGAGAGAGAAGAGAGAGAGAAGAGAGAAGAGAGAGGAGAGGGACAGAAGAGAGGGAGAGAGAGCGAGAAGAGAGAGAGGGGAGACAAGAGATGAGGGAGAGAAGGGGGAGACAGAGGAGAGAGCAGAGAGAGGAGAGAGAGAGAAAAGAGAAGAGAGAGGGGGAGGGTGAGAGAGAAGAGAGAGAAGAGAGAGCAAGAGAGTTAGAGAGAGAAGAGAGAGAAGGAGAGAGGGCCAGAGAGTGAGAGAGAGAGAGAGTGAGAGAGAGAGCGAGATAGTGAGAGAGAGGAGAGAGAGAGAGTGAGAAAGAGAAGAGAGAGAAGAGAGGGGGAGAGGGGGAGAGGGAGAGAGTGAGAGATAGTGAGTGAGAGGTGACAAAAAAGTGAAACTAAATCTCTATAACAGATGTATTTGTCTGTCCAGCAGATGGCGGTGTGGAACTCCCCTGTAGTTGCGTCGTGGCGGTGAAGGTTGTGAAAAGGTGTCAGATTCTCATTTGGGATGACTTTGTATGTGACAGTCTGGGATAAGTGCGACTCGCCCGAGCACGCGCTGATGGATCTGTGCACAAAAATAAATCTCACGCAGGACTAATTCAACTACTCCCCACTAATTTGGTTTAAGACTTATTAGAAAAGGTCACAAAGACGTTTTGCCCTTCGATAATGTTTACGGACTTCTTTATTAGCACGAGAATCAGCTCAAGAGGTTTTTAGGGCTTATATTACGCTATTTTCTGATCTATGTTATAATGTTTACTAATCAATCAATCAATCATTATTTATAAAGACCTGATGTTGTGTTTTGTTGTTGTATACAGCTGGTAAAAATATTTAAAAAAATAAATACAATATCAAATAAGATGAACAATCGTATTTGATATTGTATTTTTAGTGCTCTCAGGCAATAAAAAAGTAATCTAACTAATTTGTGAACTAATTAATTAATCTAATTAATCGCATTGTAAGAGTGAGAGAGGAGAGAGCGGGAGAGAGCGAGAGAGAGGGAGGAGAGAGAGGGGGAGAGAGAGAGGAGAGAGAGAGAGGAGAGAGAGAGGAAGAGAGAGCGAGAGAGGAGAGAGCAGGAGAGAGAGAGAGAGAGGAGAGAGAGGAGAGAGCGGGAGAGAGCGAGAGAGGGTGAGAGAGAGGGAGGAGAGAGAGAGGAAGAGAGAGAGCGAGAGAGAGAGAGAGAGCGGGAGAGAGAGAGGAGAGGAAGAGAGAGCGCGAGAGATCGACAAGAACACAGTGATTTGGAGCTTTTGTCAAAAATAATTTTCCGATCACCGAAGCTGCTACAGCCTGACGGATCAATTGAACGATAAACACGTCCGGACAAGTTCCATCATTACCGGTGATAGAGCGAGCGTGAGCGCACTTCACCAAACCAACACACTCGCAGAATTTGGGAAACAAATGAAACAAATGAGCAAAGCGACCACATGAAAACTGACAAACTCATTTGCAAAGTGGGTTTGTTCGTTCATTCGCTCGCTCAATCAGTCACTGCGTGCACATGGACGAGTGTAATCCGACTGCAAACGGATTGGGATCGTATCCGATTCATGTGCACAGGCTAAGGATCGTATAGGGATTGGTTTCCCGAATCCGATTGGAACCCCTGACTTAGGCCGATAGTAATCCGCTTGGTGGCGCCTTGTGCACGATATGGGATCGGATTGGCGTACTGCGCATGCGCGGGAATTTTTGCCAGGGATTTCACCCGGAAGTGGCAGAAGGCGCCAACGCCGTCATAAGTAGCGATTGTTGCCGGAAAAGTCAGACAAAATTATGGCTGCGAAGAAAGAATGCACAACAGTGCTGCTCCGTCAAACTCCTCGAGCGCCATCTTTGTATACCGCCACATAGTTTGTTGTATTTTTATTGAGTAGTTGGACGACAGCGCCACATAGCGTAGCAGAGCCGGTCAGGTCGCTGACCATTATCTGAGTTTCATGTGCACTGGGATCTAAGGACAGACCACCCGCCGAGTAACGGGATCGGATTTGGAGAAATCCAATCAAATCCTACTATGTGCACGCGGTGAATCTCTCCCTCAATCTCTCTCTCACACTCTTAAAATGCGATTAATTAGATTAATTCATTACAAATCCTGTAATTAATTTGATTAATTTTTAATCGCCTGACAGCACTAGTATTTTTTATAAATTTGTCTTAATTTTATTATACACATTTTAGTTTTATTCCATTAACTCTGTAATTAAGAATATAATTACATAAATAAGAATATTTTAACTGCAGTCACATGTAATTTCTCTCATGAATCAAAGTTTCAGTCAGTTGTTTGCAGATTAACAGAATTCTAATCAAGATTGAGAGTCTTTTCTAATTGTCAATGTTGCGCTTGGGTCTTTTCAATAAAGAGGTCAATAAAAGGAGGAGGAGGAGTTTGTTTTAAATGGAAAAAATGTAATTATAAAAAGTCTGTCTTGTTTGCGGTCCGGAAATTAAAGTTGAAAAACATTTTAATTAGTTTTTAATGAGACAAAATAGATCAAAATGAGAATCAAGATGGAACAATATGAGGAAAACATGTCAATATTTTTAGTCATCTCGCCTTGGAACAGCAAAGAAAACAAAACAAACACTCACCACGAAAGTAGATTTTAAAGGTCCTACATGTTACACAAAATGTACTCTTTATCGTTATATTGCTTTTTCTTTCTTAAAAACAGACCTAGAGTTTTGTTTTGTTTCATTCACACATATTTTTGATTGATTGATTAATTGCATTTATACAGCGCCTTTCATGACACCCAAAGCGCTTTACAGTTCATTGTTCATTCACTCCACACTTGGTGGTGGTAAGATACTTTCTGTAGCCACAGCTGCCCTGAGGCAGACTGACGGAAGCGAGGCTGCCAATCTGCGCCATCGGCCCCTCCGACCACCTCCAACACTCATGCACACTCCACTTTCATACTAGGCAATGTGGGTGAAGTATCTTGCCTAAAGACACAATAGCAGTGTCTCAATTCTCAGAGTGCACAGTTCAAAGTGTGGTTTTTAAGGGGGCTCAGACTGCACTCAAGACTGTGCATACTTGCTCAGCCCTGAGTGCAGTCCGCGGACCGCATGGGTGTCAGGGAAATGCGACAGGTCTCGCAACTACGGGAAGCAGCCGACGACTTCATTTTCTCCCGTAGAAGAAGTAGCGAGTGGTGCATGCTGGGATGTATGAGTGCGCGAAGTGTGTTTTTTCATGCAGTTGGTCCACGCCCCGATTTCCATGGAAACGACTGTGCGTGGGACAAAAAAGAAATGGGACAGCAGTCGTCGCGCCTTATGTCACGTACATACGCTTAAAACCACGCTCCGAACTGTGCACTCTGAGACACGGCTAATGACAGTTTTTTTGCGACTGGCGCCCCCCCTGTGGCACCTGGAATTCCCACTGGTCTCCCATCCGAGTCCTGACCAGGCCCGGTCTTGCTGAGCTTCTGAGGTCTGACGAGATCAGACTGTGGCAAGCCGGTGTGGCCACTTGAAATGTTTGAGAAACACTTTATTATTACTCTGTCTACATCTCTAAAGCTCAATGTGCGCCGATTCACCAATTCCACACACTTTTGCGTCACCGTACGCACGCAGATTTCCTCCTGAAAACGCTTGTCTAAACGCTTGTCTAAAAAGTGAAGACGCAACACCACTTTTGCGTTTTCTGTTCAGACCGTCATCATATAAACGTAGCCTTAGTCAGGAGTTGTGTGTGTTGTGGTGTGGGCCAAGGAGACAAGATGTCCAGTGTGTGTGGACGAGGTGACAATATGAAGAGATGTCTGATGCCATTTACATTTGTATATCTGCCTAATTCAACATTAAATGCTAATAACCTCAATCTTGAGTTTTTGCCCTTCTTCCGATCCCTTTCCTAAAACTCACACCATAACCAGATCACAAACTAGTTTTAAGTTCCAAAATGTGAGGATTCGCGGCGTTGTGCTTCGTACCTGCTCCAGAAGCTGTCTGAGGCGGTGCAGCTGCGACTCCAGCTGTTTGTTGTGGTCCTCGAGAATCTGCATGCGCGCCTCCAGTCGGCCCTTGTGTTGGCGTAGCAGTTTGGCCTCGGCGATGAGCTCCGCGTCGCGAGCGCTCTGCGGGGACACGGGGAGCATCTCCGGGGGCGACGGCAGCGGGGACAGGCCCTTCCGGTCGTGGGCCTTCTTCAGGCGATCGTACTCCGCCTGCAGCTTTCTGGGGTGAGAGACGGAGGGAATCAGGAAGAGCCGGGAAGTCTGACATTTTGCGAGCGAATATCCAATTTTGTTTTTCTCAATAACACTGTGAGCAGGTTGGTTATTCGATCAGGGAAAATGAAAATCTGGATTACATTTGGTAACCCTCAAATATGTGGAAAATTACTTCAGATTGGCCAAACCTGAAGTGTGATTTTTCTTTTTAAACTAATCGAGAGACAGCGGCACAGTCAAAAATAATTTTACAGAAACTAGACCAGGAAACAGCTCACAATCTCCTCCTGTGAAAACCAATTCTTGTTTTACCACTACAAAAGGCTCTTATTCAAAAATACGTGTAAAATGCATTATTAAGTTAGAAATTGAACATTGTGATCAGAAATGTGTTTTGAAAATGTGTGTAAAAGATGTGAATAGCAAGAATATCCTCATCGGCATGTTGGGTTTTCAGCATACAGTACGTTGCTACCTTACTGCTGTTTGATAAAAAAATCGAAATATAGATTTATATTTATCAAAACATCAAATATGCATTGTATAGATTTGGAACAATATTGACTTTTTGGCCATCTAGTTTAGCATTTCCAAACGTTTCTTTTATCTCAGGTATCCCCTCAAGTCATTTAGTAATTAAAAATCTGTTTACTCACATAAAATCAAATAATATTTACATATTTTTTATCATGCGAAAACATTCTGAAGATGTATTACTGACTACAGATTAAAAAAGTTAAAGGAAAAGTAAAGTTTTTTTTTACAATCTGAGCCTTCTTTCGGCAATAAAACAAGTAGTTTTACTCACCCATAGCAGTTTGGTGTCATTTTGAGCAGTTTCGTAGAAGTTATGTTGTAGCGTATCCGTTAACTTGAGTGCTCGGGGCATTACTTTGCGGTCTCCAAATAACACAAACTTTAGCACTTTTCAAATCATAGAAGCTCGATGCCTTAGTCTACGATTTCGTTTGAAGCAAAAGTGGCCTGTAATCCGAGATTTAGCCATAGTTTCGAGTAGATGAGGACGCCAGTGCGCATGTGCGGACTGTGCTCTCAGCTCCCGGGACCCAAACATGAAACGCAAAGCTGTAAACTATGGATAAATCTCGGATTACAGGGCACTTTTGCTTCAAACGCAATTGTAGACCAAGATATCGGGCTTCTATGATTTGAAAAGTGCTAAAGTTTGTGTTATTTGGAGCCCGCACGGGGCATATTACATGCTCGGGGAATATATTATATGCCCCGAGCTATGGCTAGAAGTGCTCCATATGACACCAAAGTGCTATGGGTGAGTAAAACAACTTGTTTTATTACCGAAAGAAGGCTCAGATTGTAAAAAAACGTTACTTTTCCTTTTAGAACTATTCAAGTAGACCCTGGTAAATGGTCCCTGTCCTTCTGGCCCTAGTTCAGGGGTCGGCAACCTGCGGCTCAGTACAGGGGTCCCTCGTTTATCGCGGTGGTCACGTTCTAAAAATAACCCACGATAAGCAAAATCCGCGAAGTCGTCAGCTTTATATTTTACAATTATTCTACATGTTTTAAGGCTGTAAACGCCTCACCACACACATTCTACACTTTTCTCAGACTGGAATTAACATTTTCTCACATTTCTCTCGTTTAAACAAACAAAAAAAATGTATTAATGGTGACGTGTGTATTTCACAGTTCCTCTGACCGGGCCTCTTTGTCCTGACGCCGCTCGGCCTCGGTCTTTTTCCGAGTGAAGAACATGGTTATGGGTAGTTGTTGGCGCTCTTTTTTCTTTTGGGCGAGAAGATTCTTATAAACAGACATGCCACCATCGATTATATTTGAGAACGTGTCGTCGACATTGCGGGTTTTGTCGGGGAGAAAACTTGCAAACATACAGCTCTTCAGAGTCACACTGTGAACCAACATTTATATAAATTTGGCAAACTGAACGCATTCTGTACCGTACAAGAGATGCGGAGGAGAATGACGGACAAATCAGCAAAGGTCTACAGTCCCTTAGCCAATCAGGACGCAATGCACGTTGATACGCTATAAAAAAATTTGAATTTAAAAAATCCACGAAACAGTGAGGCCGTGAAAAGTGAACCACAATATAGCGATGGACCACTGTATTTAATTAAAATGTATTTTATTTTAGTCCGTTCATTTTCAGAATGTAATTCTAGGCAAAAAAAAACCCCGTTATATGCAGTGTTACAGTGGTCCCTCACTATATCGCAGTTCACTTTTCGTGGCCTCGCTGTTTCGCAGATTTTTTTATGCAAATTTGTTTTATAGCGTATCAACCTGCATTGTGTTCTGCGTCCTGATTGGCTAAGGGACTGTAGACCTTTGCCGATTTGTCCGTCATTCTCCTCCGTGTCTCCTGTACAGAATGCGTTCAGTTTGCCAGATTAAGATTAAGATCAGGCTTAAGCCTTTATTGGTCTCACACACAATGACACACAGTGACACACGGGAGAAATTTTACTTCTGCATTTGACCCATCCTTTTTCAGGAGCAGTGAGCAGCCATCTTTTTCGGCGCCCGGGGGGCAGTACCGTGAAGGGTCTTGCCCAAGGACCCACACTGGTTAGCTCATTGCCCGGGGGGGATTTGAACCCACAACCCCCAGGGGGAAAGTCCATGACTTTGAAATGCTGGAAATGAAATGCTTTATATAAATGTTGGATCTCAGTGTGACTCTGAAGTGCTGTACGTTTGCAAGTTTTCTCCCCGACAAAGCCCACAATGTCGACGAAACGTTCTCAAATATAATCAAAGGTGGCATGTCTGTTTATAAGAATCTTCTCGCCCAAAAGAAAAAAGAGCGCACGGACGAAGAGGCCCGGTCAGAGGAACTGAAATACACATCACTATTAATACTTTTTGTTGAAAATCTACGAAAGTTCGAGTGTTTAAACAAGAGAGAGATGTGAGAAAACGTTAATTCCAGTCTGAGAAAAGTGTATAATGTGTGTGGTGAGGCGTTTACAGCCTTAAAACATGGAGAATAATTGTAAAATATAAAGCTTGCTTATCGTGGGTTATTTTTAGAACGTGACCACCGCGATGAACGAGGGACCACTGTATTTCATTTTAAATTTCAAAAGGGTTTCGTGGCTCCCAGTGTTTTCTTTCCTGTGTGAAACGGGTCCAAATGGCTCTTTGAGTGGTAAAGGTTGCCGACCCCTGCCCTAGTTAAACATTAAACCCAATTAGAAATCCTAATTTGATGAGTCTGTGACAAGACTGTGTCCTTGTCCACATTCACACCAAAATCTGATTATAATCTAATTTCTGGATCGCTTAAATGACGAGTAAACTGCAAAGTCTGATGCGAGTAATTAGAGGAACCATGATCAGAACCAAATTAGATGATTTTTACATTTCATTTACATAATTGCAACTAAAA
Source organism: Paratrypauchen microcephalus (assembly GCA_036785185.1). Classification (NCBI taxonomy): domain Eukaryota; kingdom Metazoa; phylum Chordata; class Actinopteri; order Gobiiformes; family Gobiidae; genus Paratrypauchen; species Paratrypauchen microcephalus. The sequence continues at coordinate 3,465,786 of JAVJIX010000051.1, forward strand.
AAATCTGTTTTTAATCAGACTTTGAGTGCGCACGAAACTGCAGCCGCTGAGACCACAACACCGGCATAATAATAAAAAGTCTTGTGATTGTAAAAATGTAACTGCAAATCCCAAAGAAACGCCCCGTGGACCGACCTGTTCTCCTGCTCCAGGTCGGTGAGCACCCTCTCCAGCTCGCCCTTCTCCTCCGTTTCCATGGAGATGAGGATCTGGGCGGGGCTGCGTGGCTGGCTGAGGGGAGAGCCTTGGTTCAGAGACTGGCAGTAGTGCTGGATCAACATGTGCTCGTCATCGCTGCAAACGCACACACACACAAACAAACAAACAAACACGCGGGCGCACAATGCCACACGGGACATGGGAGAACAGAAAATCAGCAAAGGAAATGGCTGCAGTGGCACAAATCTGAGGCACAGAGGGAGGCGCAGCTCGGTACGGCGACAATAAAGGATTTGGTCATTTGGAATTGATAGTTCTGTTGTCAATATCCGACAATTTTCAACTCAAATTTGATACCAAGGAAACGGCTCTTAACGATGGCTACTCTATGTTTACACGCCTGCAAAAAATCTGATCATTATCTGATTTCTGCAGTGATCCCATTATCCAAAATGTCATCCGATGTGAGTAATCTGCTTTTTGTTCTGATTGTGGACACATATCCAGATTTTGAGAAGGAACATTATGCAAAAAGGACAAACTAATGAAGCAAAAATGAAAGAAAATTGAAAGGCTTATTTTAAAATTCATTGTTACCTCAAAAACTCGATGGTGTTTTTCATGATCAGATTTCTTTTGTGCGCGTAAACACTCACCAAATATTAGATCAAATTATGTTTTTTTTGGTCAAAGATTAAGATTTTAAACATCAGAATGCCATTTTATACACAAAATAAAGACAATATGTTAAATATTTTATGTCGTCTTTTACTAGTTGTGGCCAAAAAACTTGACTTATTTAGTTTTATTTATGTATTGTAATTTACATTATCAATACCTGCTCAAATGAGTATGGATCAATGACGTATAAGGATTTTCAACAGGCAAATTTTTAAATTTATATAAAAAATGTATATATATTTAACTTTTTCAAATATTTACAATGTCAGGTATGCATAAATCTATGTTTAATATTTATATTGAACTTTTTTTTTATGTACATGAATTGGCTTAAAAAAACCTTAAAAAATGTCAAGTGGTGCGACCGAGAATAACCTTAAAATATAATATTAATCTAAGTTCTGAGTAATATGAAGTGTATAAAAACAAACTTGGCATTTCTTTTGATTTTTAATGCATATTAATATAATATAGTTAACTATAATATTAATATATACTACTAATATTAACATTAATATAGTAGTATCAAAATTATATAAGATAAGATAAGATAAGATATGCCTTTATTAGTCCCTCAGTGGGGAAATTCCATTGTTGCAACGCACAGATCACAGCACGAAAAAGTAACGTCGTCGGCCCCTGCGCGTCCTCCGCGTCCGACCTCCTCCGCACATAGCAACGCATATACATAGAGATTTCTTTTGTGCGTGTTTAAACACTCACCAAATATTAGATCCAATTATGGTTTTTGGTCAAAGAAGATTAATATCCCAACCATGTTTTAGAAAATAAAACAATTTTAAGGTTATTCTTGGTCGCACCACATGACATTTTTTAAAGATCCCATGACATGGTACTTCTTGATGCTTTTATATGGCTCCTTAATGGTTCCCTAATACTGTAAATGAATCCTTCTTCAAAATCAACACTCAGTGCATGAGAAAGAGAGATAAGATGAGAAAGAATCATAAATATCTCTCTGGAACACTCCATTATGGGCGTTGTTGCTTGAATGCAAATGAGGAGGACAGAGATAGGCCAGAGCAGCGGGTGGGGGCGTGGCCAAACTCTCCGCTCTTTCCTCTTCAGCGGTGCGCTGTGTGCTGGCCCCACTTCCGCGTTTTTGCGCGGAGGAAGAGATGAGAAGCGTTCCATTGAAAAATAAACACATTTCCACAGAAAATAAAATTAAACCACTGCTGTTTCAGAGGTTCGGAGGCTCAGATAAAGGACTTCCGAGCTTGGAAACACTCTCACGTGCCTCCAGGCAAATAAAAAAACGCATCTCGCATTGCGTGGCTCGTTCGCAGTCCAAACTCTCTGGGCGTGAGTTACAGAGAGTGTGGGTAGAAACACAGACGGGCGGTGGAACTGCATTTGCATTTTTTCTTCAATGTGACGTCACATAGTTTCCTTGTTCAGAAGCCCGTTTGAGCTGTCTTTTTTTTCAAATGCAGAAAAGGATCACAAATGCTCAGTTTAGACATTTCGCAACTTTTAGCCATTGGGGGGGGGGGCCTAAACAGGGTAGGGGAGCTCACATTAACGTTCAAAAACCTCAGAAAGTGAAAATTTTATGCCATGGGACCTTTAAGGTCTAAGCCAATTCATGTACAAAAAAAAAGCCCACAAAAAATGCTTAATATAAATGTTAAACATAGATTTATGCATACCTGACATTGTAAATATTTGAAAAAGTTAATAAAATATATATATTTTTTATATTTTAAAATTTGCCTGTTGAAAATCCTTATACGTCATTGACCCATTTTCATTTGAGCAGGTATTGATACTGTAAATTACAATACATAAATAAACCTAAATAAGTATGATTTTTTCTGTCAAGTTTTTTGGCCACAACTAGTAAAAGACGACATAAAATATTGAACATATTGTCCTTATTTTGTGTATAAAATGGCATTCTGATGTTTAAAAGCTTAATCTAAGTTCTGAGTAATATGAAGTGTAAACAAACAAACATGGCATTTCTTTTGATTTTTAATGCATATGAATATAATAGTTAATATTATATTTAACATGAATATAGTATCAAAACTACATACATATAGTTTTGATACTAGTTTGTGTATTGATCTGCTCATGATTTATTACATTTTCTCATCCCCTCTTGTATATTTTTACTGATATTTACATATACAAACAATGTATAGAAATTAGATTTGTTCCTTACTAATTAATCACTATTACTGATCATTCACATTTTATCACTATAATAATTGTGTTTTATGATGAATGTTTTGTAGGGGTTTTTTTTCACCATGCCCATAAACATCGCTTTAAATTTTAGAATCTTAAACATTTTACTAAAGACAAAGATTAGCGAGACAGACACGGATAGTTAAATCTGTTTACTAAAGTAATTTAAGTTAACAGCATTTTACATCTTCTAAAACTTGTGTTGAAAATGTAATGAAGCAGCTGGCCTTATCTGGAGACACTAACACCGAAAACCAGCGTGAAATCTATTGCTTGTGAAATTTGGAGCTGAGTCTTTGAAGGAGAAAGCACTCGTCTGAACAGCTCTATCCGCCGCGTTTCTGAGACGACTTGATTGGCCACGCTCCGCCGGCTCCGGCCAATCGCGCGCACCGCCCGGAGTGTGTTCCAGGAAGTTTTTAATTAGGCCAGGTATTTAGAGATGCTACGTCCTCCGCTGCTCCTCTCGCTCAGCTTTTCCAACACTCCCGATTCTCGGTCAGAATACAAAACAAGGCTACCTCACCGCCGACCGCGAGCTAGAAGAAGTCATTACGGGCCGAGATGGTTAAAATGCCCCCCAGACGATTCGAGAGGCGCCTTTTCGGTTCGTTAGCTTTCAAGTTCGCGTGAGGTACCTAACAACTTTTAATTGCGGCGTGTCAAATTCACAGAGAAGCTATTATTATTGACAAACTTTAATGTGTTTGTCCCAGAGGAAAACAGGAGACGGTAAACACCACCGTTTTCCGCTTACGAGCGCAGCTAATCTCGAGTACGAGCTGGAATTCTTCACCAGGTATACACAAAATAATTAAATGTTCAACTAATTTAAATCACACTTTTTGCAGAATAAGTAAAATATAAGTTGCATTTTACAAGATTTCTCTTTTGGGTCATTCCAGAATTGGAGGACATTTTACATCCCACCCATCAAATATTAAATAAATCACATACAAAATACTAAAACATACAGTTTCTGAGTGAATTTACTTGTCCTGAGACCAAATCTAAAAAAACTAAGAGAAAAGAATGCTTGAAAATAGTTTTTAAAATACCAAATAAGTCTGGAGTACCCCCCAAAATGCCATTTTCCTCTTGTCCAACCCCTCTAATGACCAAACTGAATCTCAAATAAAACTGTTAAAATTAAAATTAAATGTCTTGTTTTTTGTATTATTTGTTTCATTTCCATCTCTTGTAACTGTGGGAACATTTGTTTTAATAGACATAATATTTGAAATAATAATTATTATTCATGGAACATGTGTCCCACAACCTGCACCAACCCTGTTACCAGAACATTTTTAGCCTGGTAGAAGAAGAAGAAAACAGAACCACATGATCCCCTGGACTTAACATCATCAAACAGTTTTCCAAAAGAATGAGCAGAGCAAAGGTTTATCTTCTCTTCTATTTTTCATATTTTTATAACATCGTTAGCCTTGATTGAATGTCTCACTCTACCTCATGCAACCCTGTTATGCAAATGATCTGAATAATTTTTTTTCCCCTTTACTTATTTGCATAAATAAGTTTTTCCTCTTGATTAGCAGTAACAGCTGAACAGCTTCTACTCCTGAGATAAAGTGAACATTAGTGCGGATTTGCAACCCTGTTACCTGCAACCCTGTTACTGTGATTAGAGGAAATAAACAAATAAACCAAATAAATCATGTAATAAAAATTGTACCATTGATCCGTAAGATGAGCTAATAAAGCAGAAAATCAGAAAAGTGAAGGTTTATTTTTCAAGAATTTTAAAGCCCAAATGTCCTCCAATTCTGGAATGACCCTTTTAATGTTAATTGTATGACGATTATTTATGTTTCAATTTGTCTTTGTTATTCTGCAAAGCACTTATACTTGCCTTACAAGATAATCTAATTAAAATATTTGAGTTCATTTGACATAAAAATATTAATGGTAAAAGGACTTAAAATATTTAATAAGGAGCAACATTTATTTATTTGTTCTGTGTACTTTTAATTCATTGTAGAGCATCTAGAGTAAGTAAATCATATTAAATAGATAGTAATAGTACTGGTAGGAGCAGATACAAATTTTGAATACTTAAAAATGTGAAGCCTTTTTTTGCAAAATTCAGATGAGATGTTATGTTTAAAATGTTCTTATATGAATTTTGATGCTAGATTTCATAGACATACTTTAATATTTGAACATTAGTGCTTCTTATGGGAGAAATTGACGACTTGTACAAAAGGTATATTGAAGTACTAGTATATTCAGTAACTGGTAACTTGAGGGATTGTAAATTTAAATATGTGATAAATGGTTTTGCAACATTTTACGATTTTTGGGTGTAAGAAGTGTAGAAGCCAAAGCCAAAAGCCTTTTCCGGTCGTCCCTCTGTGCCATGCAGAAGTTTAGTCATTTTAATTCCGTAAGTCAAAATCTCAAATCATTTGAATGTGTCTTTATGATTTATTTATGATTTTGGGCAATGATCAGAGATTGTTTAATGGGAGAGATTTCAAACGCAAAAGTTAAAGCCCCATTGAGTAACATTTCAGGTCAGAAGCAAGGCATACAGTACAGAATATGCAAATTTTTCAATGTATTAATAAAAAATTTAAAAAACACTAATTTGAACTTATTTATTGACTGGAATGTTACATAGCGGGGTTTTAACTGGTGGAAAATTTAAGCTATTTCAGTGGAATTTAAATTTATGATATGATTCTTTAAATCGGCTATCTGAAACCAAATAAATGTAAGAAATCTCTCTTAAAGAAACCATCTCTTCTCATGTTACCCACAATGTTTTCACATCTGACAGAACATACCCCATTTGAGTACGTTATGAAAGATGGGCCGATATCAAGGCGATACCGGCCTTTACTACGGAGCCTTGGAAGTGTCATAGAGGTGAATAAATAATAAAGCCTGGGAACGACTTATAAGGCGTGCGCGAGAGTTATAAAGCGTGGGAACGACTTATAAAGCGCGCGCATGAGTTATAAAGCGTGGGAACGACTTATAAAGCGTGCGCACGAGTTATAAAGCGTGGGAACGACTTATAAAGCGTGCGCACGAGTTATAAAGCGTGGGAACGACTTATAAGGCCCCCATGTAATGCCATACATTACTGTTACAGCAAAAAAGTAATGCATTTGTAGTGTACCCCCCATTTTCTTGTCTTATCTGTTGTTCACTTATTCTCATCTTCTGTCTTTTTGTTGCCCTGTTATGAGCTGTGTCTTTTATTTTGGCTTTATTGTGGTGCTGTTGCACTTTGTGGCCAGTAGATGGCAGCTGAAGACCAGATATGAATCTGAGTAGCCTTAGTAACAAGAAATGTGACGAAAATGAAACTTAACAGAGTGATGAATCGAAGGCAGCAGTTGCGTGTTGTTCGAGCTCTAATATATTGCAGAAATGAAAGCGAGGGAACGATTTGTAACTCGTCCCCTCACTGTTAACTACTTGAGTGCACGCTATAACGCAAAGCCTTATAAGACGTTCCCAAGCTTTATAACTCGTGCGCACGCCTTATAAGTCGTTCCCACGCTTTATAACTCGTGCGCACGCCTTATAAATCGTTCCCATGATTTATAACTCGTGCACACGCCTTATAAATCGTTCCCACACTTTATAACTTGTGCGCACGCCTTATCAGTCATTCCAACGCTTTATAACTCTCGCGCACGCCTTATAAGTCGTTCCCACGCTTTGTTATTATTTATTCACCTCTATGACACTTCCAAGGTGCCGTACTTTACCGTATCGTCACGTCAACAAAAATCATGTCCAAAATGCAATGCACGCGTCTCCACATCCACAACCAGCCAATGGGGACAGTTGACGACACACAGTTAGCCAATCGTGAGTGAGGAGGAGGTGAACAGAAGACAAGAACGGAGAAAAACGTTTAAAAAAAAGCGGTCCTCACATGCTCTCATTGGGTGAGATACTGTCATTCAAATATGAGCCATTACGATTTTCCATTTCTGCTAACCTGCGGAGGGGGGAGAAACACAGCGGTTACTAGTTACAGAAGAACTCCAGCTCAAAAGTACTTTTCGATACGCACTTCTCCAATCAAGCGGCCGAGGTAAACGCGTAGTCTATGAATATTTGATGTGATGCAGGGAGAAGTCAGAGGTACTTTTCTCACAAGTGTTTACCACCGCGGCCACAGATCAAATGTGTTTTTCACTGGAGCTGATGGTGACCGGGGTTATGAGACGGGCTACGGTTTACCACTGTTCAATTTGATATGGGGTTTTATGGAGCCAATTCTACACTGATAGAGGCTAATACAGGTACTTTTACTTTAAAGGGCTCAGATTACATTATTTTCTGATATGTTATAATGTTTTCTCATCACTGGTCTACAAGCAAAATGCTTCCGGAACAAAGGTAGTGAAATCTTTCTTGGTTTAGGTCACTAATAAAGAAAAAGTAAGTCAGAAGTGCTGATTGGCTATAGTTTCCAAGATATAGTATTGGGTCAAAATAGGAAATTTATCCAAAATAAGACAGAAACTGTAGTTTATCAGAAGGTACAGTGTGTCTACAAGCAACAGTTCTATCTGAAAGTCTGTCTGCACATTCACATACATTCATTTTAATATGTCTACAGTTTTAGTTACTTCCAAACTTAAAACTCTATTTTAGTCGGATTTCACCAGTTTTACTTAAGTGATAGTATTTTGATAATATTTAGTTACTGTACCCACTTCTGGTCTTCAAAACATCCATATTTAAATGTCGTTGCCATAAATCCAAACGTACTCTCTTCACAGTGAACTAGAACTTTGAAGATTTAAGGGTGAGATGTTATTGCTCTGAATGTTCCACACTGTGGCATTAATTTTATCTTGCATTTAATGACAGCTGCTTTTATTTCTCAATATATATGCCTTCAAAAACATGTGCCATATGCTTCTTGTCATGGTAATAAATATGTTTAATGCCATGCTGTGGGACTTTCCAGGCAAAGCAAGAGAGAGTTTTAAAATAAACATCAAATATTTTTGGATTTCACATAAGAGAGATCCTCGAAATTGTGTGCACCTGATGTCTTAAGATATTTCTTCTTTATTTCTTGACGGATAAAGAAGTGCAAGTTAAATATTTTTAAAATATAAATGTTATTTTTAAGCAAAAATGCCTAAATCTATTGTATAAACAGATGCGATTTTGATGTAAAATATCATTAAATATCTTGAATACATTAGCTAACCAGCAGAGTTATCAATTGATTTTCAGTTCATCTTATCAATATAAATGAGATTTAGACACTTTTATCTCAGAAGCAGATCGAGTCCAAACATTTGTAGACCAGTGAAACATACAGAGTTGTGTTTTGTTTCATTCCCACATGTTTAACACAAAATCCTGCATATTTAAGCCGAGTTCTTCTCTAAAACACAAAACACTCTTGTGATGTCATGTGGTGATACAGAAAGTGTTTTAAACTCCACACACTTTCACTAGAATCATCTGGATCATTCCAGCCTGGGAAGAATTGCCAATCTCTACTGAACTAAAGGTAAAAGATGGACGGACTAAGAATAAAGGATTACTCAAACTCAAAAACACAACTCTAGGTCTGTTTTTGAGGAGGTAACAACGTTCTCACATGACACAGCTCAAAAGAGTTAATTTTGCATAATATAGGAACTTTAAAGACATACTATGTAACTTTTCTGGTTGGGGGAGTCCGTCACCTGTTTGTTTCCACGGAGACGTTATTGCTTTGCTTGAAATGTTCCGCAGTATGGGTTTAAACGTATAGATTTACTCAATTACAGGTGTTTTTATGGCTGTTGTTACCGTGAGGGGGGTGGGCCTCTCCACAGATCTGACCTGTAAGTTGGCTTGGTGGCACCTCCTGTTTTTCACATGGAGTTGGAGACCCCCCCACACATGAGAAAAGTTACATATTGCACCTTTAACACCTATTGATTACCTTTAGGTGATATAAAAAATGGAATTGGCCTGCATTTATTTAGCTAAAGAATGGCCGAGTATTATGAAATAAAATGAATACATGTCAAACTAATTATATTTTCCAAGGTGACATATGTTTTTTTGATTGGTCACTTTCAATAAATAAATACTGATGAGTGCGTAATAGAATTGTACTAAACCAACAGTGCTTTACTTTAAAAAAAAACCTTCAGAATTATGTGATATAGTATATGCTCTTCTACCAGAGTATGTTAACTTTTGTACATAGTTTTTCAAATTAAAAACAATTTCCCTTGTGGATCAATAAAGTCTGTCCAAGTCTAAGTCTAAATTAACACTTTACATAAAAAACAAACAAACATAACTTTACAACTTAACTTCCACCTGTCCGAAACAATAATCTGTTCAAATTGGTGTTCGGATTTCTCCAAACTTTTCCTGTTCATTAAAGCGAGTAAACGAACAGCTTCCTCTGCTCTTGACTCGGGGATCAATAATGCTAAAACAGTTACAAATGTCATAGCGCTCCTTTAATTGCCTCTGTGTTTTCGCTGCTACGCCACTGTGCCTGTAGTCTGAGTGTCCACCGTACAGTGAATAAAGACGACTTTTAATGGTCCTTTATTAAACAAAATGAACTCTTGTGAGCTTTAAGCCATGTTAGAATGTTGTGACTCCACCCTACTACATCTGCAAAGCCCCACAGTATTTAAAACTAAATCAATATAAACAGAAATACAGTTTATAAAGTGCACAGATCTAGATCCAGGTAACACTGGTCTACAAGCAAAATGCTTCCGAACAAAAGTAATGACATTTTTCTTGGTTTAGGTCACTAATAAAGAAAAAGTAAGTCAGAAGTGCTGATTGGCTATAGTTTCCAAGATATAGTATTGGGTCAAAATAGGAAATTTATGCAAAATAAGGCAAAAACGGTAGTTTATCAGAAGGTACAGTGTGTCTACAAGCAACAGTTCTATCTGAAAGTCTGTCTGCACATTCACATACATTCATTTTAATATGTCGAGAGTTTTAGTTACTTCCAAACTTAAAACTCTATTTTAGTCGGATTTCACCAGTTTTACTTAAGTGATAGTATTTTGATAATATTTAGTTACTGTACCCACTTCTGGTCTTCAAAACATCCATATTTAAATGTCGTTGCCATAAATCCAAACGTACTCTCTTCACAGTGAACTAGAACTTTGAAGATTTAAGGGTGAGATGTTACTGCTCTGAATGTTCCACACTGTGGCATTAATTTTATCTTGCATTTAATGACAGCTGCTTTTATTTCTCAGTATGCCTTCAAAAACATGTGCCATATGCTTCTCGCCATGGTGATAAATATGTTTAATGCCATGCTGTGGGACATTCCAGGCAAAGCAAGAGAGAGTTTTAAAATAAACATCAAATATTTTTGGATTTCACATAAGAGAGATGCCTCCAAATTGTGTGCACCTGATGTCTTAAGATGTTTCTTGTTTATTTCTTGACGGATAAAGAAGTGCAAGTTAAATATTTACAAAATATAAATATTTTTAAGCAAAAATGCCTAAATTGGATTTATCATCTTGTACTTTTGCTACAGGTATATGTGACGTTTTAGTCATGGTGTTTATTGTCTTGTTTATCAGATGTTTTATGTTCACTGTGGGCCTAGGGGGCGCTGCAATTTCAAATCCTGTGTGTGCAACATATGGTTTTTGACAATAAAGCTGATTTTGAACTTTGAATTAAATCTATTGTATAAACAGATGTGATTTTGATGTAAAACAATATCATTAAATATCTTGAATACATTAGCTAACCGGCACAGTTATCAATTGATTTTCAGTTCATCTTATCAATATAAATGAGATTTAGCCACTTTTATCTCGGAAGCAGATCAAGTCCAAACATTTGTAGACCAGTAACCTTTTGTTCAGTAGACATGTGCAATTCCAGGGCTGAAATCATCCAAATGATTCTAGTGAAGGTGTTTAGACTTTAAAAAACATTGTAAACCAAGAAGAGAATCCTAAAAATGCAGGTTTGTGTTTTAATAATAAAACAACACAACTCCAGGTGTGTTTGTGATGAAGAAACATGACAACGCACATCAGAAAATAACGTAATATGCGCCATTTAAATCTATGGAGGGACTGACCACTGATAGTATATTAAAGTCCAGATACTTGACCTTTTTTACCTCTTTACCTCGCCACCTCGCTTTTATGTGAAATCTGGTGATTGTCTAGGTGCCTGGAGGCCAAGAACCAAGTCTCCTGGTTCCAAAACAACGCCCGGGGCAACCAACTGACCTCATAAGTGTGTATAGGTAATCTGAAAACTAATTTAATACTACTTTTTTCATTTGGTGGTATTCAGAAGTACGTGACTGTACTTCTCTGACTCTCTTAAAATCAAAGAAATACCCTACGTTAAGGTATCTGATCATGTGATTTAGGCTTCAAACTTCACACAATCAGTGAGAAAAAATATGAAGCACTGTTCTCGTGTCGAGTGTCTGGTTTTTCCATCTCCAGTTAGTGACTGGAAATACTTTAAACACAGTGAAACAACTATAAAGCTGTTTTTTTTTTATCCTATATTGCATTTTTACACTATAATTTAAATGCAACTTGATGCAAAAGTACTACAAGTATTCAGAATACAGTACTATGATTGGACGATGTATATTCTGTAACTAAATACATATTCAAAGTAAAAAAAAAATCCCGTCACTGTGCACAATTCACTCTTTTGTCCATCTCCTTGTCCCTCAACTACGGAAGTCGACAGACGCCATATTCATAAGCAAGATTTTTTCTTCCTTATTATCCCGAGATAACGAGATCATTAATTCGAGATGTCGAGAAAACAACTGAAACGTCTACCTCCACTTTGCGACAGGGTGACTTTGGGGCTATTTCTCATTCTGAATAGACGCGTTTTTGGTCATTAGAATGTCTGGAATAATAATCGATCAGCTGATAAGGCAATATATTAATCAGGGGTTGACACAGGGGGAGATTGCATTACAGTGGTCCCTCGTTTATCGCGGGGGTTAGGTTCCAGAAATAACCCGTAATGAGTGAAATCCGCAAAGTAGGACAACTTTATATTTTACAATTATTATACATGTTTTAAGGCTGTAAACGCCTTAAAACACTGGAATTAACGTTTTCTCACATTTCTCTCTCGTTTAAACACTCAAACTTTCGTAGATTTTCAACAAAATGTATTAATAGTGAAGTGTGGGGGCTCCGCCGGGAGCCCCGCAGGACGCGCGAGGGGAGCGGAGACATGAGTCACTGGATCCGGACGCGACGCGCACCAACCCCTTGGAGAAGTGCGCGTAGTCAAATCCGTGACAGAGCAGCATGACCAGCACAAGGCCGGGGCTGCGAGCACGAGATTGAACCGCGGCACCCGGACCATGTCTCCCCCTCAGGACCGCGTCCTCGCAGCCCGAGCCACAAACCAAACACGCACAAACGAACGCAAGAGCCGCACAAAACCAGCAAAGAGCCGCACGGGGTGATTTAATCCTGGTTTAGACCTGGTCTAGTCCCGGTTTAGTCCAGGTCTAGACCTGGTCCATTCCTGGTTTAGTCCAGGACCTGTCCAGGTTTAGACCTGGTTTAGAGCTGGTCTAGACCTGGTCTCGGTCCCCCCGTGTCCCCCATCTACAGTCTCTTAGCCAATCAGAACACAATGTTACACTATTAAAAAAAAGTTACACTATATATAAAAAAAAAAAAAAATCTGCGAAACAGCGAGGCCGCGAACAGTGAACCGCGATAGAGCGAGGGACCACTGTATGTCTTTTAATTCGGGATCATTTCAAGATTAGTCCGCGGCACCTCCGCAGAAGACTGACCTGGCTTCATCTTTACCGACGGAGATACTAGGGATGGGCAAAGTGAGGCTTCAGGAAACACCGAAGCAGTTGAAGTGACAGTGACATCTAGTGGCAATATGTTAGAACTACAACATCCAGAATGAGATGGAATAACTCGGTTTTCTCGAGATCTCGAAATAACAGTTTTGTTTTCTCGAGATCACAAATCAATTGTGGCGTTTTCTCGAGATCACAAATTAATTTTCTGAACATGGCCTCTGTCGGCACCGTACTCCGTGATTTGGTTAACTTTACTTTTAAAAAAAGCACGCGTATTCTTTGGTGAACGACAATATTGATGTTTTCCTTCCCTTTTGAGCAGGAATCGACGCCATGCTGGAAGCTACAGGCAAAAGCATTAACAACATAGCCTAGATACAGCAGACTGCATATTCACCAGACAGAAACACGACGTTTCGTTTTATTATGTCCACGCATTCAAATTAGACTGTAAGCACAGGGATATCTTGACATTTTAGTGCATCCGGGCACCATTTATCATCTTTATTATCGCCTGAAAAAGCAGCTGAATGTTTCTAACCTATTCAGCAAGGTGGAGAATACAGCTCCGTCCGCACACACGCCTACACAGCCCGATGTGGGATAAGAGATAGGGAAAAGTTCACATAAATAAAACATAACATTTGATGAGGTGTCAAGGTATCCCTTTAAGTCAAAGAGACATGCACTTAAATACGGCTTTAAAACACAGCCAAAAGCACTGCGTTTGTGCATCGCGTGAAAAGACCGCGTCGCCACGGCAATAATACTTTAATATTTTGTTTTGCTCAGTTTGTGCTTACCCGACCTGTGACCTAAGCTAGACGGACTTTTTTTTCCTCGTAGTTGTATTTAACTTGCAAAGTGTTTACTCGTGTTATGAACAAGCTCTGTCAGCCGGTCCGGAGATTGTCCAATTCGATTTTGTTTTGTTTTCCTTTATTTCAGCATTGCCTTTTTTCATTTTTATTATCTGGGCTACTGTTTGTTTTTGTACTCAGCAAGATGCGATCGGTGGAAGCGCGCGCAAAGACGTTTTCACTCAGAGGCATTCAGAATATCTTTTATCTTATTTGTCGCAGTTTTAATAAACGTTAAAGGTTCTATATTATGCAAAATTGACTCTTGTGAGCTTTAAGCCATGTAAGAATGTTGTTGTCCTCAAAAACATACCTCATGTTTGCATAATCCTTTATTGTTAGCTTTAGTTCAGTAGAGATCGGCAATTCCAGGGCTGAAATCATCCAAATGATTCTAGTGAAGGTGTGTGGAGTTTAAAAACACACTGGAGCACTGTATTACCGCAAGTGTTTTCTGTTTGAGAGAACAACTCAGCCTAAATATGCAGGAATTATGTTTGAATGAAATAAAACAAGACTCCAGGTGTGTTTTTGATGAGGAAACGACAAAGGCTACGTTCAGATCAATTAGGATTTTTTTTGCGAAATCTTATTTTTTTGCAATGTCGTTCACGTTTCCTATTAAATGCGACTTGTGTGTGATCTCCAGTGTGAACTTTAAACGCCCCAAAAGTGTCCCGGATGTACGTTGCAGTACAGTGCAGTACGTGCAGTGAGCGTGCTCAGTTTTTACAGAAGTCGCCTAAACATGGACGCTAGCATTGAGCGCCTAGATATTTTAAAGTTGCTGTCGTACCGGAGACAGAACATGTACAACTTATTTGTTTTAAGGAGGAGACTGAGAAGGAGAAGGACAAGGTTTTTGGCCATGGCGTTTTGTGGGTAACGCAGTAACGCAGCTATCCAGCAATTCTATCGGCTCAACGCTGGGCTTGTCTCCTAAAATACGGTCTAGTTCTGTTCAGTTTCCGCCTATTTTAGCGCAGAATAGTGACGTTTTTCGATTGTTGATGACGTGTAGGTCGGATGAACGCGACCTGGCCGTTCAGACTGAAGTCGTATGTCAAAAGATCGGATATGTATCGGATTTAGGACCACATATCCAAGTGGGCTGGTTTGCACTTGAAAAAATCGGATCTGTGTCGTTCAGACTGTCATTAAAAGATCAGATACAGGTCGCACAGAGGCGAAAAAATCGGATTTAGGTCACTTCAGGCTGCAGTCTGAACGTAGCCAAGTGGGCGCTCACAAATGTACACAAACGTTCTTCTTGTCATACGAAAATTATGTATGAAGTCTGTCATTGAAGCAGCGAAGCACACAGTAATCCCACCACTCTCCGCACCAACATGTTCCTTTCTACGGACGTTGCTGCCACTGCCCCACAAAATGCCAAGGCCAAAAACCTTCTCCTTCTCAATCTCTTCCTTAAAACAAATAAGTTGTACATGTTCTGGCTCTGGTACGACAGCAACTTTAAAATCTCCAGGCGCTCAAGGCTAGCGTCCGTGTTTAGGCGACTTCCGTAAACACTGAGCACGCTCGCTGCACGTGACGTCGTCGTGTCCTCCGAGGCGCATGCGGGACACTTTTGGGGCGTTTAAAGTTCACACTGGAGATCACATACAAGTCGCATTTAATTGGAAATGTGAACGATCTCGCCAAAAAATCCGAATTGAGCTTTAAGCCCCGCAGTGTGAACGTAGCCTAAGTGCAAAGGAGATCTATCAAATGCAACATATTTTTAAAAAGACTCCTTTCACACCCATACTGAAATCGTCTATCGAAAAGTCTACGGTTTGCGGCCCAAATTTGTATTCTACCGGTGTCTCGCATCACCTTCAAAAATCTGTCCTGAAATCCCACGGCTGCATCTTTAAAACAGCACCACCTAATTATTTGACTATTTCAAAATCATGCGCCAAATTTAACTCCCAGGTTGGTGACAGGAAGCACTCGACTACACACACGCCATCTGTCACTGGGCCTCGCTGTGATCCGACGCCATGTAAAAATAACACTTTGAGAGGCACATTTAAAGCTGCATTGTGCAACTTTTCAGCTGGAGGGCCTATCAAACATTTTTCTCCATGGAGATTATTATTATTGCTCCTGGGATGTTTCACAGTACAGCATTAAAGCTTTCTATCTTCACGGAGACCAAACCAGACCATGTTACAGGTCAGATCGAGATATTTTTGAGCTAAAAAAAACACCTGGAATTGAATAAATGTAAATTAGGCTACGTTCACACTGCAGGGCTTAATTCTCAATTCCGATTTTTTTGTGAAATCCGATTTTTTTGTGAGGTCGTTCACATTTCCAATTAAATACGACTTGTATGTGATCTCCAGTGTGAACTTTAAAAGCCCCAAAAGTGTCCCGCATGCTCAGTGCTCAGTGTTTACAGAAGTAAACATGGACGCTATGAGTGAGCATCTGGCTTTATTAAAGTTGCTGTCCTACCGGAGCAGCACATGTACAACACATTTGTTTTAAAGATCCCATGACATGGTACTTCTTGATGCTTTTATATGGCGCCTTAATGGTTCCCTAATACTGTAAATGAATCCTTCTCCAAAATCAAGCCTCAGTAGATGAGAGAGCCTCATGAAGACAGTTCTATTCATAAATATGTCTCTGAAACACTTTATTCTGGGCGTTGTTGCTTGATTGCAAATGAGGAGGACAGAGACAGGCCAGTGTAGCGGGTGGAGGTGTGGCCAAATACGCCGCCGTTTCCTGGATTAGCGGTGCGCTGTGCACTGTCACCCACTTCTGTGTTTTAAGAGATTAAGAAGATACGAAATGCGTCCCGTGAAAAAAAAAAAACAGAAAATAAAATTAAACCACTGCTGTTTCAGAGGTTCGGAGGCTTGGATAAAGGACATCCGAGCCTGGAAACACGCTCACGTCTCTCCAGACAAAAAAAATAAAACATTTTAAAAATCGCATCTCGCATTGCATAGCTCGTTTGCGGTCCAACCAAACTCTCTGGGCGTGATTTCCAGAGAGTGTGGGTAGACATCCAGACGGGGGGTGGAAACCTTTCCCCGAGTGTGACGTCAGAAAGTTCCCTTGTTCAGAATTGCCCGTTTGGGATGTCTTTTTTTCAAACGCGCAAATTCTCAGTTTACACATTTAGCCATGGGGGGGGCCCTAAACAGGGTAGGGGAGCTCACATTAACGTTCAAAAACCTCTGAAAGTGAAAATTTCATGTCATGGGAAGATTAAGAAGGAGAAGAGCGAGGTTCTTGGCCACGGCGTTTTGTGGGGCAGTGGCAGCAACCTCCATACATGTGTGGGTGCGGGGTCGCAGCCAAGAGTGGTGGGATTGCGATGTGCTTCGCCGCTTCACTGACGTGGAGTTCATACAAAATTTTCGTATGACAAGAAGAACATTTATGTACATTTGTGAACTCCTACTTGTACCACTCTTGCCAGAGGAAACACGGGCAGGTCGGATGAACACCTGGCCATTCAGACTGAAGTCGCATGTCAAAAGATCGGATATGTATCGGTTTTAGGACCACATATCCAAGTGTCCTGGGTCGCATTTGAAAAAATCGGATCTGTGTCGTTCAGACTGTCATTAAAAGATCAGATACAGGTCACATAGGGGCGAAAAAAATCGGATTTGGGTCACTTAAGGCTGCAGTGTGAACGTAGCCTAAAAAGATAAAGCTGTGTAATTCTGTGGAACATTCCAGGCAGAGCAACGACCCTCCACTAGAAAAGTTACACAATGCACCTTTAAGGAAGATTGTGCTCAACTTTACGACTGATCAAATTAAAAGCAGATGAGATGTGGTGATTCAGAATTAGGACAGAAGATCCCCGGAGAGTTAACGGTTGAAGGAAGAGAAGCTAGAAGAGAGACAAAGAGTGCGCAGTCTTATTGGCTCCTCTTCCTCCAAATTCATTATTTTAAACCACACGGATGGTGAGGTTCGGAGATCTCTGGAGGAGCCATTATCTGCGATGCTTGCAGGGTCTGGGACAGTGAAGGAGATGGGGAAAGTGGAGCAGGAGCCAGCGAAATGATATTAGAAAAACTATATGAAATCTGGGAGAGGGTATCGCAATAAAAGTATCACATATACGAGTTTGGATGTTCTTAAATTTTGTTAGGGATTTGAAGTTGTACTGTAGGTTATTGAATAAGATCAGGTTGAATCAGGTCGCAATCCGGATCAAACCAGAAAGAGGATTTATCCCTGGCTTTCAGAATGATAACAAAAAGGCCCTTGCCATAGTGATTAATCATTTAAAACTGAATATTATGTTTTTTGAATACGAAATTGAATGAACTGAGTGAATAAAAAGTAAACAGATCTCTGGAATGAGCTAAATTAGTTCAGTTTTGTAACTAAAATGGAACTACAAAAGGACTACATAATAACATGGCTTAAAGCTCACAAGAGTCCATTTTGTTTCTCTTAATATTTTCAATTTAAGAACCACATTTTATGAAGAAAGTTCCTTGTGATAAATAATTCCACTTTAACCCATTTAGGCTGCGTCCCATTTCTCTGTCTTACCCCATCGTCTTACTCCTACCCCTTGGTTTTGTGCGTTCATGTGAGGTCAAGGGGTGTCCCGATTCTAATTTTGATCAAGGGCTCGGGGCTCGACCTCGGACTACATACCCCTTGAAACGAAGTAAGCTCTCGACCAGACTTGGAACGAAGGGGTACACCTACAAGCTCAGGCAGGTTTTGGGATCAGAATGGCAGCGTCACATCGACCAGCCAAGGAGTCTCATAAATGTATTTTCAGCAGTTGCAATTATCGAGGTAAGACGAAGGGGTTAGGCTGCATCCCATTACTCTGTCTTACCCCTTCCCCTTCCTCTTTATCTACATTTTTATTTATCTACTTTGTCTTGCCCCTCGATACCGAGCTGAGAGGGCTCGGGGTACGAATGTTCCCCTAAGAAATGGGACGCCACTCGATTACCGTTTGCGTCATCATCCCTCGCCTCTACCTGAGCTGCTACGTCTACAGAGGCGACAACGATTGACGCAAACGTAAACAAAATATGTCAAGGATTATCGGGTACCTCAGCTCGACAAAAAACTAGTTTGTTTATGCGTGAAAGTTCGATGAAAACGATAACGTCGGCTAAACAGACATGACTACAATTAAAACCGCAACAACAGTTCACTAAAAGTAACGTAGAACATACGTGTCATAATTGTAAACCTGCTAAACTGTTAATTTATAATTACAACTGCTGAAAATACATTTATGAGATTTAGTCCAGGTTTAGTCCAGGTTTAGTCCAGGTTTAGTCCAGGTTTAGTCCAGGTTTAGTCCAGGTTTAGCCCATCTTTAGTCCAGGTTTAGTCCAGTTTAGCCCAGGTTTAGTCCAGGTTTAGTCCATCTTTAGTCCATCTTTAGTCCAGGTTTAGTCCAGGTTTAGTCCAGGTTAATCCAGGTTTAGTCCTTGGCTGGTCGATGTGACGCGGCCATCCTGATCCCAAAACCTGCCTGAGCTTGTAGGCGTACCCCTTCGTTCCAAATCTGGTCGAGAGCTTACTTCGTTTCAAGGGGTATGTACAGTAGCCCGAGGTCGTGGCCCGAGCCCTTGATCGAAATTAGAATCGGGACACCCCTCGCCCTCACATGAACGCGCAAATCCAAGGGGTAGGGGTAAGACGAAGGGGTAAGACAGAGAAATGGGACGCAGCCTTAGCCCAAGTATTAAATCCATATAATAGTGATTGGTGCGTTACCGGTTAGCGTAGTGCTCGATCCGGGTGTGCGTATCGTCGTGGGACAGCTGAGGGGATGATCCAGGTCTGAAAAAGAACCAAAAAAAAAACTGAATTAAATCAAATGATAAATGAAAATAAAACCGTGAATGCACCTCGGGGCCTATTATTCCCCAAACGTTCACACACGCACATGCACTATCCTTCGACAAGTCCGCAGGGAGGTCTATGGGAGCGGCACACAACACGTGGATGTGGAAAGCTATGGGGTGAATTGTAAACAGGCTCTTGTTATGTCTACTTTGGAAAACTTTATTGATTTTTAAGCGCTACCACATCACATTAGGAGAGATCAGGGTTTATCATTAGGCCTCTGTGGACACGGGTAACCTGCTTTGGTGGAGTTGTCCTTGAGAATTTTGGATTAGCTTCTCTCTTCATGGTGGAGCTACTGCAGTGAATGGAGCTTTAGCGTTCTACTAGATTCTATATTACGCAAAATAGACGCTTATGAGCTTTCCCCCATGTTATAATGTTAGCGTGATACATGAAAGTATATAGTAAAAGGGGAAAAAATACTAAATACTGTATGTTTCTTTGAGGATTTGGCTAAATATGTCATTATATCTTACTTGATATATATTTAAAAATGCAGAAAGTAGTCAAAATAAAATAACACTGGTCTACAAATGTTTGGACTCGATCTGCTTCCGAGATAAAAGTGGCTAAATCTCATTTATATTGATAAGATGAACTGAAAATCAATTGATAACTGTGCTGGTTAGCTAATGTATTCAAGATATTTAATTATATAATAATATATACTGATACAGCTCTGGAAAAAAATAAGAGACCACTGCATTTTTTCCTGAAATCAGCATCTCTACATGTATTACAGCCATTCCATTCCAGCGTCTGTTGAATTCCAACACAAACACAAAGCTGAGATACTTCAGTTCTTGCACCAGGAGTGGAATAAATTCACCCAAGAACAATGTGAAAGACTGGGACTAAACCAGGTCTAAACTAGGACTAAACCAGGTCTGAACCAGGACTAAACCAGGGATAAACCAGGACTAAAGCAGGTTAAAACATAGACTAAACCAAGACTAAACCAGGACTAAACTAGGACCCAAGAACAATGTGAAAGACTTGTGGAGAGCATGTCAAGACGCATGAAAGCTGTGATTAAAAATAAGGGTTATTGCACCAAATATTGATTTCTGAACTCTTCTTGAGTGTAAACATTAGTATTATGTTGTTTTATAATGAATTTGATCTTGTTTCTTTGCATTGTTTAAGGTCTGATAACATGTATCTTTTTTGTTATTTTCACTTTCATTTGTCATTTCCTGCAAATAAAGGTTCTAAACGATAATATTTTTATTTAGAATTTTGGGGAAATGTTGTCAGTAGTTTATAGACTCAAACAAACACGTTCCTTTTGCCCAAACGCATACGTGTATGTAGTAAAATCAGAAAAACTAATCATTTTGCAGTGGTCTCTTATTTTTTTCCAGAGCTGTATTTGTTAAAACTCTCGACATATTAAACTGAATGTATGTGAATGTGCAGACAGACTTTCAGATAGAACTGTTGCTTGTAGACACACTGTACCTTCTGATAAACTACAGTTTTTGCCTTATTTTGCATAAATTTCCTATTTTGACCCAATACTATATCTTGGAAACTATAGCTAATCAGCACTTTTGACTTTTGGCACTAATGTTAGCACGAGACTAGCCTGCTATGCCCAATCAAGTACAAGCTACCCTGTAGTTTATCTCGGAGCTATAACATGTGATCAGCCGTTCAAGTGCAAGTCTAGCTCTGCCATACCATTTATACCACATTTACAGTTGTTCACGACAGTTTTCAACATTTCTTCTCTCTATGGCTTCATTTAATTTATTTCTGTTTTAATGGCTGAAAAAATAAATTTGGATTTTCAAATATTTTTATAAAATAGTTCAGCTAAATTAAATGCCGTTTATAATGTTTCTCAAGATTTTTGTAAGGATGGGTGATATATTGTTTCCAGTATCGGTATCAGACATTTTTTTAATATCGATTTTTTTTTTATATTGGCAAATGTCTGCTGATCCCTACGGAACCGACAGAGGCCATGTTCGTAATGATTATTTTCCACCTTAATAATGAGAAAATTAACTCGAAATCTTGAAAAAACGACACAATTAATTCGTGATCGAGAAAACAAAACTGTTTAATGATTGTTTAATCTTGAAATTATTCTGAATTAAAAGACGTAATGCAATCTCCCCCTGTGTCAACCCCTGATCAAAATATGGCCTAATCAGCTGATCGATTATTATTCCAGACATTCTAATGACCAAAAACGCGTCTATTCAGAATGAGAAATAGCCCCGAGAATTTCAAGCTTAGTCCGCGGCACCTCCGCAGAAGACTGGCCCAGCTTCGTCTTTACCGACGGTCATTAAACAGTTGTGTTTTCTCGAGATCACGAATTAATTATGTCGTTATCTCGGGATAACAAGGAAGAAAAAATATTGCTTATGAATATGGCCTCCGTCGGCTTCCGTACAGAGGATTTTATAATATAGATTTTTTTTTATATTGGCAAATGTCTGCCCATCCCTACTCTTTTGGTAACTTCTTTTGGGGTCTTGGCGTAGTAGGGGCTTGCTTATGTGTTATGAAATACAAATATGACATGAGTTGGCAGCAGTAGCCATAAACTAATGTAAAATGACCACCGACGACAGAATGGACCATGAATGTCGACTAGTACATGAAAGTTATCGTGTGGTGCTGTGTACTTGTGTCGGCCAAATACTCACGCATCTACGGGCCAGAAGTTGATCAGAGTGACAGGACTGCAAGACAAAAAAACCTGAGATGATGACACAGGAAGTGGGAGCACGTCGCCGCGGTGAGACACAAGGCAAAGCATGATGGAAAGCGTCGGAAATGGCGGCCGTGGAGATCACAGGGACACGATGGGCGGAGGATGGCCACTTCCACTCACACATACAGTCGTTTATTTGATATACAACTACTTTAGCTATTTTGACACCGTGTAGGAGGATGACAAAGTGGAATATTGATTTAACCTTCTTTTAACAGAGATGTTAACCTTGCAGAGTATTTTCTACATAAATTATCATTGATTATTGGATTAAGAAAACAGAGCTGAGTTACAGAATTTCAATAATCGTCAACATCTTTCATACCAACTGACAATAATTAACTTTTAGAATATTAAAACCTATAGCTACATCAATACATATAAACACTGTGGTAATATAAGGATTAGAGTACTAAAATACTACTAAAAAACATTGATGTATTGTCTTAACTAAAGTATCGGGGTTGAATTAAAGTTATTACGTGAGAATATTTGAATAAGTGGAATTTAAGCAGTATTTCCCAGTAGATTTTGATATCAACATAAAAGTATGAAAATTAGCATTGCGTTGCTGTGTGATCAAAATGCTGGGGGTCAAATTCTTACTGACAAATATTGATTCAGAAACAAAGTCGGTATTAGCATATTCAGCGTGCCGATGCTTTCTGTAAATGTTAATGATCGTGAGCAGACGAATTACATTGGGGCAAAATATGAAATGTGTTTCATAAATTCATCATAAGGACATTGATTGCTGTCAGCCCTGAATTTATTACGGCTTTTATGATAAATAGAGGACGAGGGCAAGAACTGCTGCATGTGCGGTCCCCTCATTGTTATGCTAAATAGGCCCAGAACGCCAGGTTTAGGGCGCGTTTTTTGGTGGAAACGGAGAAGTTTGTATTGGGCTACGTCCACACGACAACGCTCCTGGATTTTTTTAATGCGGGTTGAAAAAAAATCACGTCGGATCAGTAAATATTCACGTCCAGACAAAAATGGAGCGCTGAGTGAAAACGATATGTGGCGTTGTAAACAGGAAACAGCCAGAGCCTCCGGAAACGCAACACTACAAAGAGCGCATGTGCATAGACTACGTTCAGACTGCAGGGCTTAATGCTCAATTCCCATTTTTTTGTGAAATCCGATTTTTTTCCAATAAAATGCGACTTGTATGTGGTCTCCAGTGTGCTTTAAACGCCCCAAAACTGGACACGATGACGTCACACGCAGCGAACGTGCTCAATGTTTACGGAAGTCGCCTAAAATTGCTGTCGTACCGGAGCCAAAGAGGAGACGGAGAAAGAGAAGGACAAGGTTTTTGGCCACGGCATTTTGTGGGGCAGTGGCAGCAGCGTCCTTAGAAATGAACGTGTTGGTGCGGCGTCGCAGACAGGAGTGGTGGGATTGCTACGTGCTTCACCGCTTCACTGATACGGAGTTTATATACTATTTTCGCATGATGAGAATGTTTTGTGTACATTTACTTGTACCACTCGCTGGACGAAACACGCCCAGGTCGGATGAACGTGACCTGGCCGTTCAGACTGAAGTCGCATGCCAAAAGATCGGATATGTATCAGATTTAGGACCACATATCCAAGCGGCCTGGGTGTCGCATTTGAAAAAATCGGATCTGTGTCGATCAGATACAGTTCATATAGAGGCGAAAAAGGCTGCGGTGTGCACGTAGTCTTAAAGTCCTTTCTCTTCTGCAAACAAGCACTACGACAACGCGACCCCCGGCGTTCTCAGATTTCTCTACTCTGGAACCTGGTTTCAAAAAACACCGTTTTCGCCCAACCCCAAAACGCCGCCGTGTGGACGAAAAGCCAAAACGAATACAAACTTCTCCGTTCCCACCAAAAAACGTTGTTGTGTGGACGGGCCCTTAAAGGAAAAGTAACGTTTTTTTACAATTTGAGCCTTATTTCGGTAATAAAACAAGCAGTTTGGTGTCATATGGAGCAGTATCGCAGAACTTATGTTGAGCCGTTCTGTTCTTCTAATGATCCCGTATCCGTTAGCGTGAGTGCTCGGGGCATTACTTTGCGGTGTCCAAATAACACAAACTTTAGCACTTTTCAAATCACAGAAGATCGCTGTGTCAGGGTAGACTTTTAGTGGATTCCGAAACGGCCTGAAACCCGATATCCAGCTATAGTTTCATTTGATGACGTCATCAGAGAGGACAGTGCGCATGCGTGAACTCAGCTGTTTTGTAAACACCGCTAGTCCGAAAGAAGCTAACACCGCTCTGAACTTTACTTTTCTGTTGCGATATCGGGTTTCAGGCCGTTTTGGAATCCAAGTGCTAAAGTTTGTGTTATTTGGAGACCGCAAATCAGTGCCCCGAGCACTCACGCTAACGGATACGGGATCATTAGTAGAACAGAACGGCTACAACACAACTTCTTCAAAACTGCTCCAATTGACACCAAACTGCTATGGGTGAGTAAAACTACTTGTTTTATTGCCGAAAGAAGGCTCAGATTGTAAAAAAAACGTAACTTTTCCTTTAAGGCCAATAGCCGATATGGTAAAAATTCCAAATATCAACCTGATATATTGGTTGATATCGGTCTATCTCTACTAGTCAAAGAAAAAACTAAAACAAAAACTAAACTCAAAAAACTAAACCATTATAGCGAATGTTCTCTACCCACTTAATCACACACATTGTTTTCTGATATTTTAAGCCCATCTTGTCATTGTAAATCCTGTTAACAGACAGTGAAATCCGACTGTAATGACATCGTAAACATCATGTATAGAATAGTATAAAAGGAGGTTAATTGGGGCCTAGTAGCTTGAGGCCCTGTGTCTTGCTTACGCAGCTCTGTCCTTTAAAGTATTTTTGTCTTTTTCCTATATTTGTACATCATTAGTTTAGTTAGTAATGATTAAGAACATTGTATTTATTGTATTAATGATTAAGAATATTGTATTTATGGTAAAAGTATGACACAAGTCTCCCTCTGAAGTGTATTTAACAGCCTGGGTTCCTATCATGTGTGGCATCTCTGTTGTGTTGACCTGTGTGTAATCGAGTGCACTCACGTCTCCATGTTGTCCCCCTCGAGGATGGTCTGAACAGGCAGGTAGCCCATGCGAGGATGTTTGGCGAAGTAGCGCTTGGTTCGAAACTTGTTCTTCAGCACCTTGGCAAAGTCCCTCACATCCTCCCCTGACGTGGTCTGGATGGGAGAGGAGACAAAGACGGCCTTGTTCAGAGCAGAAAACGCACCCCGCAGCCCGTCTAGCGCGAGCCCTTTCCAATTTTATTCACCGCCGATTCCCCGTTAATGCCTTCATTGCGGCGACTGGAGTGTGCCCTTACAGTTACAAGCAAAAGAAAAGCAGATTTAGCACTCAGACAGGGCTCCCGCCTCTGTATTTGATATCACTTTAACCCGCGTTTGAGAAATATTTATACAGCGCAGGTTTACGGCAGCATGGGGAGCAGAGAGGGGCTGTTATACGGTTTGGTAAAATGTATTTCACGCTCTTAGTGAAGTTGCCACTGAGCCCCGCTGTGAAATTCACTGGCTTTTTCATCCCGCCTTTTATGTCAGAGTTTACCCAAGGTCTAACACTTTATTTTCCTCCTCCTGTTGTGCCACTGCGGTTTGACTGGGCTGGCTTTACAGCGCACCGAGTAGAGAGGCCGACTCAATCTGGAGGACACTTTACAGAGCTGGTTCAACGCCAAGGCATTTTAGACCCCATTTTGTACTTACCGTAGAAAAGCGTTCTACGGCTAGACTGTGGTTATTTTAAAACATTCATATACAAGGAAACTGCGCTCCATGTGGTCACACTATTGACCTTTAAATTTACTCAGAAATGAAACGACAAGAAAATTTATGTAGGTAGGAAAAAAAATATCTACAAGCTGTTATTTTAAGGGGCAGTAAAAGCTTTTCTTCATCATTGTGAGTCATGAGGGCTTTGAGGTAACATAAAGCTTTAAAAATCCTTACTTGGCTACTGCTCATTACCCCTCTGATGTGTAGGGCAGGAAAATAAAATTCTTAGTCCTTTAAATATCAGGTGTAGTTGTTATTTAACATTAACGGGTTTGCTGGGATGATTACTGTTAGTACTACTGCTACAGCTGCTACTTCTTTAACATATGAGGTATTAACTGATGGTTATTTAGGTCTCCGTGTTACTTTTTATCGTTTTGAAAATGCTATATTCACCGAAAACAACATATCAAGTCTCCCCTTCCTTCACCCAACACCATCAGCGCACATCTCACTAGTGAAACTACTGCATCAGGTGTGTCACGTTTTTGTATATTCATGGAGAATTGTTGCGTGAGAGGACGGAATCTTGCAACTAACCATAAGGAGGGTTTGAATAGACCCCTTTACTGTTAGTAAGCAGACGTGACGTCACCGGCATGCGCGAGCATTGTTGACCCAGAATCAACCATGGCGGACCATAACTGACCATAGCCGTATCTGATTATTGCAAGTTATTGAATAAGAACGATAGGGAGAGCTACAAAAGCTTGCGTTGAGCAACGGGGTTCGACTACCAGATCCTTATGCGATCACGGAGTGGCAGTACGACCGCAGAAAGTGGCCAGATTTACAGTGGCCAGATATCCACTTTATTTAGTCGAGAAGCCCAGCGTGTATACAAAAGAGAAAGTGCGCGCATACAAATCCATGGATGCCTACCAGTTTGCCGTGTGTGGCCATGTACAGGAGGTAAAATACCACGATATCGATGGGGAGTTTTGCGTGTTCGCATCTGATGTTCTCCCCAGTCAAAGACAAGGCCACAAGACGACCATACAACGCTTGGGCTATCATCAACAAGCGCGAGAACTACGTTCTGACCGCCAACTGCACTTGCGTTGCGGGGTAAGTAACATACTACGTCTTGATTCACGAGTCACAGATGTGATCTCAGTCATGTCAAATGCCAAATGTCAAATTACCTTTATGATGGTCATGCGAAAACTTATCATGCATTTTAACAAAGTTGTTCGTGTTCGTTTACATGTGTCTGTCGTAGAGGTTACCCGGTTAATACGTCTGTGAGCTTTGCGGTGTCCTGTGCTTGCTAGTTAATCATGCTGTTTGTTTAGGGTAATTTGCCCAGGTGTTCACTTGTGTGTATGTCAGTTGAATGATATGAACTATCATTTATTCCATCTGTTTCTCTTTATTCGAGTTCTTCTCTTCTATATCTTCGCTGGAGGTTTTATGGCGGCAGTGGCTTTGTTTTGAGTCAACAATGCACGCGCATTCAGTGATGACGTAGCTTTGAAACAGGTCTATAGGGCCCAGGAAAGATCACTAAATTATTGAAACATGCATGAATGACAGCCAAAACTTCTTCAGGCATGTTTTTGATAAGGGAACTATAGCGAGTGTGTTACTGCAATAGTATTGACAGTAATAGTAAAGACACTGTTGTTGTATGGCAGGGGTGTCAAACTGTTCCACAAGCAACCAACCTGTTCCAACCAAGCAGCAGCACACCAGACTGACTCATTTAATCAACTGATCTCAGTCTTCAGACAGTTGAAGGTGTGCTCTTGGTTGGTTGGGAAGAAAACCTGAAGCCACACCGGCCTCTTTGTGGAACAGTTTGACACGTTTGTTGTATGGGCTGGGCACCAGAAGAGGTTCGGCTGTAGGAGTGGAAAGAGACTGAGACCGTGGTTGTGTTTGGATGGTACCACATAAGACGAACAATACACAATGACAACGATTGGTCATTCAAGAATGAGATAATACAATAATAATTGAATTATGCAAATACAATAGGTAAAATCCTCCAGCTAAGGTCCTGACCAAACCGAAGCAAGAAGATCATGGAGATGGTCCCCGGGCGCAGTAATGTGCTGCTCACTGCTCCTAATAACAGGATGGGTTAAATGCAGAACTGGAATTTCCCCACTGTGGGACTAATAAAGGCATAGCTTTCTTTCTTTCTTTCTTTACAAAAAGAGTCCACCGCACCTGAAAAGCGAGGTGCGAATGCAAATGTTCATCGAAAACTGCACACGAAAGTCTTTAGCAATAGTTCATTTAGAACAGGGGTGTCCAAACTTTTTTCATCAAGGGCCACATATGTGAACACAGACGAAGCAGAGGGCCGATCGAGGGCCATAGACTGGTGCCCAGTACAGCGAATAATTGAAATATCTGCATGTTTAACACGTTAGAATGAGATATCAGTCCTTTATTCATGCTAAGATCCTCAAAATGACACAATAAATATTAAATATTGTCTTATCAAGCTAGATTTTCAAAAGACTTTTCAAAAAAAAGTTCTGCTCAAAGTAATTTGGGCCAATTCACCTGGAAGCCTGAGGGCCAAGAAAAATTTGTCGGAGAGCCGCACTTGGCCCACGGGCCATAGTTTGGACATGCCTGATTTAGAAGAAGAGGATGAAGAGGAAGAAGTGACTTTATTGATCTCACACTAGGGGTGGGTATTGACAAAGAAGTCATGATTCAATTCGAATCACGATTCATATGCCACGATGCGATACTATCACGATGCATCACGATACTTGAATTATTGCGATGCATTGCAATATATTCGACATACTTCAGTGAAAATGTACCAAAAAAAAAAGAGGATAACTTAAATATCAGTGTCTGTGTATCTGGGTAGTGTCTTCAGTTGATACAGAACTCTGAGCAACTCAATTCATAACTGAATTTATTGAATAACAAAAACAAATAAACCAAACTAATAACAAAAAAAGTGCATAGGATTTTTTCTAAAACAAAAAATGATGTTCAAACATTTGCCATTTTGGAGGTAGCTACCATCATAACAAAC
The DNA here is from genome assembly GCA_036785185.1 of Paratrypauchen microcephalus. Classification (NCBI taxonomy): domain Eukaryota; kingdom Metazoa; phylum Chordata; class Actinopteri; order Gobiiformes; family Gobiidae; genus Paratrypauchen; species Paratrypauchen microcephalus. Next base: position 3,494,950 of record JAVJIX010000051.1, read on the forward strand.
AATACCCTTTCACAAAGAAAAAAGTGCATAAGATTTATAAAAAAAACAACTAATAATTTATTTATGTATTTATTAATAATTAATTAATTAATTAATTATTAATGAATAATAATAATAATAACGATTTTTAATAATTTTAATAATAACGATTTTTGGCATTAAGAATCGATGCAGTATATTGTGAAAGTTAGTATCACGATGCATTGTCATGACGATTATTTTGCACACCTCTATCTCACACAGGAGAAATTCGTCTCTGCATTTAACCCATCCTGTTATTAGGAGCAGTGGGCAGCACATTACTGCACCCGGGGACCATCTCCATGATCTTCTTGCTTCGGTTTGGTCAGGACCTCAGCTGGAGGATTTTACCTATGGTGCATGTTTTGGGTTGATGGGGGAAACCGGAGTACCCAGACACGAGGAGAACATGCAAACTCCACACAGAAAGGCCCGGGCGTCCCGGGGATCGAACCCAGACCATGCATGCAAACTCCACACAGAAAGGCTCGGGCGACCCAAATTTAGAACGCCCGGGTGTTCAACTAGAGAGTTCAGATTGGAAATCCAAAAGTGAATAACTGCAGGAGTCAGTCACTACAGTGGGAGAGTGGAGCAAGAGAAAAACAGGGCGGCTGAAGAACAGCCTCCTCCAGCCCAACCAGAGAGCGAGAGGACTGGAGCACCAACGAGGTGAAGAGGCTTCAGCTTTTACAGTTCTTATACTGTATCCGAGATCCGGGTTAGCTCGCCATCCATCCAGGACGAACTGGCCGGTCCAGTAGTTTACCAGTTCAATGCTTCAGTTTCGAGTCTGTCAGCACCAGTTGTTGGCTCCAGTTGTTGGCACCAGTTGGTGGCTCCTCCAGCAAACTTTTCCAAAGCGTGGCCTGTTCGCTCCACTGGCAACCCGTCACTACCGGGTTAAATTATGCACTGATTGGCTCGCGCTTGGTAACGTGACTGGGTGACGCAGTCGCACGGGCAATGACGTAATCACGCAGGGGAAGCTAAATATACTTACTTCTGGGAAATAACGAATAATTATGTTTTTTCCACCGGGGTTACAGAACAACATTATAAAAGCTCAAAATAGCATAATACCCCCTTCCTTAACAACTTAAGCCCTATTCGGACGGGATTAGTTTTCCAGGGGGATGTAGAGTAATGTCGGTTTATGACAGGACCTCTGTAATATAAATGACCCCATTCACACATGACAAGAAATGTCCGTAATATTTATTTGACATGGGAGAAGTTTGTTTATGCTCTGCCGTCACGTATTCGTCGCCAGGGGCAGGACGTAAAGCATCAGCTGAAGATAGAGAAGTCATGATTAGCCTATGTGAAATATTGGCGAAGTATGCAAATTATTGCCCATAATCAGGACTAATAGAGCATACATGACCTAAAACAAGCAAGGAGACGACTGATTTATACCTCTTGGGCTTTTTCATTGGTCGATTGTGTTTGTTTGAGAGTACCGGTAGATCATTTTGTTTGCCGGCAAAACAAAGCGCTTCAAGCTTCTCCGTGTTTAAAAATTGCGGTAAATTATTTCTTTAAACGGATATGACGAAATATTACATACATCTTTACCGAGGGTCGCATTTGCACGGGATTAATATTACCTATGGTCATTCCTCCAGACCGTTTTACAGAAGGTGAAACTCGCTGTAAATTTCACAGACATACTCCCGTTATGTTTACGGACATGACGCGTTCAGACAGGACTAAATTCCCTGGTAATTATTACTTCACCCCATGTCACCCCATAAAACTAATCCCGTCCGAATAAGGCTTTAAACAACTTTTTCACATAATTGTAAATGAAAGGAGCTGTGTATCAGTTATATCAGTGCATGTACATGAATTTGAGCTGAATTATTCATACCGGAGTGCAGTATTCCACCATCGGGTACTGCATCTTGTGTCCCTTGGCAACGCGTCCGGAGAAGAAGCAGCTTTGGCAAATGTCATAGTTGAAATGCTTCAGACTGCGATATCTGTGGAGGAGAGGGAGAGAAAGAGAAAGATTTTGGATTTTTAAACAGACCTTTATTACGTCCTTCAAAAAAACATTTGCGTTAAATTTCATCCACACCTTGAATTCAGGTATTCACATTACGCACACATGCCATTTAGAATATTTATAAAAACACATAAAGAAAGAGACAGAGAGAGAGAGAAACAGAGAAAAAAATACTGTTAATAGAGAGAGGGACGGGAAGAGGAGGAGGAGGAGGAGAGAAGGTCAGGTGGAGTTTGGGGACAAAAGGAGGCGACCAGAGAGAGTTATCACGAGAAAAACTATAAAATACCGAGAGGGAAGGCCCCACAGTAAAACGGCAGATTTACTGGGCTGTTTTGGTTGGAGAGGCAGTAGTTAAAATTCTTTCAGGCCCAGTCCCTAAATGAGAAATTTATTCAGCTGCCCCAGGATACATCATTAAAATTTATCACCTCTCCTGTTATGAAGAATCCCACCAACAAAGGACCAGATTTACCTGAATTTACAAGCGTGGAAAAAAAACCAAACAACTAAAGACCAACTACCGTTTTTTGAAATTGGCGTTACAAAATGAGGCGTAATCACATAATCCGTCGGTAAAAGGTAGACAAAACAACAAGAAAACAGCAGGAGAATTGGATAAGGAGGAGAAATTAAAAATCAAAACAATTCTCGTAGACTAGAGAGACGTGGAATTGTAAATTATGAATCTATTGTAATTCAAAGTAAGCCCTTTATCAGAGCAGAGCAGTTGAATTGGGATCAAAACAAAAAACTGGCCAATTTAGGATTTTAAGAGAGCCCATTCATGTGTACAATTAATCAGAATATTGCAGAGGCAGCCAAATTTTGATAAGGTCAAAAATGTCATTTCTTATGGAAGATTAACCGTGGGCCTAGTACTGCAGCGCTCGTTTAAAATTATGGGGAAAGTAATTATGAAAACAGAGATGCTAAATATTTGCATATCAGCTCGGACCACGGCGAAACTGAAATTGACGAAGTTTGAGTAAGTTTAGAAATGTTTTTAACCTGTTTTATGTAACTTTTCTGGAGCCCGTCTCCGTGGAGATCGTTTTGCCTCATCTGGGATGTTCCGCGGTGTTGCAATTAACCCGTTCATCTCCATGGAGACAAGCAGGTTTCAAGGTATTTTTGAGCATTTAAAAGTGTAATTGAATAAAATGTATGTTAGATCAGTTTAATGCCCTACATTGGAATATTCTAGGCAAAGCAATAACATTTACCCTGCAGCCACCAGAAAAGTTACATAGTATAACTTTAACAAATACGTTTACAATAACAAGCAATACCATTTTCATTGTGAGATATTAAAATTTAAGGACCAAAATGTTACAAACTTAGAAGTAGTAGTAGTAGTAGTAGTAGCAGTAGTAGTACTACAGTAGTAGTAATAGTAGTAATTGTTGTTTTTTTGGCTAAAACAAATAAGTTTACAATAAGTTTACAATAATAGCTTTAACAAATAAGTTCACAATAACAAGCAAAACCATTTTCATTGAGAGATATTTATAGTGAAGGACCAAAATGTTACAAACTTAGTAGTACAGTAGTAGTAGTAGTAGTAGTAGTAGTAGTAGTAGTAGTAGTAGTAGTAGTAGTAGTAGTAGTAATTGTTGTTGTTTTGGCTTTAACAAGTAAGTTTACAATAACAACAAAACCATTTTCATTGTGAGATATTTAAATTAAAGGACCAAAATGTTACAAACTTAGAAGTAGTAGTACAGTAGTAGTAGTACAGTAGTAGTAGTAGTAGTAGTAGTAGTAGTTGTAGTAATTGTTGTTTTATTTTGGCTATAACAAATAAGTTTACAATAAGTTTACTATAATAGCTTTAACAAATAAGTTTACAATAACAAGCAATAGCATTTTCATTGAGAGATATTTATAGTGAAGGACCAAAATGTTACAAACTTAGTAGTAGTAGTAGTAGTAGTAGTAGTAGTAGTAGTAGTAGTAATTGTTGTTGTTTTGGCTTTAACAAGTAAGTTTACAATAACAACAAAACCATTTTCATTGTGCGATATTTAAATTAAAGGACCAAAATGTTACAAACTTAGAAGTTGTAGTACAGTAGTAGTAGTACAGTAGTAGTAGTAGTAGTAGTAGTAGTAGTTGTAGTAATTGTTGTTTTATTTTGGCTATAACAAATAAGTTTACAATAAGTTTACTATAATAGCTTTAACAAATAAGTTTACAATAACAAGCAATAGCATTTTCATTGAGAGATATTTATAGTGAAGGACCAAAATGTTACAAACTTAGTAGTAGTAGTAGTAGTAGTAGTAGTAGTAGTAGTAGTAGTAGTAGTAGTAATTGTTGTTGTTTTGGCTTTAACAAGTTAATTTACAATAACAACAAAGCCATTTTCATTGTGAGATATTTAAATTAAAGGACCAAAATGTTACAAACTTAGAAGTAGTAGTACAGTAGTAGTAGCAGTACAGTAGTAGTAGTACAGTAGTAGTAGTACAGTAGTAGTAGTAGTAGTAGTAGTAGTAGTAGTAGTAGTAGTAGTAGTAGTAGTTGTAGTAATTGTTGTTTTTTTTGGCTATAACAAATAAGTTTACAATAAGTTTACAATAACAATCAATACCATTTTCATTGAGAGATATTTAAATTTAAGGACAAAAATGTTACAAACTTAGAAGTAGTAGTAGTAGAAGTAGTAGTAGTAGTAGTAGTAGTACTAATTGTAGTTGTTTTGGCTGCTGGCAATTTGTGCATTTACAAATGACATAAAAACACCATGAATCGTGCTAATTAGCCTGGAAGCTTAAGGTAAAACAGGACCATTAACTCCTATACAAATGAGCGTCTACCACCACCTGCAGTTAGATCTATTCCAGCGCTTTATTTCGATGCCTGTGTAATGAGCCTTATTAGGGCTGAATGATTTGGGGGAAATATCTTATTACGATTATCTGACAAGCTTTACGATTAGGTTTGCGATGTATGTTTTAATAATGGGAATCTCTTCAAAGTTCGCAATTATGCAAAATTGACTTTTGAGAGCTTTTAGTCACGTTGGAATCTTTTTCAAAAACATCCCTGGAGTTGTGTTTTGATTCGTGACCCTTTATAATTTGTCTGTTGACATCTCCAAAGCTCAAAATCAAATCAAACAAATCAAATCAAACAATATTTATAAAGCGCTTTTCATACAAAATTGTAGCACAAAGCGCCTTACAGTGGTCAAGGATTAGAAGATTGACCTTTATTGATCTCGCACAGGAGAAGTTGTTTTTATGTTTGACCCGGGGACCATCCCCATAATTTTGTTTTGTTATTTCGGTTTGGTCAGGCCCTAAGCTGGAGGATTTTACCTATGGCGCAGGCTGGTGGGGGAAACCGGAGTGCCCGGAGGAAACCCACCCAGACACGGGGAGAACATGCAATCTCCATACAGAAAGGCCCGGGCGACCCGAACCTTCTTGCTGTGAAGCATGAGTGCTAGCCACTCAGCCACCGTACCGCCAGGAAAAAAAAAAGCTCTGTTCCACTTAGTCGTATCAAGAGGTGGTTTTCAAATTAACAGCTTCTTTTACCTTTAGTTCAACAGAGATTCACAATTCCAGGACTGAAATCTCCCAAATGACTTTTGTGAAAGTGTATGAAATTTATAAAAACAGTGGAGCGCTTGTATTACAATGTGACCTCACAAGATGGAACAGAGTGTTTTCAGTTTAAAGGTTGTACAAAGGATTTTCCAAGGAAGGAGAAATCCAGCGACTGTTTGTCCTTTTTCAAATGTTCCTCAGTCGTGAATCCACACCCTCCTCCACAGCTCCCTGAGTAGAAACGCCTCCTCCTTATGCTTACGCCAGTTGCTTACAGCCGGTGCTCGTTCAGAATCGCTGTTGTTGCTGTAACTTTACTGTACATTTTCAAATGATAAGCAGAAGTTTGCCGTACAGAAGTAATTTAGCGACCGACGTCTTTAGACCCTCTGCTTCAGTGCACGCCATTGTTGGAAGCAATCTCCGAGAATCACCTTAGTTTGGCTTTGCTCACTTTTCCCTTTTCTTCTTTAAGTGACCTCAAAAACGGATTTCTTTTGCGGCTAACTGGTTGCGGATTCTTGTCCGCCATCATGACAAACTTTGAGCGAACAGCGAGGAAGCTACAGTTGGAAAAAGCCGCTAAGAAACGCTGTGTTGGTCGAGTAAACGGTGTCTTGCGAATGTGGAATGCGTAAGAGGCGAACGCAAACCGCGTAATCCCAGTGCACTGACGAGTCAGTTACACTAGAGGCATAGGGAGTTTGATTGACAACCTAACAGCCAATCGAAAATGAGGTAGCCTTGTCGTCTATTGGCTAATGTTCATCTGGCCCCGCCACATCAAAGTTGATGGATTTTCTTTTTTTTTTTTGTAATATTTATTAATTATTAATATTTTTGTTGCAATTTTAGCATGTTTTTTTTTAACTATAAGAGTCATAACTCACCAACACATAACCCTTTTTTGCCCCATCTCACTGTAAACACACAGGGAAAAAATCTGGAAAAATGATCTTGCCCCACCCTCGTACATATGGCTACTATGCACAGTAACTGTCTTGTTTATAAAATAGGCTGTGCAAATAAATTTGGACTAGATGGTTGGACATTGGCCAGTCAGCATAATAATCTATTAATACTGATTTTAACCAATAGAAAAGGCCAGTAGTTTGTATAAGAGGACATTCAAACCCACTCAAAAAATGGCTCTAGCAGACTATGGCAGCCTCATCCATGAATAAAACGAAACAAAACAGTAAAATCATGTATTTTTAAGTCATAAATAAAATGGTTGTTTTGAGTAAAGTTTCCAGTGACTTCTAAAACCCTCCAAATGTCTACAAGTATTTAAGCCTCGTGTGTGTCTACTATCTATAGATTATTGGTTAGTGATGGATCTTTAGGACCGCAGCACCAATAGATCAATACGTTTCAATACGTACAATCCTCCATAGAACCTTTAAGAGAAGAACTGAGCCTAATATGCAGGGTTTGTATTAAACTTTGTGCATGCACGAAACAAAACACAGCTCCAGGTATGTTTGTGATGAGGAAGATGGTGTAATATGAGCCCTTTAAGTGATTTTGATTAACCTAACATAAGGGTCAGTCCAGAATTGGAGGACATTTTACGTCCCACCCATCAAATATGAAATAATCCACATACAAAATACTAAAACATACAGTTTCTGAGTGAATTTACTTGTCCTGAGACCAAATCAAAAAAAAAACTAAGAGAAAAGAATGCTTGAAAATAGTTTTTAAAATACCAAATAAGTCTGGAGTACCCCCCAAAATGCCATTTTCCTCTTGTCCCACCCCTCTAATGGCCAAATTGAATTTCAAAACAGTTCAAATTTAATTTAAATTTATTTTTTTGTATTATTTGTTTCATTGGCATCTCTTGTAACTGTGGGAACATTTGTTTTAATAGACATAATATTTCAAATAATAATTATTAACATGTACGCAACCCTGTTACCAGAACATTTTTAGTCTGGTAGAAGAAGAAAGCAGAACCACATGATCCCCTGGACTTGACATCATCAAACAGTTTTCCAAAAGAATGAGCAGAGCAAAGGTTTGTCTTCTCTTCTATTTTTCAGATTTTTATAACATCGTTAGCCTTGATTGAATGTCTCACTCTACCTCATGCAACCCTGTTATGCAAATGATCAGAATAAGACAATTATTATTATTTTTCCTTTACTTATTTGCATAAATAAGTTTTTCCTCTTGATTAGCAGTAACAGCTAAACAGCTTCTCCTCCTGAGATAAAGCGAACATTAGTGCAGATTTGCAACCCTGTTACCTGCAACCCTGTTACTGTGATTAGAGGAAATAAAGAAATAAACCAAATAAATCATGTAATAAAAATGTATCCGTAAGCTGAGCTAATCAAGCATTTGATAGTTTATTACCTATTATTGATGAATATAAAGCAGAAATTCAGAAAAGTGAAGGTTTACTTTTATTTTTCTAAAGCCCAAATGTCCTCCGATTCTGGAATGACTCATAAACCTCATCACAAACACCAATTCACAAACTTCACAAACTTCTATTTCATCTAGTGTAGATTTTCCTCAAAGTGGAGCTACCCAGGGACCCAGCGCTCGATCCTTCGTTTCAATTTTCTTCAAAACATGAAAGGGAATCTGAAATCCCAAAGCGGTGGCACCTCTCTTCTCCTAGTGTTTAAATAAAGGAAAAAACACTATGGGGACGGGAGCGCGCCGCACGCTTCAAAACACAACCTCTCCTCTGTGGCAACGGGGCAATAAAATGGCTATCTCTTCCCTACTAGTTATTACGAATGAGACAATGGCGTACAATAAAAGAAGGTTCAGGAGCTACGTTCTTTTTCATTAAACCTATAGACTTGTTAAAAGTGTGATCGATTGGTTTTTAAAGGGCGTGTTAAATACTCGCATCATTCGTACAAAATGAAAGCGTGGCGAGGAAGCAGTGCGTAGCTTTGTTTCAATTTACCCAATATGAAATTAATGTTGTGTTTTATTACTCTTTAGGTAATGGGATGGGACTTTATGGGGAAATGGCCTCGCTTGCCAGTTTTACAGAGGAGATAACTTTATCGATTTAATGGTGCGCTGTGTAACTTTTCTGGCGGAGGGTCTGGCGTCTGCTCGTTTCCGTGGTGATATTAGCGCCTGCGATGTTAAACAAATATATCTTGTGTTTATTCAAGTACGAGTGTTTTTGGTTCGCAAAACTACCGCAAAAACATACATAACACTGGTCTACAAGCAAAACGCTAAAAAAAAGTAAGATTGGCTATAGTTTCCAAGATATACAGTAGTATTGGGTCAAAATAGGAAATTTATGCAAAATAAGGCAAAAACGGTAGTTTATCAGAAGGTACAGTGTGTCTACAAGCAACAGTTCTATCTGAAAGTCTGTCTGCACATTCACATACATTCATTTTAATATGTCTACAGTTTTAGTTTCCAAAAGCCGTTACTTCCAAACTTAAAACCCTATTTTAGTCGGATTTAACCAGTTTTACATAAGTGATAGTATTTTGATAATATTTAGTTACTGTGCCCACTTCTGGTCTTCAAAACATCCATATTTAAATGTCGTTGCCATAAATCCAAACGTACTCTCTTCACAGTGAACTAGAACTTTGAAGATTTAAAGGTCCCATGGCATGAAATTTTCACTTTCTGAGGTTTTGGCCCAGAAAAAACACAGCTCAAACGGGCGATTCTGAACAAGGAAACTATGTGACGTCACATCGAAAAATGCAGCTCCACCCCCCCCGTCTGGATGTCTACCCACCGTCTCTGTAAATCACGCCCAGAGAGTTTGGACCGCGAATGAGCTACGCAATGCGAAATGCGGAGGCACGTGCGAGTGTTTCCAGGCTCGGCTCCTTTACCCGACCCTCTGGACCTCTGAAACAGCAGTGGTTTAATTTTATTTTCTGTGAAAATGTGTTTTTTTTCCATTGAAATGCCTCTCCTTTCTTCCTCCGCGCTTAAAACGCGGAAATGGGAGACAGCGGACAGAGCAGCGCTCCAGCGGTGCATTTGGCCCCCCCCACCCGCTCCTCTAACCTATCTCTGTCCTTCTCATTTGCATTCAAGCAACAAGGCCCAGAACGAGTTGTTCAGAGAGAGACTTTCTGACTCTGACTGTGTACATGGGTCTTTCTCATGCACTGAGTCTTGATTTTGAAGAAGAATTTACAGTATTAGGGAACCATTAAGGCGCCATATAAAAGCATCAAGAAGTACCATGTCATGGGACCTTTAAGGGTGAGATGTTATTACTCTGAATGTTCCACACTGTGGCATTAATTTTATCTTGCATTTAATGACAGTTGCTTTTATTTCTCAATGTGCCTTCAAAAACATGTGCCATATGCTTCTCGCCATGGTAATAAATACGTTTAATGCCATGCTGTGGGACATTCCAGGCAAAGCAAGAGAGAGTTTTAAAATAAACATCAAATATTTTTGGATTTCACATAAGAGATGCCTCGAAATTATGTGCACCTGATGTCTTAAGATGTTTCTTGTTTAATTCTTGATGGATAAAGAAGTGCAAGTTAAATATTTGCAAAATATAAATATTATTTTTAAATCTATTGTATAAACAGATGCGATTTTGATGTAAAACAATATCATTAAATATCTTGAATACATTAGCTAACCAGCACAGTTATCAATTGATTTTCAGTTCATCTTATCAATATAAATGAGATTTAGCCGCTTTTATCTCGGAAGCAGATCGAGTCCAAACATTTGTAGACCAGTGTAATGTGAGCCGGCTCACTTCTCCACAGATCTGACCTCTAACTTGGCCTGGTGGTCTGCTTGTCTCCATGGAGACATTTAAAGGTGCACTATGTAACTTTTTGTTTTAGGGCCTGTCACCCGTTTGTTTCTATGGAGATGTCATTGCTCTGCCTGGAATGTTCCACAGTGTGACATTAAACAGCTCTACTTTACATTTATTCAATAACAGGTGGTTTTATAGCTCAAAAAATACAAAGAAAAACGAGAATTCTGACGGTGAGCGGGGTCGCCTCTCCACAGATCTGACTTCTAACTTCATCTGGTTTGGTCTTAATGAAGATGGAAAGGTTTAATGCCATATTGTGGAACATTACAGACAAAGCAATAACATATCCATGAAGAAGAGCATTTGACAGAGGCTCCACCAGAAAAGTTACACAGTGCACCTTTAAATGAAATGCCATTCTGTAGAAGATTCCAGGAAAAAACAGAAGCCGATGACGGTGTTTGAGTGTGTGGGCACGTGCGAGAGGCTCGGGGGACTGTGGAGGGTACCTGAAGCCGATGATGGGGCACTCTTTGCAGATGTTGCACTTGGCCTGGTGCTTGGCCGTCTCAGCGGCGGCCACACGGTGAAGGACGGGTAACCACACCATGGACTGGGGCTCCAGGCGCATCCAGTCCAGGAACATGGACGCCTCCAGCTCCGGTTTGTTGTTGGCCTGAGAAGAGAGACAAAAGTGAAAAAGTGAGCGTTTTTTACATGATAGGATTTTTGGGGAGAATTAAGAAGGAAATTAGAATTAGACGTAAAATATATTTGGTATATTTGGCATCTCCTGAATGTGTCATGTGTCCAAGTAGAAGTTAAAAGTCTATTTTCATGTACTATTGTCTCGCAGTGCGGCGTACATATGCAAGAGCTCTTCACAGCTGATCGGCGAACAGGGGAAACCCCTTCGGCGCTTCTCGTAACGGGATTGGCGGGCGCGCGAGCGTGGGAAAATATGTTGATTTATACACGCCCCATTTCTTTCTGAAAAACAAGCCAATTTGAAATTTTTAAAAAAAATGTTTTTAACGTCTCTAATGCTGTTATCTGAAACATGGAGAGGCTTCTTCATGATCTCAACTAGCATATTCTGCAAAAAAACGAAAATCACAAATTAAAAACAAAAAACAAAAAAACTTCTAATGCAAATATCTCTGTTTCACCAATCCCGACAAGTGGCCCTTTTTAGCGTGGTTGGACATATAACAGGAGTGGGACAAGACAATTCCCTCAAGACGATGCAAAATACAAGATTGGGGTCCACGAGATGAGATCTTATCATAATTATAATGTAATATATAAATTGTGTTATTTTTTTATTTTATTTAATATTTTTGTTGCAATTTTAGCACGTTTTTTGTAATAGTGGTAATAGTCATATTTAGTTCCAGGAAACGCCAATAGTGTTAACAAAATGGACTCTAAGCCACATAACTCATCATTGGAGTTGTGTTTTGTTTGAGTAATCTTTAATTATTATTCTGTCTACCACTTTGTGATGTCATGTAGTGGTAGTTTAAGTGAACAGCTAAATTCACTCAAAATGAACCCACTCAAAAAATGGGTCTAGCAGACTAGGGCAGCCTCATCCGTGAATAAAACGAAACAAAACAGTAAAATCATGTATTTTTAAGTCGTAAATAATAATAAAAGGTTGTTTTGAGTAAAGTTTCAAGTGACTTCTAAAATCCTCCATTTAAGCCCCATTTCACTGAACTCGTGTGTGTGTCTACCATCTATAGATTATTGGTTAGTGATGGATCATTTGGACCGCGGCACCAATAGATCAATACGTTTCCGCAAAAAAAGTTAAGTGCTGATTACTGCTGAGGGAAATGGTGCTATCACTGAAAGATAAGCTAATCAATGCAAATGTAAAGAGCCAACAATTAGCCTGTTTGCTTACTGCGTCTACTGTTGGAACATTATCCATCCAGCTAACGAGAACGCTCCCTTCAAGTAAAACAGTGTGAATGGAAGAATAATGTTTAATTTAAATATATTATCTTTTATGTATTAAGAAAAGCATTGAACTCATTTTGAGCTCAGAACTGCCACAAAACGCATGCAGTTTTCAACCTGCTAAATACTTTATACACAGAGACAAATTCTTGCAACAGTATAACGCAATAAAATACAGAAATGAATTTTGGCTCGGCGTTTCAGTGCTAATTTGTATTCTAATCACCGCTAGCGAAGGATATTCTAGTTAAAATGTTTGAGCATCTGTATACTTTTCATGAGTTTGCTTTCATTTGGTTTATAACTCGCATAAAAAAATTCGAAAACATCTCAAATAAAGTTAGAGAAATGATTGGGCGGATAATGCGAGATTGCCCATCTGGTGAACGCATTCTGACAGAGGTGTGTAACATGGACCCAGGAAAACTATAAACACAATAAATCAGACTCGGAGTAAAAAAAAAAAGTGATTTTGAAAGCGCCTGTCTGTGCCTTTATTGAATTATTAGTGATGTGTCTGGAACAAAATGTACCACCGTGTCACCGCTGGTTTCCATCTACTGTTCGAAGAGAAAAAAAACGCCAGCGATTGTGATGCTTCGAGGTGAAAACTATCACCGAGGCAGGCTATTACAGGTGAACTGATGCTTCGGGGGTGTTTGTGCATCGCCACGGCAACGATTATCGCTCCTGTCAATCAACGCGGTGACAGCGGAAGATGGAAGACGTGGATAATAGTTCTGTAAACTGTAGGGTATCAAACGGGGAGAGTCCACGGAAACGCTGCTTGGCGAGTGTGATCGAAATACAAAGTGACGGGGTGCCTGGAGAGCCGGCGGTGCAATCCCCACTCGCTGACGTGTCCATGGCCAAGAAAAGAGCTAAGGAAGTCGACAGAGGGCATATTCATAAGCAATATTTTTTCTTCCTTGTTATCCAGAGATAACGAGATAATTCGAGATCTCGAGGAAACGAAACAATTATTCCGTGATCTCGAGAAAACAACTGAAACGTCTACCGCCACGTTGTGACAGTCTGACTTCGGGGCGATTTCTCATTCTGAATAGACGCGTTTTTGGTCATTAGAATGTCTGGAATAATAATCGATCAGCTGATAAGGCAATATTTTGATCAGGGGTTGACACAGGGGGATATTGCATTACGTCTTTTAATTCGGGATAATTTCAAGATTAGTCCGCGGCACCTCCGCAGAAGACTGGCCCGGCTTCGTCTTTACCGATGGAGATACTGGGGATGGGCAAAGTGAGGCTTCATGAAACACCGAAGTAGTTGAAGCGATTGTGCGCTGAAACACAGTTCGAAACTCTCTCCACAGTGACATCTAGTGGCGATATGTTAGAACTACAACATCCAGAATGTTTCATGTTTTGAGACGGAATAATTTTGGGAGCTGAGCCAAAAGGCGAATTTACCGGTTAATCTACGTTCCTCTCCTCACCTATGGTCATGAGCTCTGGGTAATGACCGAAAGGACAAGATCACGGATACAAGCGGCCGAAATGAGTTTCCTCCGCAGAGTGGCTGGGCGCTCCCTTAGAGATAGGGTGAGGAGCTCAGCCACACGGGAGGAGCTCGGAGTAGAGCCGCTGCTCCTCCACATCGAGAGGAGCAGCTGAGGTGGCTCTGGCATCTATGTTCCGGACGCCTCCTGGACGCCTCCCTCAGGAGGTGTTCCGGGCACGTCCCACCGGGAGGAGGCCCCGGGGAAGACCCAGGACACACCGGCTGGCCTGGGAACGCCTTGGGGTCCCCCGGAGGAGCTGGAGGAAGTGTCCGGGGTGAAGGAAGTCTGGGAGTCCCTGCTTAGACTGTTGCCCCAGCGACCCGGCCTCGGATAAGTGTTAGAAAATGGATGGATGGATGGATCACGGAATAACTGTTTTGTTTTCCCAAGATCACGAATAAATTGTGTCGTTTTCTCGAGATCTCAATTTAATTTTCTCGTTATTAAGGTGTAAAATAATCATTATGAACATGGCACCTGTCAGCTTCCGTAAAGAGCTCCTCAGGAAACAATGCTTTTTTCTTAGAAATTGTGATTAAACATTTAAATTCAAATTCTAATAGTGTTTGCGTTGTGTTGTGGTCATATCTGCGTTTCCATAGATTGGAGCTATTGAATAAAATGACAATTTATCATGAGGACTATGGGGGGAATAATCACCTAAAACTACACCAAGCCTAGCCCAAAAACTGGACATGGATACCCGGGTGCTGCATTTTTCCAAGGAGAGTAAATATAATTTCCAATAGTCATATTTCGCACCAGGAAACGCCAATAGTCTTAACAAAATGGACTCTTGGGAGCTTTAAGCCACATAACTCATCAAAAAAATACTTGGAGTTGTGTTTTGTTTGAGGAATCCTTAATTATTATTCTGTCTACCACTTTGTGATGTCAAGTAGAGGTAGTTTTTAAGTTAACAGCTACATTTTACCTTTTGTTCAGTAGAGACTGGGCAATTCCAGGGCTGAAATAATCCAAATGATTCAAGTGAAGGTGTATGGAGTTTAAAACACAGTGGAGCACTTCTTGTATTGAGTGTTTTCTGTTAGAGTATTACAGGTCCTTTAATACAGGTCAGGGAATGTAAGCATTATTACACTGTAGTTGTAGTATTGCAATACACACAGTCTGCAGGTTTACGTTTCACCGTTTTCAATTTGACAACGCCAAATGTAGTTATTGGCATCCGCATGAAAACGGATCATCTTTGGGCTTAAGAGATAATCCCGTCAGTTTGCAGCCACGGGAAAGGCTTCGGGGGGTGCAGCGTTTAGCGGCTCTGCTTTTGCTCCTCCATACAGGAGCAAAACAAAAAGGTGTCTGTGGTTTTTGAGCCGTCCATAGCTTTTACTTCATCTTTATAGACGCGGGAGTAGCCAGTGTTTTTGCTTCTCCTCTCGTGCTCAAGAAAACCGCTTCCATTCCGGCCACATCTCCTCAGCTGTCAAAGATCATTTGTTTGATACTCTGCAACTGCGTGCTGTCATTCACTCACGCTTACACAGACCGGACTGGTACGACGCTTTTGTTCTTTTAGCTGTTTAGATTACCCCAGGCTCCCAGATTCGCCCTTCATTTCATCGCCGACAAAAGACAATTTCTCTTAAAACGCAGATTCGGCTGGACACGAACCAAGACCAGGACACTGAATAGGACTAAAGGGAATATATGGGCTCTTATATAGGAGGTTTTAGTGGCTGAGTTATTGCAGAGTAGCCATCAGCGTTACGTACAAACTGGAAGCAGCTCCGGACCGAGGGCTCGATGTTGGACCCTCCGAAGGATGCGACCTCTCCGAGCTGGCGGGGGATCTGGATGGAGTCGTGCAGGAGGAGGCCAAGGCGGCGCTGGTCGCAGAAGCCCGTCGCACTGGCCACTTGGCGGAACAGGACTGTACACAAAAGGATAGTTAGTAAAAGATAGTTGGTCTCTCAAAAAACTGTCAAAACAGACTGACACGGAGATAATAATTAGATATTTTCCAAACACTTTATCAGAACTACCTCTTACTGAAGGTTTAGACTTTAGACGTGTAATTAGTGTAGTTATTATAAAATGTATTTGTAATATGTATTTTATACGGAAGCCGACAGAGGCCATATTCATAAGCAATATTTTTTCTTCCTTGTTATAACGAGATAATTACTTCAAGATCTCGAGAAAACAAAGAGTTATTCCGTGATCTCGAGAAAACAACTGAAACATCTACCTCCACGTTGTGACAGTCTGACTTCAGGGCTATTTCTCATTCTGAATAGACGCGTTTTTGGTCATTAGAATGTCTGGAATAATAATCGATCAGCTGATAAGGCAATACAGTGAACCCTCGCTGTATCGCGGTTCACTCTTCGCGGCCTCGCTGTTTCGCGGATTTTTTTTTCCAATTTTTTTTTTTTTTTTTTTTTTTTTTATAGTGTAACTTTTTTTTTACAGTGTAACATTCTGTCCTGCGCCCTGATTAGCTAAGAGACTAGACCAGGACTAAACCAGGTCTAAAGCAGGTCTAAACCAGGACTAAACCAGGTCTAAACCAGGACTAAACCAGGTCTAGACCAGGGATGGTAGGGACAGAGTCTCAGATGTCCTTCACGAGAGCGCCTGGGTGACAGGAGGTGTGGCCTTTGTTTACTTGCACGAGCCATGGAAGAGAGTGCGAGCCGGTGTGAGCCAAGAATCAATCCCCCCGGACGCGAGCCGCAGCGGGGAGGGAGCCCGCAGCGGGGGGAGGACACTCGCGCGCACAGAGGAGACAGTGGCTCTTCCCCGTGAGAGGACGAGAGGACGAACCCTAGAGAGCTGTGGAGTATTGGCGACGCATTGATAGCGGTCTGATTTTCGAGCCGGGGTGAAATGCAACCAACTCTTGTGAGCGCAGGTTAGTGTTACCTGGTCTTGTGGTGAGGACTGGTGCTCACAGGCGTCTGTTAGCGGTTTGGCACTGTTAGCATTGGCTTGAGTCTTGCCCAAAATGATATCCAGGTCGCTTTCCACTCGACTTTCGCACATGGCATGGATATGTGGTACCAAAACAAACACACGTGTCCGCGCGCACGTGTCCGCGCGCACGTGTCCGCGTGTCACGTCCCCCCCCCCCCCCACTATTAATATATTTTAATGAAAATCTACAAAAGTTTGAGTGTTTAAACAAGAGAAAAATGTTAATACCAGTCTCAGAAAGGTGTATAATGTGTCTGGTGAAGCGTTTTCAGCCTTAAAACATGTAGAATAATTGTAAAATATAAAATTGTCCTACTTCGCGGATTTCACTTATTGCGGGCTATTTCTGGAACCTAACCCCCGCGATAAACGAGGGTTCACTGTATTTTGATCAGGGTTTGACACGGGGAGATTGCATTACGTCTTTTAATTCGGGATAATTTCAAGATTAGTCCGCGGCACCTCCGCAGATAACAGTTTTGTTTTCTCGAGATCACGGAATAACTCTTCGTTTTTCGAGATCTCAAAATAACTTTTGTTTTCTCGCGATCACAAATTGTCGTTTTCTCGAGATCTCTAGTTAATGTTCTCATTATTAAGGTGGAAAATAATCATTACGAACATGGCCTCTGTCGGCTTCCGTAATGTTATGTTAGTTACTACAGGGGTGTCCAAACTTTTTTCATCAAGGGCCACATATGTAAACACAGACGAAGCAGAGGGCCGATCAAGGACCATAGACTGGTGCTCAGGACAGTCAATAATTGAAATATGCATGTTTAACACATTAGAATGAATTATCAGTGATTGATTCATGCTTGATTCATGCTAAAATCCTCAAAACCATGCAATAAATATTAAATAATTCTCTTGTCAAGGTAGATTTTCAAAAAACTTGCAGTCAAAAGTTCTGCTCAAGGTAATATGAGGCAATCCACCTGGAAGCCTGGGGGCGAAGAAAAAATTGTCTGAGAGCCGCATTTGGCCCACGGGCCATAGTTTGGACCTGCCTGTGTTAGTATGTTACATGTAATTTATTGCACATGATAAAAAGTTTTTTTGTACGAGAATGACATTTGCCTTTGTTTTGTTTTGTTTCTGTGTTTTCCAACTGAACTGACAAGGAAGCCAAATCAATAATTTAAGTTAAGTTTTAGAAGACGGGGGCGGGATTCAATAAGTTTTCTTCTTCCCACTCCTTTTCGAGCAAAAAAAACAAATGTATTTGGCTGTATTTTGGTTACATGTATTTATTTCCTTGTGTTGACCAACCCGAAATGAATAAATAAATGAAATGAAATTGTGACCAATATTTTGAATAATAAGCATTTCCACATGTCAGAATCTTTAGTACTGTAGATATTTCCACATTTGATATTGAAGTAATACTGTTATTGCCTTACATCTGTACTTATCCTCCAGATGAGCCTTGCAAAGTGAGATGATCCCCGTTTTGAATGACAGCGTTCTTATCTTCCCCGTGCGAGTTCTGTGAAACCAAAACAATACATTTCAACAACACAAGGTGATTTCGCCAAAAGATTTTCGTCTCTCCTCGCCGATAACGTACGTGTCGTAGACGTTGAGCAGCCAGTTGAGGCACATGTCCACACAGAGCGGGACGTTGACCAGGTGGGAGTGGGTCTGCTCCAGCCGCTGGTACAGGCTGGTCAGACAGGTGACCAGCTGAGAGATGTCCAGCAGCTGCTCGTTCTGCTTGAGGCCGTGCTGGTCGAACACCTCGCAGGCTGTGGGCATGCCCACAAGGTCCACTGCACGGGCAAAATGAAATGAGGATCGCTTTAGTCGTTGGCTTAAGTTTAGGACCAGGATTTAAACTCATACACGCATCTTCTTTCTCCTGCTTGTGTTGCCAGGAAAATTTTCAAATGTTATTTCAATACTAAGAAATTCAGTCAACACTTATACAGCTCTGGTAACCACTGCAAAATGATCGGTTTTTCGGATTTTACTACTTATAGGTATGTGTTTGGGCAAAAGGAACATTTTTGTTTGAGTCTATAAACTACTGACAACATTTCCCCCAAATTCCAAATATAATATAATCAGGCTTGGGGAGTAACGGATTACATGGAACGGCGTTAAGTAAAAGGATACAAAAAAAAGGTAACTGTATTCCCCTACAGTTACAAAGAAAAAGACGTACTCAGATTACAGGTACATTTAGTGAAAATGGGGATTACTTAGCAGGATTACAATTTGAAAGCATTTTATGTTATTTCATTTTTTCATTTAAAGCCGGAAGTCATATGTAGGGAAAACAGAACGTACAGACTCGTGCGCCGCGCGCGCTCTGTGAAACAAACTTGCAGCGGCACGCACTATGGACTAAACTTGCAGCGGGCATGGTTTCAAAAAACGCATTTAGCAGGTGGAAATTTAGGGAGAATTTTATTTTTAAAGAAGACAAAGGGAACAACATCACAGTGCAGTGCAAATTGTGCCTTCCAGCAGTTAAACACCTGTCAATGTCCAAGGATTCTACTTCCAATCTCAAGAAACATTTACAGGTAAGATCGCTAATATTAACGCTTTGATACTGACAGGCCCTAAATGTCCTGCTTCAGTCATGTTATGTGTGAATATGAGTCATTTCTTTGTCTTGATTCATTGGAAGTAGGGATGCAAATTATCGGTTAATTCATTAACTGATAGTTGATTGACCTTATCGGTCGATTAACGATTAACTGATAAGCGGCGTTTTTCACCTGAATTTGAGTGTTTCAATAGGGTCTTTAAGAATATAAGCTATAGTAACATAACACTGAGTCATAAATATATCATAGTTTTATTATATTGTATATTCCTCAATTAATTATTCCTTAGTAAAAAGCAGACAAATGTATTGATGCTGAATAACAAAATACAGTAATCCCTCGCTCTATCCAATTTTTTTTTTTTTATAGTGTAACATTTTTTTATAGTGTAACATTGTGTTCTGTCCTGATTGGCTAAGAGACTAGACCAGGACTGAACGTGGACTGGACCAGGTCTGAACCAGGTCTGGACCTGGACTGGACCAGACCGGGACTCGACCGGGTCTAGACCTGGACTAGACCAGACCAGGATTAAACCACCACGTGCCCCACGTGCACCGCGGCTCGCGCCCCGAGCCCAGGCGGGGCGCGAGCCCAGGCGGGGCTCGGGGCGCGAGCCGCGGCGAAACCAGCAGCGCATTCCGGGTTCGATCTCGCCTCGCGGTACACCCGGGGCTGCTGAGCAGTGCCGTTGGCGCCTGCGGTCGGCTGTGAGTCGAGCTTGGCGCAGCGCAGTTGCCTTGTTTCGGGTGCGCGTGTCCGCGTGTCCGCGGTTAGCGGTTAATTACAATTAATGCATTTTGATCGACCAACGTCTTAATCGACAATTAACCGTTAATCGATTAATTGTTGACATCCCTAATTGGAAGGAGCAGTACTCGGGGGATGGGGGGGGGGGGGGGGGGGGTGAGCTGTGAGCCTGATATTTACGCGGCATTTCTAAGAGAAGAAGATTCCTTAACTTGCTACGTTAATGCTACGTAAGAAGGAACTCTCGCCTCGGGACACGGGATACGTTCGGGATTATGTCCTTTTCTCCGGAGCTCCGGATTATTAAAGACAACATGGCAAAGTGTTAGAATGGATCTGACCGCATTCTTATGGGTGAGTCATATTATCAGATTATTTCTGCATCTATTTCGGCACTAAACCAGGACTAAACCAGGACTAAACCAGGTATAAACCAGGACTAAACCAAGACTAAACCAGATCTAAACCAGGACTAAATCAAGACTAAACCAGGTTTAAACCAGGACTAAACCAAGACTAAACCAAGACTAAACCAGATCTAAACCAGGACTAAACCAAGACTAAACCAGGTTTAAACCAGGACTAAACCAAGACTAAACCAGGACTAAACCAAAACTAAACCAGGTCCAAACCAAGACTAAGCCAGGACTAAAACAGGTCTAAACCGGGTCTAAACCAGGACTAAACCAGGATTAAACCAGGACTAAACCAGGACTAAACCAAAACTAAACCAGGTCCAAACCAAGACTAAGCCAGGACTAAAACAGGTCTAAACCAGGTCTAAACCAGGACTAAGCCAGGACTAAAACAGGTCTAAACCAGGTCTAAACCAGGACTAAGCCAGGACTAAACCGGGACTAAACCAGGACTAAACCAAAACTAAACCAGGTCCAAACCAAGACTAAGCCAGGACTAAAACAGGTCTAAACCAGGTCCAAACCAAGACTAAGCCAGGACTAAAACGGGTCTAAACCAGGTCTAAACCAGGACTAAGCCAGGACTAAACCGGGACTAAACCAGGACTAAACCAAGACTAAACCAGGACTAAACCAGGACTAAGGTGTGTGTGTGTACGTGTGTGATAACATATATCCTGTGTATTATTGAATTATTGAATGATTATATGGACTTTTTGTTATAAAAGCATTTCCATTTTAACAAAGTACCTTCTAATTCTGCCCTGCCCTGAAACACCACAGTGATGTCAGTGATGGGGGAGGGCTTAACTTAATGCCTCCCTCCCCCGTTGGTGAAAAATTTCACCATCCCCCCTGGTTTCATTTTACAACTCCACTACTGGGTAGGAGCCAGTTTCGAGTTAGCTATCGACTAGCAAACTATTAGCAAGCTAGCTAACGTTTGCGGTCACAAGTACATTTTGTGCATTTGTAGAACGATATTACAATATTTAAACATTATCTAGGCAACATAGTCAAGTTAACTGATCCATGAAGACCCTTTAGACAATTCCGAGCAAAGCTGTCGTTAGATGTAGGCCAGCACGCAAGCTGGACGAACATCCTGTCCAGCTGCGGAGATCGGGCAAGATGACTTCTGATAACATATTTTGCCGGTAAAACTAAAACTTTAACTGAAAATATAATTTGGTTGAAGTCAAAGGTGTTTAGGTGTTTGGTTTAGTGAGTGACCTTGTTTACTAGTGACTTGGCTTATAGTGAGAACAGTTGTTAAAACTACACATAGAACTGTACTTGTCCTCCTAAAAACTTTTAATTGTATTGTAATTTTCTTGTTTTCTTGTTGTTATAGGATATTTGGTGTTAAAGTAATCCAAAAGTAACTGAAAGTAATCAAGTTACATTACTTTAATATTATAGTACCGGGATTACGTTACTGAATACATATTTTAAGGAGTAACTAGTAACTGTACCGGATTACATTTCTAAAGTAACCCTCCCAACCCTGAATATAATATAATGTAAAATCATACAGAAATATGATAGTACTTTCTTTATGTTACCATTATGAGATCTTATACTTGTTCTGATACAGCTCAAAATCATACTAAACCTGTTCAACTCATTTTATCAATACTTGCTCAAAGAAGTATCTAATTTCGATATTAGTTTTAGTATTGATTCGTATGTGATGTATCTGATTTTCGATACTATTGATACTATTGACAACCCTTGTTCCTACCCTATTGGAGATTTTCTGAAGCTGATGTCATACGCCTAGATCAGAGGTGTCCAAACTTTTTACATCAAGAGCCACATATGTAAACACAGACAAAGCAGAGGGACGATCGAGGGCCATAGACTGGTGCTCAGGACAGTCAATAATTGAAATATCTGCATGTTTAACACGTTAGAATGAGATATCAGTCCTTTATTCGTGCTAAGATCCTCAAAACCACACAATAAATATTAAATATTGTCTTATCAAGGTAGATTTTCAAAAAACTTGCAGTAAAAGTTCTGCTCAAGGTAATTTGGGCCAATTCACCTGGAAGCCTGAGGGCCAAGAAAAATTTGTCTGAGGGCCACATTTGGCCCACGGGCCATAGTTTGGACATGTCTGGCCTAGAGGGATGGCCAGAGACAGTTATTGTTATTGATAACTACTGATAACATATTTTGCCGTGAAATAGCCGAAGGGCAAAGTCATATCTGTGGTACCAGATTACACTGGTCTACAAATGTTTAGACTCGATCTGCTTCCGAAATAAAAGTGGCTAAATCTCATTTATATTGATAAGATGAACTGAAAATCAATTGATAACTGTGCTGGTTAGCTCATGTATTCCAAAATATTTAATGATATTGTTTTACATCAAAATCGCATCTGTTTATACAATAGATTTTGGCATTTTTGCTTAAAAATAATATTTATATTTTGAAAATATTTAACTTGCACTTCTTTATCCATCAAGAAATAAACAAATATCTTAAGACATCAGGTGCACACAATTTCGAGGCATCTCTCTGATGTGAAATCCAAAAATATTTTCAGTTAAAACTCTAGCCATATTAAAATGAATGTATGTGAATGTGCAGACAGGCTTTCAGATAGAACAGTTGCTTGTAGACACACTGTACCTTCTGATAAACTACCGTTTTTGCCTTATTTTGCATAAATTTCCTATTTTGACCCAAAAATATATCTTGGAAACTATAGCCAATCAGCACTTCTGACTTACGTTTTCTTTATTAGTGACCTAAACCAAGAAAAATGTCACTACTTTTGTTCCGGAAGCGTTTTACTTCTAGACCATTGATAGTGACTAGACCCAAAACAAACTGAATTACCAAAAAAAGTCTGCTTTGTAACATTTTAGCCTTTCGTGAATAGCTTTAGAACGATCGAGTATACGACTATATACTAGATAGTAGTATAGAAAGTATATACACCCATGGATCACTACGGAACCTACCTGAACCACTTATATTACCATGTGGCCTATGATTTAATGTGGAAAATCACATTCTATTATCTAAATAAAGAGTGTTTTTAATTATCACTGTGGTATTGCAGTCAGTATGGAGTCTATTCCTTAGTATCAAAATAGAGTTAGAAATGTTCGCTTTTGTACAACCCAAACACTAGTACTGCTATTCTTGCTCAAAACAAATCATCTATGTGTTCATTGTAAGTTTTCGCCAATACATCAATTCAATCATTTTACTTCTCCCTGAGGGGCAATTAAAACCTGCTCCAGCGAGTGATTATAGGAGAGATTTGAGCTGACAATGTTTTGTTTACAATATGATAAGAACACAAAGCCCCCTACATTTCCACTAAACTCCATCAATAAAATACACAATTAAAGTGATTATAATGGACTTGCTTCTCACGGGGCTTTTGTTGGCGGCGTGTGGTGTCCTTCGGCGGCGAGGACAGAGAAGATGTGTTCGCACAAGAGATCAATAAAGAGCGCCATTATTCATCTTTATCTCTCATTAAGTCCAGTAAAGGACGCAGCCAGAGGACAGTGGTGCGTTAACGGCGCTCAAAAGGCCAGGCGCTCTCTCCTCTGCTGACAATCGCACGCAAATACCATCGAATCCGGGAAACGGTGAACCACTTCAGACTATCTGCTACAAATATTAATTCCAACCGGAGGCGGTCTAATGAGGACAGGCTCGTTCTGTTGTGTTTAAAAGCTCCACGTTTGAGACTCAACACTCAACGGTGAAAGGCAAATTAAAGAAGTTTTTAGCTCAACTTAGAATAATGAGGATGTAGAATGGTGTTCTGGGACAGATGGAGTGTCATTAATCTTGATGAGTTTAAATAATTGGGAATCATGATCTAAAAATTCAGTGAGGATTATTCATATTAGTTTAAAAAAGATCCTTGTACTATAATGTCATAATAATGCCTTTACAGATTTGTTGAAGCTTCTCACAACGTTTGTCCTTCGCTCCACTGTTGGCGGTGGTATGATACGTCTGTAGCCACATCTGCCCAGGGGTAGACTGACAAAAGCGAAGCTGCCAATCTGCGCTACCGGCTGAACTAAATGTAGAAGCTGTATCAGAAATGCGCACATACAAATCACCACCTGCTTTCAGAGGACACCAAGTAACTGTGTTTTCAAATCCAAGGCTGAGTCCCATTTCTCTGTCTTACCCCTTCGTCCTACCCCTACCCCTTGGTTTTGCGCGTTCATGTGAGGGCAAGGGGTGTCTCGATTCTAATTTTGATCAAAGGCGAGGACTATGACCTCGGGCTACTGTACATACCCCTTGAAGCGAAGTAAACTCTCGACCAGACTTGGAACAAAGGGGTACGCCTACAAGCTCAGGCAGGTTTTGGGATCAGGATGGCAGCGTCACATCGACCAGCAAAGGACTAAACCTGGATTAACCTGGACTAAACCTGGACTAAAGATGGACTAAACCTGGACTAAAGATGGAATAAAGATGGACTAAAGATGGGCTAAACCTGGACTAAAGATGGACTAAAGATGGACTGAAGATGGACTAAAGATGGACTAAAGATGGACTAAAGATGGACTAAACCTGGAATTAACCTGGACTAAACCTGGACTAAAGATGGACTAAACCTGGACTAAAGATGGACTAAACCTGGACTAAAGATGGACTAAACCTGGACTAAACCTGGACTAAAGATGGACTAAACCTGGACTAAAGATGGAATAAAGATGGACTAAAGATGGACTAAACCTGGACTGAAGACGGACTAAAGATGGACTAAAGATGGGCTAAACCTGGTCTAAAGATGGACTAAACCTAAACCTGGAATTAACCTGGACTAAAGATGGACTAAACCTGGACTAAAGATAGGATAAAGATGGACTAAACCTGGAGTGAAGATGGACTAAAGATGGACTAAAGATGGACTAAAGATGGACTAAACCTGGACTAAACCTGGACTAAAGATGGACTAAACCTGGATTGAAGATGGACTAAACCTAAACCTGGAATTAACCTGGAATTAACCTGGAATTAACCTGGACTAAAGATGGACTAAAGATGGACTAAACCTGGACTAAAGATGGGCTAAAGATGGACTAAAGATGGACTAAAGATGGACTAAAGATGGACTAAAGATGGACTAAAGATGGACTAAAGATGGACTAAAGATGGACTAAACCTAAACCTGGAATTAACCTGGACTAAAGATGGACTAAACCTGGACTAAAGATAGGATAAAGATGGACTAAACCTGGAGTGAAGATGGACTAAAGATGGACTAAAGATGGACTAAAGATGGACTAAACCTGGACTAAAGATGGACTAAAGATGGACTAAAGATGGACTAAACCTGGACTAAAGATGGACTAAAGATGGACTAAAGATGGACTAAAGATGGACTAAAGATGGGCTAAACCTGGACTGAAGATGGACTAAACCTAAACCTGGAATTAACCTGGACTAAAGATGGACTAAACCGGGACTAAACCTGGACTAAAGATAGGATAAAGATGGGCTAAAGATGGATTAAAGATGGACTAAACCTGGACTAAACTAAATCTCATAAATGTATTTTCAGCAGTTGTAATTATCGATTAACAGTTTAGCAGGTTTACAATGATGACGCTTATGCTCTACGTTACTTTTAGTGAACTGTTGTTGCAGCGTCTGTTTAGCCGACATTATCGTTTTCATCGAACTTTCACGCATAAACAAGCTATTTTTTTGTCAAGCTGAGGTACCCGATAATCCTCGACATTTGTTTACGTTTGTTTGCGTCAATTGTTGTCGCCTCTGTAGACGTCGCAGCTCAGGTAGAGGCGAGGGACGATGACGCAAATGGTAATCGAGTGGCGTCCCATTTCTTAGGGGAACATTCGTACCCCGAGCCCTCTCAGCTCGGTATCGAGGGGCAAGACAAAGACGTAGATAAAGGGGAAGGGGAAGGGGTAAGACAGAGTAATGGGACGTAGCCTTAAAGTTGGACTATGCAACTTTTCTGGAAAGGGGTCTGACTCCGAGGAGATGACATTGCTTTGCCTGGAATGTTCCGTAGTATGGAATTAAACCTGTCTATCTGACGTTTATTCAATTATACCTGTTCTAAAAAGGTATTCTTACAGTCATATAGGTATGGAGGGGCAAGACAAGGACGTATATAAAGGGGAAGGGGTAAAACAGAGTAAGGCCTAAAAAAAATAAATGTTGGTTTCCGATTTGTTGACAGTTCTAGACATGGGTAGGTAGGGAATTTATTTTATTTTTTTTATTTTATTTTTTTTTCCTGTGGGAATATGGACATTTTGAAAATTTATTTTATTTCGTGTGTGTGTGTGTGTCACCTCCACCTCCCAGAGCGCGTTTGTCTGTGTCGACTCGAACTCCCAGAGCGCGTTTCCAACGGAATCAAGAACCCGGACATTCGAAGGATTTCTTATAAACTCCGGCCGGTTCTTAAGACTTCGCCCCACAACAAAGCGTATTCTTCCGCCGTTCGCGTTTGTTTACGTCGCTTACCACGCTAAACCGCGTAAGATGGAATGACGCGTAATTTTCTTTTTTTTTTTTACCGTCGTAACCCGAGGACCCCCGTACACATTGCAGCGCAGGTGTGGTGAATTACGTTGATTGTAGCCTCGCGGAAATCGAAAAATACAGTAGGCTATTAGTTTTCCTTCTTTCTTTTTTAACCGAAGCTTGTAAAATTAATTTGAGTATCAAATTTATTTTATCTTATTAAGTCCAATAAAATAATTTGGGTCGCATGCAAATCAACAGGGTCGGTCGGCAACCGGAAACTTAGATTTATTTTTTTTAGGCCTAATGGGACGCAGCTCAAGTCTTCGGGGGAAATGAAGTCGTATTATTTGATATGTTTAAATTGGTATGCGATTTGAAGGATCAGAAATTAGTTCCATAGTAAGTCTTGCAATTACATCCTAAATCTTACATCCAAATAATGTAGCTGGGAGCACTCTTTAATTCACCAGCTTCTTCCTCTGTGAACACTTAATGTTAATGTATCAGATTTCTACCAAACAAACAATACAATACAATAGTGTAGAGCTCTGCAGTGAGTCAGAGCGACGCATGAGCTCCTTGCACTCACTTAACCCGGGTTAATAACTAAACCTCTTTGTGTAGTCTTGCTCCGTTGCCTCGGCCTCGTAAACAGCGACTGGGGCTCGCACTTCAAACATAAACACGAAGGAGCTGATTTTGTGGGCGGTCCGAAACAACATAATAAGCCCGAGTAAACACGTATACGGATGCGCGTGAGGAGGTAGGAGCGAGGAGGTAGGGGGTAGGATGTGGGGAAACTCTCCGAGGAGGAAGTGAAGGGTAGAATAAGGACCTGGCGCCCAAATGAAGTGAATAAAAGAGGAGCAGGAACAAAAGAAAGAGTGTAGGAGTGCACTGGAACACAATCAAACACCAGCACTTGAACTGAGTCGAGTGCTCTGGTCTACGGGCGATAATACAGGTATAGGTACTTACGGCAAAGGGCTTTTTGAAGACGGCGTAGCTTCATGGCCGTGCGGTACGCCGAGAAACGCACGTTGTTCAGATCGGCTGCGGGAGGGACGAGAAAGAAGAGATCAGACCAGGCAGGAGACTGAGAGAGAGAGTGGGTTAGCTGGCAAAAAGAAAGATCTGCACGAACTCTACGGGGCGATACAAAAAGTGAAGCCAACTGGGTTTTCATGGTTTTTATACAAGCAGGCCAGGGGAGAAAGAAAGAGCAGATCGATACAGCAGTGGGCGATGGCTGCTGGGGCTTCCAAGTGCGTGCGTCACTAATGCACTATATTTACGGTTGTCACAGGAAGAACGAGCCAAAAGAGAAGTGGGTTTTTTGGATCGTTCTTGACATGAAAAGGTTCGCAGTGTTAGTTTTCTAGTTTTCCGCTCGTCTCCGTGGATATGTTATTGCTTTTTCTCGAAGGTTTCACAGTATGACATTAAACTTATCTAACTTGCATGACATTATGACTCGATGAAATGTGAGAGACTATTTTCGATGGGAAAAGGTCAGAGTTTAGATAAAGTAGTTCAGTACGCCTACTAAAGTCAATATAAATGTATCCAATGTACTTATGATGCTAATGAAGCAGGAATGAACTAGCTTTAGAAACCTACAGGCACTTTTGTTTGTCAAGATTAAAAGAAAGAAAAAAAAACAACACACTGTGGTTAGAAGATAAAATGTCTTAACAAATCTTAAAGGGATAGTGCGTTTTCCTCCGTTAACGTAGCTTGTAAATGTAGTTCCTGTAAGTTTGCGGGGACAATTTAATAAAGCTTGGTTTTCTTCTCAAAACAACATTTGTCCGAAAAGTGATATATTTGCGTCCCAAACAGCTGTCCGCTAAAAATTCAGCAGCGTATTTCACATTTGCGTATTTTCACTCGATTCGTATCACTGCGCACATATTAGCTGTATTAGCCTGTTAAAGGAGAAGTAACGTTTTTTTTACAATCTGAGCCTTATTTCGGTTGTTTTACTCACCCATAGCACTTTGGTGTCATATGGAGCATTCCCGGAGATGTTTTAGATTAGCGATATCCGTAATGCGAGTTCTCGGGGCATATAATATATGCCCCGAGCGGTCTCCAAATAACACAAACTTTAGCACTTTTCAAATCATAGAAGCTCGATGTCTTAGTCTACACTTTCGTTTGAGTCAAAAGTGGCCTGTAATCCGAGATTTATCCATAATTTACAGCTTTGCGTTTCATGTTTGGGTCCCGAGAGCTGAGAGCGAAATAAACTGACTCCGCACATGCGCACTGGCGTCCTCATCTACTCGAAACTATGGATAAATCTCGGATTACAGGCCACTTTTGACTCAAACGAAAGTGTAGACTAAGACATCGAGCTTCTATGATTTGAAAAGTGCTAAAGTTTGTGTTATTTGGAGACCGCAAACATGTGCCCCGAGAACTCACGTTACGGAGATCGCAAATCTAAAACATCTCTGGAAGTGCTCCATATGACACCAAAGTGCTATGGGTGAGTAAAACAACTTGTTTTATTACCGAAATAAGGCTCAGATTGTAAAAAACGTTACTACTCCTTTAACTTTTAGCGGGTGTGTACGGCGGATGTTTACAAGTGAACAGGCTAACAGAGCTAACGTGGGCGCATTGATACGAATCTAGAGAGAAAATACGCGAATGCGAAAGACGCTGCTGAATTTGTTTGTGACGCAAATATATCACTTTTTGGACTGTTTTGAGAAGAAAAACAAGCTTTATTAAATTGTCCCTGCGAACTTACCGGAGCTACGTTTACGAGCTACGTTAAGGGAGTATAACCGTGCGCTGTCATGGGTAAATCAGTGTTAATCTCACGACACTGTTGAAGGGGAAGCCATACAGATTAACATAAAAAAACAACAACAACAAAACGCACTATCCCTTTTATAGTAAGAGCACTTTTTTCCCCATTGAATGGTAATCAAATGCCTGTATAGCTACTTACTTTTTTAGATCACAAAATCATTACATGAGCCCATAATATTCATCAAAAACAGACCTGGAGTTGTGTTTTGTTTCATGTTTAACACACAAAGCCCCGGAGGTTTTAGTCTGAGTTCTTCTCTCTCAAACTGAAAACACTGTTCCACTTTGTGTGTTTTAAACTCCATCTTCACTAGAAACATTTGGGTAATTTCAGCTCTGGAATTGCCCATCTCTACTGAACAGAAGGTAAAAGGTAGCTGTTAACTTGAAAACTACAGCTTCATGAAATCACAAGGTGGAACGGAGCGTTTTGAGCTTTGGAGATGTAGACAGTCCAATAATAAACTCAACAACTTAAATGTGTGAATAAAATAAAACACAAAAACATAACTCCAGGCATTATAACGTGTCGAAAATCCTTTTTGCGTAATATAGGACCTTTAAATCATCAATACAATGGTCCCTCGCTATATCGCGGTTCACTTTTCGCAGACTTGCTGTTTCGTGGATTTTATCAACGCGCATTGTGTTCTGCGTCCTGATTAGCTAAGGGACTGTAGACCTTTGCCGATTCGTCAGTCATTCTCCTCCGTGTCTCCTGTACGGTACAGAATGCGTTCAGTTTGCCAGATTTATATAAATGTTGGATCTCAGTGTGACTCTGGAGTGCTGTATGTTTGCAAGTTTTCTCCCCGACAAAACCCACAATGTCGACGAAACGTTCTCAAATATAATCAAAGGTGGCATGTCTGTTTATAAAGAAAAAAGAGTGCCTACAACTCCCCATAACCATGTTCTTCACTCGGAAAAAGACGCCTGCACCGAGGCCGAGCGGCGCCAGGACGAAGAGGCCCGGTCAGAGGAACTGTGAAATACACGCGTCACTATTAATACATTTTTTTGTTGAAAATCTACGAAAGTTTGAGCGTTTAAACGAGAGAGAAATGTGAGAAAATGTTGATGCCAGTCTGAGAAAAGTGTAGAATGTGTGTGGTGAGGCGTTTACAGCCTTAAAGGGATAGTGCGGTTTTTTAAATGTTAATCTGTATGGGTTTCCTTCTAACAGTGTCATGCGGTAACGCTGGCTTACCGCTGACAGTCTCGTCTCAGCCCGGTTCTGCTCGGCTTCTGGAGCTTACGTAAGTAGGTCCAGTAAGTAATAAAGCTTGTTTTTCTTCGCAAAACAACATTTGTCCAAAAAGTTATGTATATTTCCGTCACAAACAGTTGTCCGAAAAAATCCAGCAGCCCAATTCGCATCGTGCGCTTTTGAGTTGTATCACTGCGCGCGTAGCCTAGCCTAGCCTGTTCACTTGTAAACATCCGCTTACGGCAGATGATCCGCTAATAAGTGAACAGGCTAATAGAGCTAACGTAGGCATTGATATGAATCTAGAGAAAATATGCAAATGCGAATTAGGCTGCTGGATTTTTTTGGACAACTGTTTGTGACGAAAATATACAGTGCCGTGAAAAAGTATTTGCCCCCTTCCTGATTTCTGTGTTTTTTGCATATTTATCACTCAAAACATTGTCAGATCATCAAACCAATTTTAATATCACACAGAAACAACCCAAGGAAAGACAAAATTCAGTTTTTGAATGATGATTCCATTTATTAGTGCACAAAAAAAATCTAAACCTATCTGGCCCTATGTGAAAAAGTAATTGCCCCCTTAATCTAATAGCCAGTTGAGCCTCCTTTGACAGCAATAACTGTAACCAAACGTTTGCGATAATTGGTGATGAGTCTTTCACACCGCTGGGGAGGGATTTTGGCCCACTCTTCTATGCAGAATTGTTTCAATTCTGCCATATTGGAGGGTTTTCTTGTATGAACTGCCCGTTTAAGGTCACACCACAGCATCTCAATCGGATTTAAATCCGGACTTTGACTTGGCCACTCCAAAACCTTAATTTTGTTTTCTTTGAGCCATTCAGAGGTGGACTTGCTGGTGTGTTTTGGATCATTGTCCTGTTGCATGATCCAAGAGCGCTTGAGTTTGAGGGCACGAACTGATGGCCGGACATTCTCCTTCAGGATCTTCTGGTAAACAGCAGAATTCATTTTTCCGTCAATCACAGCAAGTTGTCCTGGTCCTGAGGCAGCAAAGCAGGCCCAGACCATCACACTGCCACCACCATGCGTTACTGTGGGCACCATGTTCTTTTTATCAAATGCTGTGCCATTTTTACGCCAGATGAAACGGGCTGCAGACCTTCCAAAAAGTTCAATTTTAGACTCATCGGTCCACAAAATGTTTCTCCAAAAGTCTTGAGGGTCATCAAGGTGCTTTTTGGCAAAGGTGAGACGAGCCTTTGTGTTCTTTTGTGAAAGCAGTGGTTTTCTCCTGGGAACTCTTCCATGGATGCCATTTTTGGCCAGTGTTTTTCTAATGGTGGAGTCATGAACACTGACCTTAACTGAGGCCAACGAGGCCTGTAGTTCTTTCGATGTGCGTCTAGGTTCTTTTGTGACTTCCTGAATGAGCCGTCGTCGCACTCTTGGAGTAATCTTAGTTGGTCGACCACTCCTGGGAAGGGTTGCAACTGTTCCCAGTTTCCTCCATTTTTGAATAATGGCTCTGACAGTGGTTCGCTGGAGCCCCAGAGCTTTGGGAATGGCTTTGTAACCTTTTCCTGAATTATAGACTTCTATCACTTTTTTTCTCATTTGTTCTTGAATTTCTTTGGATCGTGGCATGATGTGTTTGTTCTTGAGATGTTGTAGCCAACTTCACTTTGTTTGACAGGAACTATTTAAGTGATTTCTTGATTCAACACAGGTGGTGACAATCAGGTGTGGGTGTGGCATGTAGAACTGAACTAAGTTTTCTCAAAACTGTGGTTAGTCACAGTTAGTTTGTGATTTAACAAGGGGGGGCAATTACTTTTTCACATAGGGCCAGATAGGTTTAGATTTTTTTTGTGCACTAATAAATGGAATCATCATTCAAAAACTGAATTTTGTCTTTCCTTGGGTTGTTTCTGTGTGATATTAAAATTGGTTTGATGATCTGACAATGTTTTGAGTGATAAATATGCAAAAAACACAGAAATCAGGAAGGGGGCAAATACTTTTTCACGGCACTGTACATCACTTTTGGACTAATCTTGTTTTGCGAAGAAAAACAAGCTTTATTACCTGACCCCGCGAACTTAACGGACCTACTTACATGAGCTCCAGAACGCAAGCAGAACCGGGCTGAGACGAGACCGTCAGCGGTAAGCCAGTGTTAAAGGGATAGTGAGTTTTTTAAAATGTTAATCTGTACGGGTTTCCTTCTAAAAGTTACGTGTGTTGACACCGGCTTGTTGACAGTTTCCGCTCAGCCCGGTTCAGCTCGCATTCTGGAGCCCACGTAAGTAGGTCCAGTAACTTCGCGGGGATATGAAATGAAGCTTGTTTTTCTTCTCAAAACAAAGCATTTGTCCGAAAGGTGATATATTTGCGTCCGAAACAGTTGTCCATGAAAAATCCAGCAGCGTATTTCGCATTTGCGTATTCGACTCGTATCACTACGCCCATGTTAACTCTACCAGCTTGTTCACTTGTAAACTTCGGCTTAGACTTCCGCTAAAGGTGAACAGGCTGATAGAGTTAACATGGGCGTAGTGATACGAGTCGAATACGCGAATGCGAAATACGCTGCTGGATGTTTCGTGGACAACTGTTTCGACGCAAATATATCACCTTTCGGACAAATGCTTTGTTTTGAGAAGAAAAACAAGCTTTATTTCATATCCCCGTGAAGCTACCGGACCTACTTACGTGGGCTCCAGAACGCGAGCCGAACCGCGTAAGCCGGTGTCAACACACGTAACTTTTAGAAGGAAACCCATACAGATTAACATTAAAAACACACTATCCCTTTAATGCACGACACTGTTAGAAGGGAACCCAAGATTCACATAAAAAAAACAATGCACTATCCCTTTAAAACATGTAGAATAATTGTAAAATATAAAGCTGACGACTTCGCGGATTTCGCTTATCGCAGGTTATTTTTAGAACGTGACCACCGCAATAAACGAGGGACCACTGTATATTCAAATTTGATGACGCTTTACATAATATAGTTCGTAATATAGTAATAACACAGTAGAGGTTAAGTTGATGGGAGGTGTTGTTCTTACCCAGAGACTGGTAGAGCTCTGCCATCTTGGGATGGTCCCAGCATGTTGTCTGGGTCTGGTGACTGTGGACAACAGAGGAGACACAAACATTAGACACAGGTCAGTGGAGCTGTCAGGTTCAATCTCCTCCATCTTTAGTAATGTTCTCCCAAAATACACCTTTGACATTGCGCAAGCAAAGCAGAGTTGGGCGTGCAGTGAACCCTTCGCTAAACACCCAACTCTGCTTTTTAATCTTTTCAAAGCGATGCAAGGATTTGAAAGTTAAACAGTGGAAAAGATTATAATGTTAAACAAACAAGATAAATATGACATCATCTGCCTCTCAGAGTTGGAGAAAAACAAAATTATCTTCTTTTTTTTGCAAAGAAAATTAGATCAGTCTCCTAAAATCTGACACTGTGACATTAATCCCAGCTGCTGGATTTCGGAGCCTTTATTCATAATCTCGGAGAATAACAAGTCGCTTTGGTGTTCCAGTTTGCCGGTCCCTTGCACCGCAGCAGAGGATGATGGGAGGATGTAGGGGGGCTGGGCGCGTGCTGTGTCATTGTGATCTTTCCCGTGGCTGCCGCCTGCCACTCAAGAGACAAAACCCAAGAGTGTGAAGATGTTTTCATTTGCAACAATATCGAAGTGATGACAATATTTGGCTGCTGCGGTTCCGAGTGTGAAACTGTTTTTTCGGGGGTTTCGAATCAGGCATATTGTGGGCATGTCAGCGAAGCGACTGGTACTAATTAACCAAGATAACCCCAATTTGACTTGTAGAAGAAAGAACAACACATTTGGAATAAACTAATGACGTACAAATATGGGAAAAACACAAAAATACTTTAAAGGACAGAGCTGCGTATGCAAGACACAGGGCCTCAAGCTTCTAGGCCCCAATTAACCTCCCTTTATACTATTCTATACATGATGTTTACGATGTCATTACAGTCGGATTTCACTGTCTGTTAACAGGATTTACAATGATAAGATGGGCTTAAAATATCGGAAAACAAAAACAATGTGTGTGAGTGAGTAAGTGGGTAGAGAACATTCGCCGAATTGACATAATGGTTTAGTTTGTTCGTTTTTTCTTTGAAGACTGGTAGAGATAGACCGATATCAACCAATATATCAGGTCGATATTTGGAGTTTTTCCGTATCGTCTATTGGCCTTAAATCACCAGTGTGGGCCAAACAGCTGCATAAAGAACACACAAAGCTTTTTTTTTTTTGAACACTTCAACGCCGAAAAGTGCATTTGCATTATAAAAAAAACTACACAGCTCTCTTATAGGTCTGTAGTAAAAAAGGGTGAATTTCCATCCGGGGCCGGGTCTTGGAGGCAACAGTCTAAGCAGGGACTCCCAGACTTCCTTCACCCCAAACACTTCCTCCTGCTCCCCAAGGTGTTCCCAGGCCAGCCGGGAGACATAGTCCCTCCAGCGTGTCCTGGGTCTTCCCCGGGGCCTCCTCCCGGTGGGACATGCCCGAAACAGGCGTCCAGGAGGCATCCGGAACAGATGCCCGAGCCACCTCAGCTGCTCCTCTCAATGTGGAGGAGCAGCGGCTCTACTCCGAGCTCCTCCCGTGTGACTGAGCTCCTCACCCTATCTCTAAGGGAGCGCCCAGCCACTCTGCGGAGGAAACTCATTTCGGCCGCTTTTATCCGCGATCTCGTCCTTTCGGTCATTACCCAGAGCTCATGACCATAGGTGAGGGGAGGAACGTAGATCGACGGTAAATCGAGAGCTTTGCCTTTCGGCTCAGCTCCCTCTTTACCACAACGGTCCGGTACAGTGAGTGCGTGCACATGGTAGGATCGGATTAGGATCGGATTGGATTTCTCCCATTACTCGGCAGGTGGTCTGTTGTCCAATCCGAGTGCACATGAAGCTCGCGCAATATGATTCAGGTCAGCGACCTGGCCGGCTCCGCTACGCTATGTGTCGCTGTGGTCCAACTACTTCCGGGTGATGGCTACTCAATAAAAACACAACAAACTATGTGGCGGTATACAAACATGGCGCTCGAGGAGTTTGACGGAGCAGCATTGGTGTACGTGTTGTGCATTCTTTCTTCGCAGCCATGATTTCGTCTGACTTTTCCGGCAACAATCGCTACTTATGACGGCGTCGGCGCCTCCTACCACTTCCGGGTGAAATCCCTAGCAAAAATTCGTGCATTCGCAGTACGCCAATCCATAATGTGGAAAACTCCCCTACTAGAAAGTTCCATAATGCACCTTTAACAAAATTACACTGCATTACATAGAAGTATGTTCAAATAAAACAGAAATCCAAATGCAAAAACAACACCAACATTCTTAAAATAGATCCCTGAACCCTGAAGAACAAATAACACATATCAAAAAGGCTTAACTCGAACAAACTTGGGAAAATTGCCCACCTCTTGCATTGCCATGGCGTCCGCACAGCTTGTCAAAAGGCCCGACTGTGCCGAAACACTCGACATTTTCCAACAAACACTGAAACTGTGTGGATTTTGATAGACGTACAAAAGCCTATACCTCACGGGCGCATTTTTCTACACTCGACCAGCCCGCTCCAAGGGCCGTACAATGTCAGCTCGCGTATTCTCAATTAAATTAACACAAATCAGTTCACACGGCGCAGCGCTTATATTCTTGCTTAACGCTCGGCTGCTGGATTCTGTCCGACGGTACGCTACAGCCTTGACCTTGAAGCGAGCGGACATAAAAACCCCATCACGTAAAACTCTATCCTCGATATGTAATGATACGTTTTCATTGCTGACTACATTAGCCCGGGAGCCGGCGTTTAACTAATTTAACTAGTGCTATGATCGACTGGCTATATTAGCATTTCAGGGCATTTTCAACAACACCCACTCTGATTTGAAAAGCCATCAAGAAAATATTAAAAGTTAGCTAATATGTGGCGGCGGTTAATTGCTTTACTGTATAGAAGTGCAGATTTTTCCTCGCCATTAGTGCTACTTAGACATAATTACGGTATGGGCAGTTAATTTCTGCTGCATAAATAACAAAACATGAGCGTATAAAGGAGTTAAGCGAACAGGGTTTAACGTTAGGAGTTGAGACGCTGCAGCTCGGCGGTGATGGGCCAGATGTCAGTTTGCATAAAGCTAATGGGAGACTCGTGTCGTACTAAAGAGGCAATTAAAGTTTTCTGTTCGGATCAAGGGTATGAAAAGAGCTTCGCGGGAAACTGAGACGGCGCTGGTTCAGTGGCTTCGCTCGGGCTGCAGGCTGGTGCGGGGTGGTGCGAATGGGACTTGGAACTTTGATTTGGGGGATGGAGATGAGATGAGACAAATTTGCGTGGTGATACAAATGTAAGGTAAGGTTAAAAGGCCTGTTTGGATATACAGTAAATGGCCATTTTTGCAAATATGAATTCTAATCTAAAATCCAGGCATGCCAAAACTAAGCAAGAGCTGGTTTAAAGGTTCTATATCACACAAAATTGACTCTTGTGAGCTTTTTAGATAATAGACTAAGTTTTAAAAACATATTAAAAAGATTTGCCATAAAATAAAATATAATCTGTCTACTTTTAGATCCATACGGAATTCCCTGACAAAACAAGGAGCAAAGATCTATCTAAATGCAATGATACTACCTCACTTTGGTAAATCTTTGGTGTTTCATGCTGGTCACAAGCCAACCAAACCACAATAAAACCTTTAGAACAGGGGTAATAATACATTTTATTTACATTTTATTTATTAGGCGCCTTTCTGGACACTCAAGGTCGCCTTAAAACAAGTATAATATACATTATAGGCAGTTAAAAGCAGTTAAAAGCAACAGTTAAACATTTAAACAATAAAACTTTTAAAAACAGTAAAACATTTAAAACATGCGGCCCGGGGTCCAGATCCGGCCCTCCAAGACCTTTAATCTGGCCCTCGGCTGATTTTCTATTCAAATATTTTAATTATATTGTAATTTTCTATTCAAATATTGGTTATTTTCTGTGCCTTTTTTCGGCACAGTTTAGCATAGCAGCGTCTCAAGCGCCTCTGTACGTGGCCCCTCCCACCAGAGCAGCACAAATGAAGACTCGCCTCTTTCCAAACGCTCTTAAAGGACCATCGTTTTGACTGTTGACGTGACACCCTCATCAGCAAAATGTCAAAAATGAGAAAAGTGGACGCCGAGTGCAGGATTTTCCAAGAAAAATCGACTAATTCCTATTTGTTCATGGAGGTGAATGGGAAACTTGTGTGCTTGTGTTACAAGTGCTTTGTGTTACTTTTTTTTGTGCACTTTATAAATAATGTTTGATTGATTGACTGATTTAGAATCTCTTTATAAGAAAGCACTTCAGATTCTAGATCCACAGAAATACCATCACTGTCAGATATGAACTAAACATGAAATGCTCAACTTTGATAATACAATTAAACTGGCCAATCTAAGGTTATTATTCAAGATGATCAATAATGTGGCACCACCACCACTGAAAAAGTTTATCCATTTAACATCTGTTCAGATGGTCAGAACAACCAGGTCAACGATCAATGGCCAATGTGTAAAACCAAAACAGAAAACATCATTAGGACAATCTGCATTTTCATTTAAAATAATCTCAGAACGGAACAAACTTATTATACTTGAGCTAAAATTATGCAGGGCTCTCAAGTCTCACGCATTGAGAGTGTGACACACGCAGTTCGACGTGTTCACACGCTCACACGCCACACATGGCATTTCTCACGCTGATTTTTTTTTTTTTAAATTTATTTTTTTGTGTGCCCAGAAAATCGGTCTGTGTGGCTCAGTTTATGCAGGCACCGTGCGTTTTCAGCGAAAAAAAACTCCCCGCCCCGCTCCCCGGAAAAAAATCTCAGTTATCAGGCGCCGCGCCCTTTTCAGCCAATCAGAAAATAGATTGTTCTGTTGTTGGGCAGACTGTAGAGTGGACAGGCCGTAAAGTGGTTTCAGCTGCCAAGCACGCACTGCACTGTCAGTGATAAGGACAGCGACTGAACACGAGGAACGACAAAACGGTGATGATAAAACAAACTGAGAACCATCAGGTAATAACTTCATTTATATAACTCTCATTAGTTGCTTTGTAGTTTAAGTTTGAGAGTGTGACACACGCAATTCAAGCGCAATTAGTCCGCGTTTAGTCCTGGTCTAGTCCCTCAGCCAATCAGGAAGCAGAACACAATGTTACACTATAAAAAAAACATTAAACACGTTTTGAAAATAAAAGACGACATTCAAAAATTCATTTTGCATGATTTTCAGTCTGTATAAAATGTTATCTCAGAATAAAAAAGAAATAAATAACGATATCGGCCGATATAAGCAACATTAATGTCGGATATTGGTATCGGCTAAAATTTTCACATCGGTACATCCCTAATAATAATGGAATCATCTGTAAAGTAAATCACTTGCCATGTACTTCTATATTGTACTGAACTGAAAGTTGAAAAGTTGCAAATCACAATTCCATCTGAAGTACGACTGAACAGCCTTGGGCCATCTTAAAAAGTACAATTGATTCTATCTTTAAATCTACTGCTTAAAGTCAATAGAAGCAAAGTGAAATCTGTGATACACGTACAATGTTTATATAAACTGGTAGGAAACTGTACAGTGTTCCAGTTTTGCACAGAGGCCGAGTCTTTTATCTGAGAAATAACAACCCATGGAGGCTGATACGACTGGCTTTAAAGCTCTTCAAAAATAAACTTTTTGGTTGACATTTTGAGACCATCACATAAAAGCACATTTCGGTGTAAACTATATTCCACATTTGGTCGATAAACCCTAAAAACCTTGTAAATACTTTGCTTGGCATGCCTCTGTTTCCAAGCGCCGCCTTGTTAAAAGCACACATGCAGAGCCGCTCTCGCTCGCTCACCTGCAGATAACCTTTGTCTACACAACACACACTCAATGAACACAACTTTGGGTTTTTCTTTTCTTTCCCTGGCTGTTCTGCCTCTCGCTCAGCCCGCTACCACACTCCCACTCCAGATAATGAGACGAGGAGTCCCGCGGAGAAGCGATACTTAAAAAATCTCAAAGCAACAGTGAACACTAGTGGCTCCTCGCAGCCACTTGGACAAATGCTTATAATAACAACAGAAAGTAGCTAAGGGGCCTTCTCAATTTTGGTGTTTTAAAAGGGCCCGTACTGCGCCATTTTCTGATCTGTGTTCTAACGTTGTTTCCTCATCAAAAACACAGCCGGAGTCGTGTTTTGTTTCATTCACATAAGTTTAGCGCACAGTCCCTTTTTGCAACACTTTTACCATGTACTATTACTGCAACATTTCATTGCATTGTTGACCTCGTGTTGATCCTGCATATGACAAATAAACAATCTTGAATCTTGCATATTTAGAATGAGTTCTTCTCTAAAACTGAAACCACTTCCACCTTGTGAGGTCGTGTAGCAATACAGGAAATGCTCCACTGTGTTTTTAATGTTTACACTTCCTGTTTGCACACAATAGCCGTGTCTCAATTCTCAGAGTGCACAGTTTGGAGCGTGGTTTTAAGGGGGCTCAAGACTGCAGTCAAGACTGTGCATACTTGCTCAGCCCTGAGTGCAGTCCGCGGACCGCATGGGCGTCGGCGAAATGGGACAGGTCTTGCACCTACCATATGCAGCTGCCGACTCCATTTTCTCCCGTAGAAGAAATAGTGCGCGGTGCATGCTGGGATATATGACTGCGCGAAGTGTGCTTTTTCACGCAGTTTCAATGGACTGTGCATGGGACAAAAAGAAATGGGACAGCAGTCGTCGCGCCGGATGTGACGTACATGCCCTTAAAACCACGCTCCGAACTGTGCACTCTGAGAATTGAGACACCATGTTTGCACACAGTTTTACTATTAACAGTTGCACATAAAACTAATAACCGACTGGTTAGCTCACCTGGTAAGTCACTGACTTTCTCCGGCGGGATGTGGGTTCAAATCCCCCCCCGGCAATGAACAAAAACCCTGAACTGAAAAGGATGGGTCAAATGCAGAAGTCAAATTTCTCCCGTGTGTCACTGTGTGTCACCGTGTGGGAGACCAAATAAAGACTTAAATCTTAATATATCCGGCAATGAGCAAGCCAGTGTGGGCCCTTAGGCAACACCCTTCACGGTACTCCCCCCTAGGCGCCAGAAATATGGCTGCTCACTGCTCCTGAAAAGGATGGGTCAAATCCAGAAGTAAAATTTTTCCTTTGTGCGAGATCAATAAAGGCTTAATCTTAATCTTAATCTTCAAAGATTTTATTGTCATATGCACAGTAAAGAAACACGTTTCCCTGCACAATGAAATTCTGACTTTGCTGCCCACCCTGGATGCCAAGAGCAAAAAAATTAAAAAATAGATAAATAAGATAAAGAGAAGCATGTAATAAAGTATAATCAAACAGAAACAAGCTTTACAGAATATACTCTATGAAAAATATAGGCTAGGTGCTATGTGCATATTTACAGATAATGTGCAACATTAGTTTTATGTGCAACTGTCAGTAGTAAAAACGGGGTGTAAACATGGCTGATATAGTGCAAACAGGAAGTGTAAACATTCGAGCAGTTACATGTGCAGCTGTAATCTGACAGATTATTTTAATAGTTGGTCAGTAATAGTGCAAATTACTCATGTGCAAAGTATCGGTCAATCAATGTCCGGGAGGGGGGGCATTGCTCAGTGGTTCAAGAGTCTGATAGCAGTTGGGAAGAAAGAGTTCTTGTACATTTTCATAGTGTATATTCTGTAAAGAGTGTTTCTATTTCATTACACTTTTTCTTACACGCTTCTGTTTATCTTATTTATGTATTTTTAATTGTTTTTGTACACTCTTGGCATCCAGTGTGGGCAGCAAAGTAAGAATTTCATTCTACAGGGAGACATGTTTCTTTACTGTGCATATGACAATAAAAGCTTTGAATCTTGAATCTTTAAACTCCACACGCCTACACTAGAATCATTTGGATGATTTCAATCCTGGAATTGCCGATGTCTACTGAACAAAAGGTAAAAGGAGCTGTTAATTTCATGACATCACAAGGTGGAACGGCCTTTTGAGCTTTGAAGACGCAGACAGAAGAATAATAAAGAGTTACTCAAACACGTGGGAATCAAACAAAACAGACCTGGACTTCCAGGTCTGTTTTTGATGAAGAAGCAGCATTTTAACAAGGCTTAAAGGGGAACTATGCAACTTTTTGGTTGCCTCTTCACAGATCTGACCTGGCACTTGGTCTGGTTTGGTCTCCATGAAGATAGAGAAGGTTAATACGACACCACACTGTGACAAAGTCGAGACAAAGCATGAACATCTCCAGGGAGAAAAGTGTTTGACGGACCCTCCACCAGAAAAGTTACATCTTTAAAGCTCACGTGAGTCTATTTGGTTTAATACAGGACCTTTAAAGTTTTAAATAAATCAGAACAAAACAACGTTACAGCGCCATGTCAATGCCTTTCAGTCTTACATAAACTGAAATGAACCAAGCTGGATTTTTAACCCTAGGGTGGAGAGTGAATCGATGAACAGCGATACAATACATCTTCCTTGTGAAACAGGGGATGTTTTATTGAGTCCTCGGCCCCGATGGACAAGAACACAATAGATCTTGCAACTTGGAGGCTATTCTTGCAATGATGGGGATTCCGATTCGTTCCACAGTTTTGTCATTGAGATACATGGTCCTTTTAGTTCTCCCAGTGGCGTCTATTAGGAAAAAAACGTCGGGCGGCGGTGACTCAGCCTTTCAAATCCAAGTCTTTGCTGGTTTTTAAAGGGCCCATATTATGCCATTTTCTGATCTGTGAATGGTTTTGTTTCATTCACACACGTTTAACCCTCCTGTTATGTTCCGGTCAAAAGTGTCCGTTTTGATTACGTTTGTTCTCAAAAATACTTTTCCTTTAATCATAAAGCTCCATGACTTTGTTCACAAAGGGCATCTGAACTCACAAAACTATTCTGGATGGATGAATTTTCTTCTGTAATTCTGGGCTTCTACCCTTTTTCTTACTAGTCTGATTATTCTGGTCATTTCTAATGTTATTTTGTTCCGAAATTCAAAATAAAATGATTTCAAAACAAATCTGTGACATTCTTGGGCATATAAAGGCCAGAGTAACGGCACAATAAGTTTCATTTGAGCATTTGTTTTGGTCAGAATTTTCTATATATAATTTTTTTTTTTTACTAAAAGTGGTTCATATGAGCTCAAGTCAATCACTGCGCGCACATGGACGAGTGTAATCCGATTGCAAACGGATTGGGATCGTATCGAATTCATGTGCAAAGGCTAAGGATCGTATAGGGATTGGTTTCCCGAATCTGATTGGAACCCCTGACTTAGGCCGATAGTAATCCGCTTGGTGTCGCCTTGTGCACGATGTCGGATCGGATTGGCGTACTGCGCATGAGCGGGAATTTTTGCCAGGGATTTCACCCGGAAGTGGCAAGAAGCGCCGACGCTATCATAAGTAGTGATTGTTGCCGGAAAAATCAGACAAAATCATGGCTGCGAAGAAAGAATGGACAACACGTACACCAATGAGTGCGTGCACATGGTAGGATCGGATTGGATTTCTCCAAATCCGATCCCGTTACTCTGCAGGTGGTCTGTCGTCCAATCTGAAACTCGTGTAATCGGATAATGGTCAGCGACCTGGCCGGCTACGCTATGCTATGTGGCGCTGTAGTCCAACTACTTCCAGGTGATGGCTACTCAATAAAAACACAACAAACTATGTGGTGGTATACAAAGATGGCGCTCGAGGAGTTTGACGGAGCAGCATTGGTGTACGTGTTGTGCATTCTTTCTTCGCAGCCAAGATTTCGTCTGACTTTTCTGGCAACAATCGCTACTTATGACGGCGTCGGCGCCTCCTGCCACTTCCGGGTGAAATCCCTGGCGAAAATTCCCGCGCATGCGCAGTATGCCAATCCGATCCGATATCGTGCACAAGGCGGCACCAAGCGGATTACTATCGGCCTAAGCCACGGGTTCCAATCGGATTCGCGAAACCAATCCCTATACGATCCTTAGCCTGTGCACATGAATCGGATACAATCCCAATCAGTTTGCAGTCGGATTACACTCGTCCATGTGCACGCACTGAATGCTGCTCCGTCAAACTCCTCGAGTGCCATCTTTGTATACCGCCACATAGTTTGTTGTGTTTTTATTGAGTAACCATCACCCGGAAGTAGTTGGACTACAGCGCCACATAGCGTAGCGAAGCCGGCCAGGTCGCTGACCATTATCCAATTACACGAGTTTCATGTGCACTTGGATCTAAGGACAGACCACCCGCCGAGTAACGGGATCGGATTTGGAGAAATCCAATCCGATCCTACTATGTGCACGCGGTCAATGAGGCTTGCAGGACAGAAATAGCAAAATAAAGATAAAAAATGATAACAGTTTAAAGTTCTGAAGTTGATAA
This sequence comes from Paratrypauchen microcephalus, assembly GCA_036785185.1. Taxonomy (NCBI): domain Eukaryota; kingdom Metazoa; phylum Chordata; class Actinopteri; order Gobiiformes; family Gobiidae; genus Paratrypauchen; species Paratrypauchen microcephalus. The sequence continues at coordinate 3,539,471 of JAVJIX010000051.1, forward strand.
AAAGGTCAATCACAAAATTGGATGAAAATTATGTATTACAATGGATTTTGGAACACCTCAATGGGGAAGCGGTCGTTTTTGATCAGAACACAAAAGAATAAACATGATACGAACACAACAGGAGGATTAATTAACACGCAAATTCTGCATATTTAGGCTGAGTTCTTCTCTCAAATGGAAAACACTCCGTTCCACCTTGTGATGTCATGTGGTAATACAGGAAGTGCACCACTGTGTATTTAAACTCCACACACCTTCACTAGAATTATCATTTGGATCATTTCAGCCCTGAAATTGCCAGTATCTGCTGAACTAAAGACAAAAGGTAGCTTGAAAACATGAAAACTACCACTGCATGACATCACAAGGTGGAACAGAGCATTTTGAGCTTTTGAAACAGACTAATAATAAAGTTACTTAAACATGTGTGAATGAAAAAACAGCTCCAGGACCTTTAATAATATAAGACCTTTAAATATGGTAACTTTCCACAGCCCTCACGGTGACATGGTGCAGAAAAACTCGGGTGTATTTAAACCAGATGCCCAACCTGTCACGCCTCGTATTTATTCAGACAAACAGCAGGGTGAGTGAATTAGCGTTGTCAGTCAGAAGTTGTAACTTTCAACAAAGATTGGATTTTTCAACTTTTCCCTAACAATTTAATTTGCATAAAACTGTGATTAGCGTTCTGAAACAAAAACAACAAAAACTTAGCAATTTGCGGCGCTTGTTTACTCCAAAACTCCACATTAACTTTGAAAAAAAAAACATGTAAAGAACATATCCTTTTTATTTTTATTATTTTAATATTCATAACTTTAGGCAAATTAGATCATGACTGCCAGAAAATGCAGCTAAAATGTTTCTCCACAACATGATTTTTTTTGCCTCATTAAATACTGTATTACTAACTGGTCACTGACAAGCAGGAGAACCTTAAAAGCAACAGAATCTCTTTTTAAAAAAAAGGTTTAAAAATATCTGACAGAATTTTTTTTTAGGAAATTTAAACTCATATGCTCGGTGTATAAGGTCTTAAATGGACTCGCTCCACCAACTTCGGGTGAGTTCATTTTGCCCAAATGATAATTATTAATTATAGACAACGCTCGACACCTCATAGACGACGCTCGACACCTCATAGACGACGCGCGACACCTCATAGACGACGCGCGACACCTCATAGACGACGCGCGACACCTCACAGACCAGGCACGACACCTCACAGACCACGCACAACTCCATAGAGATGCGCAACACCTTATAGACAACGCACGACACCTTATAGGCAACGCACGACACCTTATAGGCAACGCACGACACCTTACAGGCAACGCACGACACCTTACAGGCAACGCACGACACCTTACAGACCACGCACGACACCTTACAGGCGACGCACGACACCTTACAGACGACGCACGACACCACAGAGATGTGCGACACCTTATAGACAACACACGACACCTTACAGGCGACGCACGACACCTTACAGACGACGCACGACACCACAGAGATGTGCGACACCTTATAGACAACACACGACACCTTATAGCTGCGCGCGACAACTTACAGACAACACACGACACCTTATAGACGACGCACGACACCTTATAGACGACGCACGACACCTTATAGACGACGCACGACACCTTATAGACGACGCACGACACCTTATAGACGACGCACGACACTTTAGACACACCGCACGACACCTTAGACACACGACACCTTACAGAAGACGCACGACACCTTACAGACGACGCACGACACCTTACAGACGACGCACGACACCTTACAGACGACGCACGACACCTTACAGACGACGCACGACACCTTACAGACGACGCACGACACCTTACAGACGACGCACGACACCACAGAGATGTGCGACACCTTATAGACGACGCACGACACCACAGAGATGTGCGACACCTTATAGACAACACACGACACCTTACAGGCGACGCACGACACCTTACAGACGACGCACGACACCACAGAGATGTGCGACACCTTATAGACAACACACGACACCTTATAGCTGCGCGCGACACCTTACAGACAACACACGACACCTTATAGACGACGCACGACACCTTATAGACGACGCACGACACCTTATAGACGACGCACGACACCTTATAGACGACGCACGACACCTTATAGACGACGCACGACACCTTATAGACGACGCACGACACCTTACAGACGACGCACGACACCTTATAGACGACGCACGACACCTTCTAGACGACGCACGACACCTTACAGACGACGCGCGACACCTTCTAGACGACGCACGACACCACAGAGATGTGCGACACCTTCTAGACGACGCACGACACCACAGAGATGTGCGACACCTTATAGACAACACACGACACCTTACAGGCGACGCACGACACCTTACAGACGACGCGCGACACCACAGAGATGTGCGACACCTTATAGACAACACACGACACCTTATAGCTGCGCGCGACACCTTACAGACAACGCACGACACCTTATAGACGACGCACGACACCTTATAGACGACGCACGACACCTTATAGACGACGCACGACACCTTATAGACGACGCACGACACTTTAGACACACCGCACGACACCTTATAGACGACGCACGACACCTTACAGACGACGCACGACACCTTACAGACGACGCACGACACCTTACAGACGACGCACGACACCATACAGACGACGCACGACACCTTATAGATGCACAACATTCAGTCTCAGGTGTTTTCAAACACATGAGACTAAATGAAGACTCGACCACATTCAGAACATTTAAAACCTGAAATCTGAAACGAATCAGATCTGTGATCAATAATGTTCTGCTTCTGTGTAAATGTCAGTGTTGTGTGTCATGATTGTGTTGTATTGTGTGTTTCTGTCATGTTTGTCCTGTGAGTTTGTCTGTTGTGTGAAGTTGTTGCTCGGGACGACAGATGTAAAGAACCTTTGTGATAATTCTGGCGTATTTACAAGTTTATGTTCATGAATATGCACTGTCACTTTTAAATAAAAAAGAAAGATAGAAAAAATTCTAATTCATCTTTGAATACAAACCAAATTTCAGACTTGCAACAAACCTCATTTCTAGTTTAATTAAAGGTGCATTGTGTAACTTTTTTGGTGGATCCGTCAATGCTTTTCGACCCCGCTCACAGTCAGAATGCCTGTTTTTCTAAATATTTTTGAGCTATAAAACCACCCGTTATTGAATAAATGTAAAGTAGAGCTGTTTAAAGCCATACTGTGGAATATTCCAGGCAGAGCAATGACGTATCCATATAAAACAAGCAGGTGAAGGGCTCCTAACAAACTGAATCATGCATTTTTAAGTTAATCAGGTTCAGATTAATTTAGGAATAAAGGTCAAACACATTTAGGAACCAAAAAAAAGAGGAAAAGGTCATACTGTTTTTTGTTCTATGTTTTACAATCATATCTTGCAACATTCCATCATTTTCAACGCCCTTGGTTTTGCTCAAGGTTCTTTAAAGCCCAAGAATCTCCGGCCAACAAGAGACTTCACTTCTGACAGCATTGCGTTTTCCACAGATATTCTCCTTACTCCCAAGTACCGTATCTACACACAGGTCTCCAACATCGTATGCAGTATATATGGCGCGTATAGGAGCGTCTGAACACAAGTTTTTGCTTCTGGTTCGGCAAAAATGTCATTTCTGATTTCTCCAGCCCCAGACAACACTTCCCCGTAGAATTAATCAACAGAAAATGCAACAGTTCAACGATATATCAAAAAAGAAGGCCTCCAGGAATCTGCAGCTTTAGACTCTTTGAAAGCCGACACTGCCTGCCTAGAAAACGGATCGTGGCCCTAGGTTACGTCCAGGAGTTGATAATGCGTCGTAAACTGTCAAAAGATAAACTATGGCGCTGAGCCGCTACTGCTGCCGTGGCAGGGAGTCTGGGAGAAGCTGCCTTGCCCGAGGGCACAAGCGCAGGAGATGGGGCGGGATGAGCGAGCAGCGTTCATATGCTCGACCCAGGTGTTTAACAAATGCACAGAGACAAGAGCTTCACATAACTAGATCCAGCTGGCACGGGATCAAACTTCTAAGGCTAACCACTCTGCATCCAAGTCGCTTTATTATTTTCTACGAGCGTAACACTAATTATTTTGATATTAGTGACTTTGGCCTTATATGGGCTACAGCCAAACGAGACAAAAGGTGGAATTTAAACTAGGGCTGTCAGTTTGTGTTAATTAGATTAAGTAATTACACAGCAAATTAACGCGTTATAAAATTAACGTAATTAGTTATGAGCGGCAATTCAATGCGCGCTCATTTTAAATTTGGCGTGTGGTGAGCAAATCGCTGCCAGGGCCTTTGAATGGCGAGTTTATTTATAAAAAGAACGAAGATGGAACGATCAACAAGAACGCTGTGGTTTGGAGTTTTTGTCAAAAAGAATTTTCCGATCACTGAAGCGGCTCCAGCCTGACGGATCACAACGATAAACACGTCCGGACAAGATCCATCGTTACCGGTGATAGAGCGAGCGTGAGCGCACTTCACCAAACCACCAAACCAAACCAACAAGCCACCAAACCAACAAGCCACCAAACCAACAAGCCACCAAACCACCAAACCAACAAACTACCAAACCAACAAACCAACAAACCACCAAACTACCAAACTACCAAACTACCAAACCAATAAACCACTAAACCAACAAACCACCAAAGCAACAAACCACCAAAGCAACAAACCACCAAACCAACAAACCACCAAACCAACAAACTACCAAACCACCAAACTACCAAACCAACAAACCACCAAACCACCAAACCACCCTTGCAGAATTTGGGAATTGAGCAAAGCGAACACTTGAAAACTGACAAACTCATTCGCAAAGTGGGTTCATTCGTTCACTCACAATATCTCTCTCTCACACACTCTTAAAATGCGATTAATTTGATTAATTAATTACAAATCCTGTAATTAATTAGATTATTTTTTTTAATCGCCTGACAGCACTACTTTTAAAGGTGAACTGTGTAACTTGCCCTTCCGGTGGAGGGTCCATCGCCTAGAATGTTCCGCAGAATGGCCATAAACGTATGAATCTCCAAGAAGACTTGCAAGCCAAATTGCAGGTTAGATTTGTGGTTAGAACTCCACTCACAGAAAGAAGGGATGTTTTTTTAAAGATATTTAAGCAATAAATATCACCTGAAGTTGAACAAATGCAAGACACATTCATTTAAGAACATACTGTGGACAATTTAAACCAAAGCATTAACATCTCCATGGAGACGTGGATGTGATGTTTTGATGTTATGATCAAATGTTTTGTGATGTTGTATTCCTTCTTAATTGTATAGTAAGTGTCTGTATATGTATTTTGTATTATATTGTATATGTGTTGTGTGCTCTTTGCCTTCTGGCTAATTCTGGCTTTTTTAACCATGTGTAATCATGTGTTTAATGAAACTGCACTGTCCCCTTTTAAATAAACTTAAACTAAACCTAAAGATACCACACAAACAGCCTGTTTTCTCTTACACTCTCCTACTGTAAAGTGACTATAGCGGCCGTATACATCTTACTGGACACGCATTGATATGTAAATGAGCTGTGAATAGAGGTGTGAATGGTCTGCATTTACACACATTTACACTTACATTAACCGCTAAAGGCTAAGCGGTAGTTTACTTTGTTTACAGACTAAAATGTCATGCAAAGATGCCATTAGGTCTACCTATCGTCTTTAAATACAACGTAAAGAGGCAAAATAACAGAAAATGTAGCCTAAACAAACCCAACTTAAAATCGAACCTAAGTTTTATAATCAGATGAAGATTCACAGTGAGTTTTAACGTCACTAAAGATAGATAGATTAGATAGATAGACAGACAGATATACTTTATTGTCAGATCAATGATCTGAAATTTGTTTTGCAGGTTCAGCAGCTCCAAAACAACTGCAAGACATTCGACAAAAATATGAGACAAAAGACAAAATTAGACAAATGTCCACTCGCCAGATTCTATGAGTTAAGCTCCTCATTTAGTTTCAGGATGGACTGATGGACAAAAGAGTTTTTCCAGTCTGACTCTGTTGAAGCGTGGCACAGAGTACCGACGCCCTGATGGTAGCAGCACATATTCAGAGTTTAGAACATGGCTGTGGTCAGAGGTGATGTTCTTGGCCGGCCGCAGAGTGTTGTTATGATTATGCGGCGTCGTACTGTCCATCCAGGGGCTGCCCCACAATCTTTGACCAGATTTTAATCAGTTGTCTCAGTTCAGATTTAGCAGTGACTGACAGACAGCTGTACCACACGGCGTTACAATACTGCAGGACACCGAGGATGACAGATCTAAATAACAAAACCAATACTTGACGAGAAGCTCCAAAAGAGCGCAGGCGACGTGGAAAGTATATTCTTTGTTTTGTGTTTTTACAGATGAAGTCAATGTGGTGTTTCCAGGACAATAAATAGTCAATCATCACACCAACCATATACCAGATCTAGGCAGCTACAAAGCCTGTTACATCAGTATCATATTGGATTAAAAAAAAAAATCCATATCCGTCAGGCCCTAGAAGATAAAACGCAATTATTATTCTGGAGATATGCAAAAATAGAAAATTGTCTATTAATAAAACTAACAGTAAAAATAAAATGAGCCGAAACATCTTGAGTAATCTCCCAAACACGTATGAAGTCATATTTCAGCACTTTGGTTGTTCATTCACGTTTCGTATTATACTCAACCTCAACCGAGACGACGAAACAGGCATGTTTTAACACATTCCTGAAGCATAGTTAAATACTGGCGCAATTGACCCATTAAAATCATGTCTCGGCGGTGGAAAGAAAAGCCTGCTGGAGATTCTGGAGAGAACAACGTGTTTTTGGCAACGCAGCGAGTTGTCCCAATGTTGGAAAGAAAATGGTAAAGAAAATAAAAAAATATTGGGGTACGAGCTGCCAAAAATAGGTTTAGTTTTGGGTCACAGAACAGGGAAAGGCATTCAATAAAAAGACCGATATTTGATTAAAAATTCCTTGGCAAATCTTATAAGGAAGGAAAGTAGACAGTTTATAACAATGACACCTGACCTATTCTGTTGTAATATGAAACAATAAAATATAAGTTAAATACAGTAAAATACAAAAGCGCTGTTCATTTTACAATGCCACAGTAGGGCTGACATGATAACAAATTTAGAAGTTTGATTTATTGCTAAAGTAAATATAGACCATTAACAATATTTGAAACAAATTTTTGCTACTAACCCAAGAGCAGATTTAAACCACAAAAATATCTATAAATAAATCTATAATAAACCTTTGCAGCTCAAATCTTATCGTATTACCAAAAATTTCTCCAAAAACACAATAAATATTGACCCCAAAATAATATATAACACTGGTAAACAAACAAAATGCTTCTGGAACAAAAGTAGTGACATTTTTCTTGGTTTAGGTCACTAATAAAGAAAAAGTAAGTCAGAAGTGCTGATTGGCTATAGTTTCCAAGATATAGTATTGGGTCAAAATAGGAAATTTATGCAAAATAAGGTAAAAATGGTAGTTTATCAGAAGGTACAGTGTGTCTACAAGCAACAGTTCTATCTGAAAGTCTGTCTGCACATTCACATACATTCATTTTAATATGTCTACAGTTTTAACATCAAATATTTTTGGATTTCACATAAGAGAGATGCCTCCAAATTGTGTGAATAACCCAGATAATCATCACGTCATACCTGAAAAACTCGTCTAATGTACACAGAATTTATCATCTGACAAAATACAATTATAAGAAAACAACTTTAATTTGTTAAATTAATGTTTAAAGTATCAAAAAAAAGTAAAATGTGGATAAGTTTTAGACAGAATTCTCCCTGGTGCGATGTCATCAGTGAACTGTTTACGTCAAATTTTCAACATATTTTTCAACTTTTCTTCACAAATTGCTTCTTGATTGGTGTAAATTTTTATCTTGTGTTCCGTTTGTGGTGAAGTGACGTTTGCATCACAAAAGCGCGACATAACTGCAGTGGTTAAAAAGGCAGAACACTGTTACTTTGGTCACAAAGTTGGAGATCAGGACAAAAGTTTGGCTCCACATTATTGTTGTAACACATGTGATACTTTAGCTTGTTTTTCATAAGATATTCAATCACCTGATGTCTTAAGATATTTCTTGTTTATTTCTTGACGGATAAAGAAGTGCAAGTTAAATATTTTCAAAATATAAATATTATTTTTAAGCAAAAATGCCTAAATCTGTTGTATAGACAGATGCGATTTTGATGTAAAAACGTAAAATATCATTAAATATCTTGAATATATTAGCTAACCAGCACAGTTATCAATTGATTTTCAGTTCATCTTATCAATATAAATGAGATTTAGCCACTTTTATCTCAGAAGCAAAAATGTGTAGACCAGTGTACTCATGTATTGAATGTCATATAGTAATTATCGTGACAGGTCTAGTGGGAACAAAGATGGTGGGCTACATTGCATGAAGATGGATGAGAAACACCTAGAATTGCAAACTCCACACTGCAAATCGAGCCTGGGACCTCCTCGCTCAGAGTCGGGGCACTAACCACTTCACCGCCGCGCGCCCGCCGTTGTTTTTCATCAAATACAAATTAAGCCATTTCAGTTCGGAGCGCAACTCCAGCCCGAGAGGAGTCACCGTCTCTCACAATAGAGCACAATACTTCTCCCGCCCACACGTGCTACGTACAAAGCTACATATTGCGGCTAACTGCCAGTGAAAGGCTTATTGCACTGCTGACGGATAGGCGTTTTAAATAATGGATCCGTGCGAGTGTCACTTCTCACTGCAGTCAATTATGGTTGTTGGATGAATGATTAAAGGTGGTTTATGGGCCTGGGCTACATCTTCTCTGCCTTTGTCTGCTTTCCCCTATAGGGCTTAGGGCTGGGTATCACGAAGAAGCTCCCAATACGATACATATGCACTGGTCTACAAGCAAAATGCTTCCCGAACAAAAGTAGTGACATTTTTCTTGGTTTAGGTCACTAATAAAGAAAAAGTAAGTCAGAAGTGCTGATTGGCTATAGTTTCCAACATATAGTATTGGGTCAAAATAGGAAATTTATGTAAAATAAGGCAAAAACGGTAGTTTATCAGAAGGTACAGTGTGTCTACAAGCAACAGTTCTATCTGAAAGTGTCTGCACATTCACATACATTCATTTTAATATGTCGAGAGTTTTAACATCAAATATTTTTGAGTTCACATAAGAGAGTACTTATAAGATAAGATAAGATAAGATATGCCTTTATTAGTCCCTCAGTACTACACTATATTATGTGCAATCTGTGAAATACTCTACTTAGACCTTATTTAATCCTACCTGTACCTTTGTATTTTATTATATTTTATTACATATTTTTTATTATATTGTTTACTTCTCCCCCTGCACTTTATGCAACACTTTTTTACCATTGTACAGTCATACCTCACCTTACGAATGACCCAAATAACGAATAATCCAAGTTACGAAACGCCTTTACGTAAAATTTTCGTCTCTGAATACGAAAGAAAATTCAAGTTACGAAACGCGAAATCTCAAAAATTAAAATAATGCGTGCTCGGCTTCGCAGCCGCCCGAATCCCCCGAAACGTAAATACACTTGTAAATACACTCTCCAACAGGGTTTAGGGGGTATTGGGGGCCTTGGAATTATTCAGGCCTTTTACATTGCGACTCTACTTACGAAAAAAATCACGTTACGAAACCACTTCTGGAACAAATTAATTTCGTAAGGTGAGGTATGACTGTACTATTATTGCTGCTATTAGTACTTCTCGACTATCTTAGCGAGTCAACGGTTCTTCTGATCCTAAGCATTTCATTGCATTGTTGACCTTTACATAAAATGTAAATATTTTTAAGCAAAAATGCCTAAATCTATTGTATAAACAGATGTGATTTTGATGTAAAACAGCGCTCTCAAGTCTCACGCTTTGAAAGTGTGACACACGCAATTCAACGAGTTCACACGCTCACACATGGTATTTCTCACGCAGAAATTTTGTTAAGCAATTAAAATCTCTAGCCACTGGTCACAGCGCTTCTGTGCCCAGAAAATCGGTCTGTGAGGCTCAGAAGAGTTTGTTATGCAGGTACCGCGCCGTTTTCAGCGAAAAAAAAAACCTCACTCGCATCCCCCCCCCCAAATAAATCTCACTCCAACCAAACTTCAAAACTTGAGAGCCCTGTGTAAAACAATCTCATTAATATCTTGAATACATTAGCTAAAAAAAATCTCATTTATATTGATAAGATGAACTGAAAATCATTTCAGTTCATCTTATCAATATAAATTAGATTTAGCCACTTTTATCTCGGAAGCAGATCGAGTCCAAACATTTGTAGACCAGTGTATGATACAAATCTCGATCAATTCAATGCGGTTCAGTAAAAAATAACGGTGAAATCATGGCTGTGATACTACAGTTTGTATTAAACCACGACCTTTACAAAGTGAATATGAAATACATTTTAATAATAAAAACTATTGATTGTAATTGAGAACTGTAGTGTTGCTATAAAATAATTTAGTAAAATACACAAAAAATACTCAATATATCAATACAGCATCGATATTGTGGACTGCTGTATCATTAAATTAAACAATACGATATACCAATATTTCAGTATTTTTGCACACCCTTACTAGGTTTGTAATGATATCCAAATGTCTTGGCACACCATTTTCACGACATAAATCTCATGGTATGATTTTTATTAACAAAATCGTGAATATGCCACTTGTTTATCTTGAATATGCTACTTTTTTATTGTGAATATGCTACTTTTTTCATTTAAAATGCCCTGACAAGACTTTCTTCTATCATAAACCAAATAGTTAAGATTTAAAAGTACTTACAACAGTTATTTCTTCATGTACTGGTAAACAGCACTAGAACAAAGCAAAAAATCATGTAATTTGATATATTGTGATGGCCCACGGTATTATTGCGAGACCATATCACGATATTTTGGTTATTATTGCATCTCTATTTCCCCCTGCCTTTCCTCTTCTCCATCAGCCCAAACGTGCACAGACCCGCCGTTTCCTTCACACCAGGCGTCCGAACGAGCTCAAACAACGGCCTCGAGGGACGGGATCTGAACAAGCAAAAGGGGAGACAGAATCGTAGAAGCCCGATTCGCCGGCTGGAAAATTAGGAAAGGCTGTTTCGTGGAGGAGAAAGGAAAAGTGCTGACAGAACCTGGGGGGATCGCACGGCACTAGAAAGATAACTGTAATTATTCTCCTCATTATAATTGGGCATAATGGCGTGTTACCGTGTTCGAGACACGAGAACTGGGTGCCTCCTCGTCACCGCGACAGTCATTAACACGCATGTTGTGTGTCAGAAATCAAGCAGTCGGAAAAGATCACCTGATTAAGATGTAAACCGTTCTGTTACATGGGTCATTCCAGAATTGGAGGACATTTTACGTCCCACCCATCAAATATGAAATAATCCACATACAAAACACTAAAACATACAGTTTCTGAGTGAATTTACTTCAAATCTAAAAAAGGAAGAGAAAAGAATGCTTGAAAATAGTTTTTAAAATACCAAATAAGTCTGGAGTATCCCCCAAAATGCCATTTTCCTCTTGTCCCACCCCTCTAATGACCAAACTGAATCTCAAATAAAACTGTTTTTTTGTATTATTTGTTTCATTTCCATCTCTTGTAACTGTGGGAACATTTGTTTTAATAGACATAATATTTTAAATAATAATTATTATTCATGGAACATGTGTCCCACAACCTGCACCAACCCTGTTACCAGAACATTTTTAGCCTGGTAGAAGAAGAAGAAAGCAGAACCACATGATCCCCTGGACTTGACATCATCAAACAGTTTTCCAAAAGAATGGGCAGAGCAAAGGTTTGTCTTCTCTTCTATTTTTTCAGATTTTTATAACATTGTTAGCCTTGATTGAATGTCTCACTCTACCTCATGCAACCCTGTTATACAAATGATCAGAATAAGACAATTATTATTTTTCCTTTACTTATTTGCATAAATAAGTTTTTCCTCTTGATTAGCAGTAACGGCTAAACAGCTTCTACTCCTGAGATAAAGTGAACATTAGTGCGGATTTGCAACCCTGTTACCTGCAACCCTGTTACTGTGATTAGAGTAAATAAAGAAATAAACCAAATAAATCATGTAATAAAAATGGTTGTTTATGACCCATTATTGATGAATATGTAGCAGAAAATCAGAAAAGTGAAGGTTTATTTTTCAAGAATTTTAAAGCCCAAATGTCCTCCAACATGCATATGAAAGAAGGGAGTGTACAGTTGCTGCTTATAAGTCTAACGTCTCTGACAGCAGTGAAAATCCATACATTCCTAACATATTTAAAATAGTGACTGATTCTTAAAGAATTCTCTGACCAAGCCACGACTCTTGGATAATCCCATTGTTACCCAAGTTTTCCAAGTGGACAATACGGCTACTTACTGGATGTACATCTGGAGTAACTATTTTAATCCGATCTATGGAAACTAATAACTGTAAGCCTGTAATGTAAATAGAACTACACACACATTAAAAGGGCCATATTACAGTTTTAGACCTGGTTTAGTCCTGGTTTAGTCCTGGTTTAGTCCTGGTTTAGTCCTGGTTTAGTCCTGGTTTAGACCCTATTTAGTCCTAGTTTAGACTTGGATTAGTCCTGGTTTAGACCTTGTTTAGTCCTGGTTTAGACCTGGTTTAGTCCTGGTTTAGACCTGGTTTAGACCCTATTTAGAGCTGGTTTAGTCCTGGTTTAGACCCTATTTAGTCCTGGTTTAGACCTGGTTTAGTCCCTATTTAGTCCTGGTTGAGACCCTATTTAGTCCTGGTTGAGACCTGGTTTAGTCCTAGTTTAGACCCTATTTAGACCTGGTTTAGTCCTGGTTTAGACCCTATTTAGTCCTGGTTTAGTCCTGGTTTAGGCCCTATTTAGTCCTGGTTTAGACCCTTTTCTGATCGATGTTATAACATACCCAGAGTTTTGTTTTGTTTGGTTTCATTCACACGTTTACCGCACAAACCCAGCACATTTCACATTTAGGTTGAGTTCTTTCCTCAAACAGAAAATGCTCTGTGTTTTTAAAGTCCGCACACCTTCATTGGAATCATTTGGAGAATTTCAGCTCTGGAATTGCCCATTTCTACTGAACAAAAATCAAAAAGGTAGCCGTTAGCTTGAAAACTACCAGGTGGAACAGGTATGTTTTTGATAAGGTAACAACATTATAACATGTTTTAAAGCTCACAAGAGTCAATTTTGCGTAATATAGGACCTTGAAGTGGACATTTTTGGTAAAATCCAACTTGTGTCATGTATGAAAACCAAACCTTAAACAAATTTGATTGGATTAAAAAAATAGATGCAAGTTCAGGTGCTCAAAACGGCAAGCAAATACTATAAAGTACTATATATTATTGACCCATAAACATTTTACACTTCCAATCTTGATGTCTGGGCTTAAAGATGCACTTTTTTTTTGGTTGGAGGTCCGTCATCTGCTTGTTTCTATGGAGACGTCATTGCTCTGCCTGTAGTGTTCCACAGTATGGCATTAAACAGCTCTACAATGCATTTATTCAATTACAGGTGGATTTATAGCGCATATACCTAGAAAAACAGGTATTCTGACTGTGAGCGGGGTCGCCTCTCCTCAGATCTGACCTGTAACTTGGTCCGGTTTGGTCTCCGTGAAGACCGAAAGGTTTAATGCCATACTGCGGAACATTCCAGGCAAAGCAACAACATCTCCGTGGAGAAAAGCATTTGAAAGACGCAGAAAATGTACACAAAGCAGTTTTAACTCAATCCCACGATGTGTAATTTCTTTGTTCACAGTCAAAAACAAAAGTTAGCATCCGTGTTTTTTAAATAGTTTGTTTTCGCACACTCTCCGCGCTATAATAACTAATGCAAACCTATAAAGCCGACGCTATTAGAAACAACCGCTCCCTTGTGAAACAGCTTGCCGGCCATTACCGCAGTCTTTTAAAAGCTAGAAGCGTCAAATCAAATAATTTCATTTGTTTTACACATCACAGCTGATCAATAAAGAATACACAACCTCGACTCTTTAGAAAACGTCTCTCCGGAAATCGATTAATACGGTTTAATTACAATTCGGCAAGGGGAGGGAAGCCACTTTAACGCACGCAATACAATACTTTTCTGGATTAGCTCAACGGAAATATTGGGAACTTGGGCACACAAAAAAACAAAATAAAGATCGCCATCGTCTTCAATCTTCATTTGGATTTCATAGTTAGGGGCTTGTGCAGTTTACCAGGCTAATTATGCGCCGCAGGCCTGTAGACTTAGCTCATTCCCCAGACCACATTGGACAGCTGTTGGACATACAAGGTGCAAAAAAGCCCTGAGTATCTTGGCACTACCCCAGATGTTCTTGGACTGCGTTGGTTTAGGTAAACGTCCCGCCTCAGTGCACAAATTCTGCCACCTGACAGCAATCCAGGATGAGTACAAAGAAAGAAACCACACAGGGTATAGTCATGCCCCAGCACGCCGCTACCGCCGACGAACCGACGCGTCTGAGTGTGTATTTAGCGCGTTAAAGCCCACACCTGCAACACTGGGCTACAAAATTAATTTCTGGACTCGATCTGCTTCCGAGATACTGTAAAAGTGGCTAAATCTCATTTATATCGAGAAGATGAACTGAAAATCAATTGGTAACTGCGCTGGTTAGCTCATGTATTCAAGATAACAAAGGCGTTTTTTCCAATCAAAACAGACATATTGTATTACTGGTTAGAGATGCACTTTTTCAGGTCCGGCATCTGCCATTTGTCGACATCACCTGATACTTGTGTAGAGACTGAAAATGGTATTTATTTTCTTTAAACAAAAATAACATAAGACAAAACAGATCGAAATGTGTGTCTAGAAAACAGCTTTGTATAAATAACACTGGTCTACACATTTTTGGACTCGATCTGCTTCCGAGATACTGTAAAAGTAGCTAAATCTCATTTATATTGATAAGATGAACTGAAAATCAATCGATAACTGCGCTGGTTAGCTAATGTATTCAAAATATTTAATTATTTTTTTTGTTTTACATCAAAATCGCATCCGTTTATACAATAGATTTAGGCATTTTTGCTTAAAAATAATATATATATTTTGAAAATATTTAACTTGCACACAATTTCGAGGCATCTCAAGATTCAAGATTGTTTATTTGTCATGTGCAGGATCAACACAAGGTCGATAATGCAGTGAAATGTTTAGGATCAGAAGAACCGTTGACTCGCTAAGATAGTCGAGAAGTACTAATAGCAGCAATAATAGTACATGGTAAAAAAGTGTTGCAAAAAGTGCAGGGGAAAAGGTAAACAATAATAAAAATATGCAATAAAATATAATAAAATACAAAGGTACAGGTAGGATTAAATAAGGTGTAAGTAGAGTATTTCACAGATTGCACATAATGTAGTGTAGTATGTGAAACCCCAAAATATTTGACGTTTATTTATTTATTTATTTGTTTATTTGGAAGGGACAATGCATATAATGAACGCGCAATTTGTATAAGATCCCACAAACCGACGTAAATATGCCGGATTTAGCACAGTGCTAATTTCCATCCGCAGTCCCACGCATAAAGATATAGCATAGTATCAAAAAAAATATGTTGCAGTTGCAGATATTACACAATTTAGTACATGTGTTATGATCACAAACATAAACACTACTTAGTATCTATACAATAGTAGCATATAACTCAATAAATTACAGTAAAAATACAATTAAAGTGCGTGTTAAATCTCTGGACATATTAAAATGAATGAATGACGAAGCCTCTCGGATGAGCGACGAAACGTTTTCAACCAAACAAACTTTGTCCAGTTGACAAATTGAACTTCTCCTTTTATCATGGATTCTACCTGGACGACTGAGGGACTTTTCACGCATATTAAAATGAATGTATGTGAATGTACTACCATAGTACTACCATACTATGTGCAATACAAAATCCACATGCAACACCTACACCACACCATATTATGTGCAATCTGTGAAATACTTACACCTTATTTGATCTTTGATTTAATCCTACCTGCACCTTGTACATTGTACCCTGTATTTTGTATTACATTTTATTACATATTTTATTATATTGTTTATTATATTGTTTACTTCTTCCCCTGCACTTTTGCAACACTTTTTTACCATGTACTATTATTGCTGTTATTAGTACTTCTCGACTATCTTAGCGAGTCAACGGTTCTACTGATCCTAAGCATTTCATTGCATTGTTGACCTTGTGTTGATTCTGCATATGACAAATAAACTATCTTGAATCTTGAATGTGCAGACAGGCTTTCAGATAGAACTGGTGCTTGTAGACGCACTGTACCTTCTGATAAACTACCGCTTTTGCCTTATTTTGCATAAATGTCCTATTTTGACCCAATACTATACAGTTTATCTTGGAAACGATAGCCAATCAGCACTTGTGACTTACTTTTTCTTGACCTAAACCAAGAAAAATGTCACTACTTCTTGTCAGGATGCATTTTACTTGGAGACCAGTGCAATCATTCTATGCGCCGTGCAATCTTGCGATGCACAGACTCATAATTCAAATAAAAAGAAATTGATCAGTGGTGTGGTGTGGTGTGGTGAGTGTCGCGGGCACTGGGCTGCACTCAACCTAAAAACTGCGCTATATACGAGGCCTGGTGGTATTTTTAGCCGGGAATTGAGTAAGACTGAGCATCTCCAAAACGCACACGCATCCAGAGCATCCAGAGCATCCAGGCACGGGCTGCTACAGCACAGTGACACCGAGGTGACTGCGTTTTTGTGTGCGTTTGCGTCTGTGGAGGAATGCAACACGGGGGCCAAACCAAAGTGGCTCTTCTTGTTTTTAGTAAGAAGGGGTTTGTGTTGGGGAAGAAGGAAAAAAGACGCAAAGATAAACACGACTCCAGTTCAAACAGATGCAAACAAATAGAGGAGGAAAGAGGACGGGGCAATACTGTTGGCGTTTTAAAACCCTGAAAGAGCCTTTTTTTTTTATTTCAACATGGCAGCAGCAGCAAGGATGGAAAACGTACGTGCGGTCCGTGGGAACCGGGGGGAGAGTGGGCATGGGGCGCGCAGCACACTGGGCACACTGGCCGCGCAACTCCCATGGTTCCTGGGGTAAAAACCACAAAAAGGACCCGCTGCTTGGATTGACACGGTGCCAAAGAAATGGGAATGATCCCACAGTTTTCATGCAACACGGATTTAATCTTTGTTTTGAGGGTTTATACAGTGTAGGATGTATAAAGAAAACGCACAAATTCGCAACATTTTGGCACAAAAGACTAGGTTTAAATGGAATACAAGGGAAAATCCAAGATAATAAAGCAGTTCTACAGTCTTGAATGGTCATGTGTGCGCGCAGATGTGGAGAAATGGTGTGTGCAATAGTGACATTATGTCGAACAAATGAAATAGTGTTTTCACGCGGTGCCGCTCGCCTGGAAAAAGCCCACCGCCAAGTGCCGTGTGCGTGCGAACAGCTTTTACTGCATTACGACCCGCACAATTACCATCACCATTATTTATCACCTCCATAAACAATCCCCCCAGCCCGAGAAGCCACACTCACTTCCGAAGCTGCTGCTCCCGCATCGCCGACCGTTTCCCCCGCCGCCGCCGCCGCTGCCGCCGCGCTCACCGGTGTCCTCCGCGGAGAAAATAAGAAGAAGATCCGAGTGAAGAACCGAGACGAACTCCCTTCTTCCCCGAGCTCCTTTTCCCGAGCGCAGTCCTGGTGCTCCGCGGGAGACGGTGTCCGGGGTGACCGTGTTTGTGCGAGTGTGCGCGCCGTGTGTTCCGCGCTGCGGGCGGCGCGGTGGGCTGCAGAGGCTCCAACACGGACACCAGCGCAGGAGAGAACAGCCCCAGCGCACTTCCGCCCGCCCTTTCACAATAAAACCACCCGACTCACTCATACACGACGGCAGGGCTGGGAGGGTTATTTTACAAATGTAAACTAGTACAGGCACTAGTTACCCCTGGTTCAGACTGTATGGGTCATTCCAGAACTGGAGGACATTTTGGCTTTAAAAATTCTTGAAAAATAAACCTTCAGTTTTCTGATTTTCTGCTACATATTCATCAACAATAGGTAACAAACTATTAAATGCTTGATTAGCTCAGCTGACGGTCAATGATAAAATTTGTATTATATGATTTATATGGTTTATTTATTTATTTCCTCTAATCACAGTAACAGGGTTGCAGGTAACAGGGTTGCAAAATCGTGCTAATGTGAAATGAAGTTGTATTTATTTATTTTTTTATATATATATATGCACTTTAAATCTTATGTTAGTGTAGAAAAGCTCAACCAGGGACGGGGGTTGATAATGAGCATTTGCTAAATATTATAATAGCTGTCAATATGGAATGGGTGAAATCTGGAGCAGGAGTAAATAAGTTTATACTGCTCCATTTTGAGCAAACGGAAGTGCAGAGACATGTGACATAAGTTTGTATTTGTTTGTATTTTGAGTTTGTATTTGTGAATTTATGCTTAAATGGAACCTGCAAGTTGCTCAAATAAACAAAAATCTTTAAAAAAAATCTAAACTCTGTATGCATCACATCAGCTGCAAGCTCTGTTCTGTAACTATGTCCAATTGCATTGTCCCTGTCAAATAAATGTATAAATACATAAATAAATAAATGTGCATTTTTTCTACTGTTTTCTTATTTACTTATTATTACTTATCTTCTCAATATGCACTTTTTTTGTTCTAATTTTCTTTTGCACTAAACTGTCTGGAGCTAATGTGGAAAGTGAATTTCTCCTGTGTGAGATCATCCATCCATTTTCTTCTGCTTATCCGGGGGCCGGTCGTGGGGGCAACAGTCTAAGCAGGGACTCCCAGACTTCCTTCACCCCGGACACTTCCTCCAGCTCCTCCGGTAGGACCCCAAGGCGTTCCCAGGCCAGCCGGGAGACATAGTCCCTTCAGCGTGTCCTGGGCCTCCTCCCGGTGGGACATGCCCGGAACACTTCCCGAGGGAGGCGTCCAGGAGGCGTCCAGAACAAACGCCCGAGCCACCTCAGCTGGCTCCTCTCGACGTGGAGGAGCAGCGGCTCTACTCCGAGCTCCTCCCGTGTGACTGAGCTCCTCACCCTATCTCGAAGGGAGCGCCCAGCCACTCTGCGGAGAAAACTCATTTCGGCCACTTGTATCCGTGATCTTGTCCTTTCGGTCATTACTGATTTGTGTGAGATCAATAAAGTCTTATCCTATCTTATCTAAAGCCTTACCTCGCTGTAAATGCTACTGTTACCTGTGCAATAACCTGTGCTTATACTATACTATATTATGTGCAAAATGAAATTAATTTGAGCAGTATTACCACCTGTGAAATACTCTTACACCTTATTTAATCCTACCTGTACCTTTGTATTTTATTATATTTTATTACATATTTTTAATTATATTGTTTACCTTTTCCCCTGCACTTTTTGCAATACTTTTTTCCCTTTTATTTCTATTGCTGCTATTAGTACTTCTCGAGTATCTTAGCGCATCAACGTGTTCATCTGATCCTAAACATTTCATTACATTGTTGACCTTGTGTTGATCCTGCGTATGACAAATAAACAATCTTGAATCTTGAAAAAATATATGTATTCAGTAACATAATCCAAGAACCATAATATTAAACTAATGTATCTTGATTATTTTCAAGTACTTTTGGATGACTTTAACACCAAATATCCGATAACAACAAGAAAACAATAATATTTTGTGCATTATAAAAGCTAATTTGAACAGTAACTTATAGTCCTACAGTGAAAGTGCACAAGTCTTGACCACATAGTACAGTTTATTAAGAAAAAAATCCCTTTTTCTTCTTTAAAACATAAAATAATGTCAAAATTTCCACCCGCTAAATGCGTTCTTCTCGGTCGAAGCCATGCCAGGTGCAAGTTTGTTCCATAGTCCTGCCATAGTGTGCGCGCATGTCTGTACGACAGTTTGTTCTGTTTTCCCTCCATCTCCAGCTTTAAATGAAAAAAATAAATAACATAAAATGCGTTCACATTGTAATCCTGCTAAATAATCCCCATTTTCACTAATCTGAGTACGTCTTCTTTCCTTGTAACTGTAGCGGAATACAGTTACCTTTTTTTGTATCCTTTTACTTAACGCCGTTCCTCGTCTTCCGTTAGTCCCCGAGCCTGCTTTTTGAATTTGCATTTCCTTGCACAACTGAACCAAATAATTGTTTACTCTATTGCTTTTAATCATGAAGATATTCTGGGCTGCGTAAGAACCATCTCTCCTCTTAACTGCTGTATGAGTGAGACTGGAGCTCCTCATTTTGGTTTATAGAATCTTATTTTATTTTAATAAATCTCAAGATTGTTTATTTGTCATGTGCAGGATCAACACAAGGTCAACAATGCAATGAAATGTTTGGGATCAGAAGAACCCGTTGATGCGCTAAGATAGTCGAGAAGTACTAATAACATGCAATAAAAATACAAGGGAAAAAAGTAAACAATATAGTAAAAAATATGTAATAAAATATAATAAAACACAAAGGTACAGGTAGGATTAAATAAGGTGTAAGTAGAGTATTTCACAGGTGGTAATACTGCTCAAATGAATTTCTTATTGCACATAAAATAATATAGTGTAAGATAAACCTAATGTTACTTTGTCAATACATTTTTTTTTTTTTACTTGGGGCCTCGGGTCAGGTTTACGACATTTCTGCAACATTTCTTAGACTTAGACTTAGACAAACTTTATTGATCCACAAGGGAAATTGTTTCGGGTACGGTAGCTCACTCATCAAATAAAATATATAATATATAACAGAATGTAGGAAGGAAAAATGAAGTTGTGAAGGAAGTACAGCTGGTATTGTACATCTTATTTGGTATTGTACTTTATATTTGACTACTACTTTTCTATTTAAATCTGATTTGTACATATATATTTTATTATCATTGTTTTTATGTATATAATTGTGTCTTATCTGACACTGGTCTATTGCTCTTTGGTTGCTATTCCATCTTTTTTTTTGCCCTCTGCTATATATTATATATTATTATTATATATTATATATATATTATATCCTCCTGAGACCTGCCCATTCATTTGTGTCTTTTATAGTGGACATTGAGTTAACCAGTCGATCTTTTAAGTGTTTTGAGACACACTCTAGTTTTTGGTTGCACTATGATAATAATACTAATAATACTAATAATAATAATAATAATAATTAAAATAAATACATAAATAAATACTTAAAGGGACAGTGTGTAAGATTTTTACCCGTTAATTAATTGAAGATGAAATTGAAGATACCCATTCAAAAATACATTGTTTTCCAAGCCTTTTCACTTCCATCATGAAATCAAAGTATTCTTTTGGACTTAGATATAGTCACATAAAAAGGGGGATCTTCCCCATGCAGAGGCAGCCATTTTGAATACGAGAGCCGCAGAAGGACATTTGGGCTCCGCCTTCGCCTTCGGCAAGGCTCGTGGTTTTGGGTAAACAACACAAGCATGCTGCCGGATCAGACGTCGTAATGGATCTAACACGTGTTTTGGACTAAATTGTTTTACTGGATTTTATTCGCTGGATCCTTACGGACAAATTGAGAGCAAGTTTATGGTGAAATACAGAGTTTGACCTGTGCAAAGCATTCTAAGGTAAGCTAACCTCGTTTTGTGCTTTTCCGTATAAAAGCCCCATGTGCTCGGGGAGTGATTGTTGTGCAGGGAAATGAATTGCATAGTCAAAAAGAGGAGACTGTAAGGTTTCATTTGATGTGTAGAGTGTCATGGTACATGATCGGGAATGTGTGTTTTCATGAGAGAAAAAAAGAAAAGAAAAAAACGGGACCGCGTTTTATTTATACAGTAGCAGTGCGCGGCTCATGCGCACGCCCGGGTGACCCTCGAGGTCTGCCGTAGCTAAAACAGAAAGTGCAATAGCACCATCCACCTATGCCACGAATCCTACACACTGGGGCTTTAAATACTTAAATACATAAATAAATAAATACATAAATAAGAAATTAAAAGAGATTCTAAAAAAAATTTGAGGCGACTGTAGAAGCTTGTCAGAAATGTTGGTTATCAAAAAAAAAGTTTTCGTTAGTTTTCCGTTCCGTTAACTTCACATGGATTTAACACCAAAATGTCCCCGACGTCCATCACAGAGAACACGTTACAACATTACGAATAAAAATAAAATGAACAAAATGTAAATGCTAAAGTGTTCATTTACCTCCAAATAGAAAATTAAAATAATAATAATAATAATTAAGATACACTTTTTTTCCTTCGGGTCCCTGGAGGATATAATAAAAAATATGTAATAAAATATAATAAAATACAAAGCTACAGGTAGGATTAAATAAGGTGTAAATAGAGTATTTTACAAATTGCACATAATATAGTGTAGTATAAGTATTGCACGTGGGTTATTGCACAGGTAACAGTAGCGTTTACAGTGAGGTAAGGCTTTAGATAAGATAAGATCAGACTTTATTGATCTCACACCGGAGAAATTCACTTGCCACATTAGCTCCAGACAGTTAGTGCAAAAGAAAGTTAGAACAAAAAAGTGCATGCAGACAAGATAAGTAATAATAAGTAAATAAGAAAATAGTTGCACGTTTAGACTATATTTGATGAGTGAGCTACTGTACCCAAAACAATTTCCCTTGTGGATCAATAAAGTTTGAGTCTAAGTCTAACAATTAACAATGCTGCTCAAATCCCTAAAAAGTTGAGACTTTGGGCTTGACCAGAATAAAGTCTTTTATTGTGAACTAGAGAACACGGCGTACTTCCTGTTAACTTTGGGCTGCATGTACCAAACTTCACACGTGTGATTTCGACCAGGCGGAGCTGGGAGTGCGTCCTGCCTCAGCCTCCCTTCCCCCCATCCCCGCTGTGCCTGAAAGCAAGGAGCCCACACCATCCGTGGAGCTTTTTCACCTCCCTGACGAGAGGAGACAAGAGCGAGGGGGGCTTTTTCACTCCCACATCCAAGGCCTGGGACAGCGGCATACGTGCTGGGATGGGATGGGATGGGATAGTGTGGAGCTGAAGACTAAATAGTGTATAAAAAAGTAGAGTCCTGTTTGGTTTTACGCACAAGAGGAGCAGGGGAAGGGAAGGTGGGGGCCTCTCTTTGCTTTGGGAATTAGTGTTCAAGGCTGGAGAAATGTAGTCTGTGTGTTGCACCAGCCAAGACGAAACAGCCTGTAATTTATAGGCAAGTCCTAACTTTGATTTCATCCCACCTGAGCGTGTGGGTAGGTGTAGCAACCTCGCCTGACACTGAAACGCCAACTGAAATGAAAGATCTTTAACAAACCACTTCTCTTCATGTTAACAAATGGGGCAGACACTTAAAAAAATCGGCTAAACTTTACTTCTGACTGCCTAACATTTTGAAAAATACCAAGTTTGCAGCTCAGAGTGGATGTTAGGCTAACTAGAGTGCGCACCTCTGGGATGGAGTGTGCATATATCTTGTTGGACTTCGTTAATAGCCTCGCAGCACACAGTGAGAAAGTCCCTGCAGCGAAGTTCCATCAGTTTGCAGCACTATATTAATGCGCAGTACTTAAGGAGCTGAAGAAACTGGCCGAGGAGGAGTTGCTCGGATTATACAGCGAGAGAGGAGAGGGATAAGAAGAATATTTGAGATTTAATTTGTTGCACTGTCTAAACATGGCAAAAGAAAAACGAGAAAACTCCCAAAACTATAAACTGTATAAAGAAGAGGACTAAGGGATTGTGCGAATTTGGAGATATTAGGAATAGGAATTTATTTACAGAGAAAATAGCTAAATAAAAACACCAAGATCATCATCAGCGGGTTAAGGGCCCGTCCACGCGACAATGTTTTTTGGTGGAAACGGAAAAGTTTGTATTCGTTTTGGCCTTTCGTCCACACGGCGCCGGCGTTTTTGGTCGACGAAAACTGTGTTTTTTTAAACCAGGTTCCAGAGTGGAGAAATCTGAGAACGCCGGGGGTCGCGTTGTCGTGTGGATGAGCAAAACGCAGCTTTTAGAAAACAACGACGTCGTAATGCCGTCATCATCTGCTTTGGCAGGACTCCCGGTCGACGTTCTGCTGATACTGACGTGTTTTGTAATCCAACGTAACTCGTCGTTGGTCCAAACGAGAGAGTCGGTTTTTGTACGTGTGTTCGCCATCATTATTATCTCCTTGTGTTTGTTTGTTTGCGGAAGAGAAAGGACCCGCATCAAAAAAAATCCAGGAGCGTTGTCATGTGGACGTATCCTAAGACGAATATTTTAAGACCAAGGCGATGTCCACACGACAAGGTTCCTGTTTTTTTTTTTGATGCGGGTTGAAAAAAAATTCACGTCCACACACGTGTTGGATCAGTAAATATTCACGTCCAGACAAAAACGGCGCGCTGAGTGAAAAAGATGTAATACATATGCCACACCGATATGTGGCGCTGTAAACAGGAAACAGCCAGAGCCACCGGAAACACAACAAAACAAAGAGCACATGTGCATAAAGTCCTTTCTCTTCCTCAAACAAACAAACACAAGAAGATAATAATGATGGTGAATGCACGTACAAAAGCCGACTCTCTCATTTGGACTGACGACGAAGTGGAGTTATGTTGGATTACAAAACACATCAGTATCAGCAGAACGTCGACTGCCAAAGCAGATGATGACGTCATCGTGACGTCATCGTTTTCCAAAAGCTGCGTTTTGCTCGTCGACACGACAACGCGACCCCCGGCATTCTCAGATTTCTCCACTCTGGAACCTGGTTTAAAAAAACACTGTTTTCGCCGACCAAAAACGCCGGCGCCGTGTGGACGAAAGGCCAAAGCGAATACAAACTTCTCCGTTTCCACCAAAAAACACTGTCGTGTGGACGGGCCCTTAATTTGTTGCAATGTCTAAACATGGCAAAAGAAAAACAAGAAAAACCCCAAAACCATAGATTCATAAAGAAGAGGACTAAAGGATTGTGCGAATTTGGAGATATTAGGAATAGGAATTTATTTACAGAGAAAATAGCTAAATAAAAACACCAAAATCATGTAGAGCGGGTTAAGACGAACATTTTTAAGACCAAGGCTACATCCACATGACAACGCTCCTGTTTTTTTTTTTATGCGGGTTGAAAAAAAAATCACATCCACACACGTGTCAGATCAGTAAATATTCACATCCAGACGAAAACGGAGCGCTGAGTGAAAACAATGTAATACATACGCCACACCGATATGTGGCGCTGTAAACAGGAAACAGCCAGAGCCACCGGAAACGCAACACTACAAAGAGCGCATGCCCATAAAGTCCTTTCTCTTCCGCAAACAAACACAAGAGGATAATAATAATGATGGCGAATACGAACACGAACACGACTCTCTCGTTTGGACCGACGACGAAGTGGAGTTACTTCTACGAGTTACGTTGGATTACAAAACACGTCAGTATCAGCAGAACGTCGACTGGGAGTCCTGCCAAAGCACATGATGACGGCATCGCAACGTCATCGTTTTCCAAAAGCTGCGTTTTGCTTGTCCACCCGACAACGCGACCGCCAGCGTTCTCCGATTTCTCCACTCTGGAACCTGGTTTCAAAAAACACTGTTTTTGCCGACCAAAAAAACTGCTGGTGCCGTGTGGACGAAATGCCAAAACAAACACAAACTTCTTCATTTCCACCAAAAAACGTTGTCGTGTGGACGGGCCCAGGGAGTGTGATGTCACCCATATTGTTCAGCTCCAGTCAAATGAAGCTCACAAAGGCTTGTGGTTATGGGTGCGAATTTGGAGATATTAGGAATTTATTTACAGAGAAAGCGAAATAAAAACTCATGTAGACCGGGTTAAGACGAACATTTTAAGACACAAAGCTGCAGTTACAATGAGAGGGGGTATGTAAAGTCCTCCATGGTCACTTCCTATTTGGAACATGGAACATTTATACATACAGTCTATGCCCAAAAGCTTAGTACTACATTTGATAGATGCTCATTGCATTGTGCTGACTGTTTAGTCTGTATTTTTAACTGGAACATAATAATAAAACTATGGTGTGAAGCAGCTGCAGAACCCTCGCCATTACGTCCATAGGATATACAGGAAAAAAATAAGAGACCACTGCAAAATGACCAGTTTTTCTGATTTTACTACTTATAGGTTTGTGTTTGGGCAAAAGGAACATTTTTGTTTGAGTCTATAAACTACAGTACTGACAATATTTCCCCCAAATTCCAAATAAAAATATTACCATTTAGAGCATTTATTTGCAGAAAATGACAAATGAAAGTGAAGATAAAAGGAGAAGTTCAATTTGTCACCTGGACAAAGTTTGTTTGGTTGAGCGGCGAAACGTTTTCAACCAAACAAACTTTATCCAGTTGACAAATTGAACTTCTCCTTTTATCATGGATTCTACCTGGACGACTGAGGGACTTTTCCTGCAAATGAAAGTGAAAATAACAAAAAAGATCCATGTTTTCAGACCTCAAACAATGCAAAGAAACAAGATCAAATTCATTTTAAAACAACATAATACTAATGTTTACACTTAAGAAAAGTTCGGAAATCAATATTTGGTGCAATAACCCTTATTTTTAATCACAGCTTTCATGTGTCTCGGCATGCTCTCCACAAGTCTTTCACATTGTTCTTGGGTCCTAGTTTAGACCTGGTTTTGTCCTAGTTTAGACCTGGTTTAGTCCTAGTTTAGACCTGGTTTAGTCTTGGTTCAGACCTGGTTTAGTCTTGGTTCAGACCTGGTTTAGTCCTAGTTTAGACCTGGTTTAATCTTGGTTCAGACCTGGTATAGTCCTAGTTTAGTCCTGGTTTATCCCTGGTGTAGTCCTGGTTCAGATCTGGTTTAATCCTAGTTTTGGTTTAGTCCCATTTTTAACCTGGTTCAGTCCAGGTTTAGGCCTGATTTAATCCTAGTTTAGTCCTGTTGTAGTCCCCTTTTTAACCTGGTTTAGTCCTAGTTTAGACCTGGTTTACTCCTGGTTCAGATCTGGTTTAGTCCTTGTTTAGTCCCATTTTTAGCCTGGTTCAGTCCTAGTTTAGACCTGGTTTAGGCCTAGTTTAGACCTGGTTTAGTCTTGGTTCAGACCTGGTTTAGTCCTAGTTTAGACCTGGTTTAGTCCCAGTCTTTCACATTGTTCTTGGGTGACTTTATTCCACTCCTGGTGCAAGAACTGAAGTAGCTCAGCTTTGTGTTTGTGTTGGAATTCAACAGATGCTGGAATGGAATGGCTGTAATACATGTAGAGATGCTGATTTCAGAAAAAAATGCAGTGGTCTCTTATTATTTTCCAGAGCTGTAGAGTAGTGCAGCATTAATCTCAATGCTCATTTTGCTACTAGAAGCTTTAGTTGTAGTGGCAGTGGTGGTAGTAGTAGTAGTAGTAGTAGTAGTAGTAGTAGCAGTGGACTATTTTACTTCTACTTACTAAAATACTTTATAGAGTCACACTATTTTCTGATCTGTTCTAAAGCTGTTTCCTCATCAAAACACACCTGGAGTTGTGTTTTGTTTCATTCACACGTTTAACACACAAACCTGCAGATTTAGGCTGAATTCTTCTCTCAAACTGTCAACGAAAACTGTTCCACCTTGTGATGTCATGTGATAACACAGGAAGTGCTCCACTGTGTTTTTGAACTCCGCACACCTTCACTAGAATTATTTGAATGATATTTGAAATATACGAATGCCAGTCTCTGCTGAACTAAAGGTAAAATAAACTAAATAATAAAAATAAATAATAAACATAATAAAAAATAAAATTTAAATAATAATAATACAATAACATAAATAATAAATAAATAAATAATAAAATAAACTAAATAATAAATAATAAACTAAACTACATAATAAATAATAAAAATAACAATAAATAAAAAAAATTATAAACTAAATAAAAAAATAAATAATAAACTAAACTAAATCATAAAAAAAATAATAAATAAAAATAAATATTAAAATAAAGAAAATAATAATAAAATAAATAAAAATAAATAATAAAATAAATTAATTATAAAATAAAATAAAAAATAAATAATAAACTAAAGGTAAAAGGTCGCTGTTAACTTGAAAACTACCACTAAGTAGAGGTGTAGAGATGCTGATTTTAAAAAATAAAAAATGCAGTGGTCTCTTATTTTTTCCAGAGCTGTATATGAAAATGACATGGATTTGGGGTTTGTTCTAACATAGACAAGTAAAATAATAAGATAATCTGAATGTAGCCTGTACATGTGATTTATTGTAACGTTATATAACCCGAACTCTCATTGTCTGGGTCATCTGGTCCAGCTGTGTCTCTGCATGTGGACAGCACAAGTGTCACCTCTTTCTCTCCTCCTTTTCTCTCTCTGTCTCTCTTTCTTTCTTTCTTTCTTTCATACCCACTTGTTTTAACGTGTTAATTCCGTGACAAAATACGTGCCACTAAATTGTTGCCAGGAGCGACGGGGCGCGCTGTGCTGGTTACGTGGAAGGGACCTCGCTCAGTCACTGGGTGTTATCTCAAACAGAGCAAGCTGCTAGCTGCTTATTGCCAAGCCGTTTCTCTGCGCCGCCAAGGGTGGACGGGGCTGGCGGAAGTGACACAGCATGGGGTTAGGGATGGAGATGGAAATGCTATTTTTTTACGTTTGTATTGGGTAAACAGACTGGAGCTTTAAAGGCACATATCGCATTAATGTTTTAATGTTTTCTCATCACAAACGTACCTCCGAGTTGTGTTTTGTTTCGTTCCGTTCATACATGTTTAACACACAAATCCTGCGTGTTTAGGTTGAATTTTCGCAAACAGAAACCACTCGTGATGTCGTGTGGTAATACAGGAAGTGCGCCACTGTGTTTTTAAACGCCGCGCAACTTCGCTAGAATTATTTGAATGATATTTGAATTATATGAATGCCAGTCTCTGCTGAACTAAAGATAAAATACACTAAATAATAAAAATAATAAATAATAAAATACATAAAATTAAAATAATAATAATAAAATAAACTAAATAATAAATAATAAATAATAAAAATTATAATAAAAATAAATAAAATTAAAAATAAAATAAATAAATAATAAACTAAACTAAAAAATAAATAATACAAATATTAATAAATAAAAAGTAAATAAAAATAAATAATAAAACAAATAAAATAAATCAATTATGATGTCATGTTGTAATACAGGAAGTGCTCTACTGTGTTTTTAAACTCCATACACTAGAACTGGATCATTTCAGCCCTGGAATATGTAATAAACAAAGGTAAAAGATAACTGTTAACTTGAAAACTGCAATTTTTTTTGTCATTCACATTGTATTGATTTTTTAAAATGTTTTTATGGACAAGAACAAAACAACAAACAAACAGTGAATAACTAAAACATGAACATACAGTAGGTAGAAGTCCATAATCTCAGTCAGATGAAGTCTGGTCCTACAGCTGGTGTGTACGTTAAAGGTCCCATGGCATGAAATTTTCACTTTCTGAGGTTTTTGAACGTTAATGTGAGCTCCCCTACCCTGTTTAGGCCCCCCCCCCCCATGGCTAAAAGTTGCGAAATGTCTAAACTGAGCATTTGCGATCCTTTTCTGCGTTATAAAAAATCGGAGCTCAAACGGGCGATTTTGAACAAGGCACCTTATTGACGTCAGATCGAAAAAAGAAATGCAAATGCAGTTCCACCCCCGTCTGTCTGTACTCAGCGTCTCTGTAAATCACGCCCAGAGAGTTTGGACTGCGAATGCGCTAGGCAATGCGAAATGCGTTTTTTTATTTGCCTGGAGGCACGTCCGAGTGTTTCTAGGCTCGGAAGTCCTTTATCTGAGCCTCTGGACCTTTGAACAGCAGTGGTTTAATTTTATTTTCTGTGGAAATGTGTTTATTTTTCAATGGAGCGCTTCAAATCTCTCCCCCTGTGCAAAAACAAGGAAATGGATCAGCTGAGCACTGAGAAGGAGAGCGGAGAGTTTGGCCACGCCCCCACCCTCTACTATAGGCCAGCTCTTTTCTCCTCATTTGCATTCAAGCAACAACGCCCATAATGGAGTGTTCAGAGAGAGAAAAATTACTCTTTCTCATCTTATCTCTGTTTCTCATGCACTGAGTGTTGATTTTGAAGAAGGATTCATTTACAGTATTAGGGAACCATTAAGGAGCCATATAAAAGCATCAAGAAGTACCATGTCATGGGACCTTTAACCATTTTGACCAATATTCTTCAAATAGATCAATTTGTAATTTCAGTTTATAAGTTATTCTTTCCATTGTCAAAATCTTGTAAATCAGGTCAATCCATTCATCAAGAGTGGGAGTGTCCTTCAGTTGCCATTTCCTTCCAGCAACTAAGAAAACTCTCATCAGATATGAGTCAGCTTTCGAAAGGTGTATACCTCTCAGATCGCCCAAATACACGGTTTTCAAATTTAAATACATTTTCTTTTTAAATCCCGCTTCCAGAACCTTATGTAATTTTCTTTCCAAAATGGAGCTATAAATATGCATTCCCAAAAGATATGAAAATGACCTGCCAGTGCTTGACCACATAACCTCCAACAATCTGTTTGGGGCGAATATCGAGATTTTTGAGCTTGTGTACAGAAATAACGAGTCACATTTTTCTAACTAAACTCCCTCGCTTGTAACAGACCACTGTTGCTTACGGATAATTTCCCAGTCCTCTGCGGTTAAGGAGAGATTACCCTCCATTTCTTTCTCATCTTGTTTGAATATGTGTGAGAAAACTAAAATTATATGACATCACAAGGTGGAACAGAGCATTTTGAGCTTTGGAGATGTGGACACACGAATAATAAAGATTTACTTAAACATGTGAATGAAACAAAACACAACTCCAGGTATGTTTTTGTGAAGGTAACAATGTCCTAACATGGCTTAAAGGGACACTGTGTAAGATTTTTACCCGTTAATTACTGAAATTGAAGATACCCATTCAAAAATACATTGTTTTCCAAGCCTTTTCACTTCCATCATGAAGTATTCTTTTGGACTTAGATATAGTCACATAAAAGGGGGATCTTCCCCATGCAGAGGCAGCCATTTTGAATACGAGAGCCGCAGAAGGACATTTGGGCTCCGCCTTCGCCTTCGGCAAGGCTCGTGGTTTTGGGTAAACAACACAAGCATGCTGCCGGATCAGACGTCGTAATGGATCTAACACGTGTTTTGGACTAAATTGTTTTACTGGATTTTATTCGCTGGATCCTTACAGACAAATTGAGAGCAAATTTATGGTGAAATACTGAGTTTGACCTGTGCAAAGCATTCTAAGGTAAGCTAACCTCGTTTTGTGCTTTTCCGTATAAAAGCCCCATGTGCTCGGGGAGTGATTGTTGTGCAGGGAAATGAATTGCATAGTCAAAAAGAGGAGACTGTAAGGTTTCATTTGATGTGTAGAGTGTCATGGTACATGATCGGGAATGTGTGTTTTCATGAGAAAAAAAAAACAAAAAAAAACAAAAAACAGGACCAAGCGGCGCGCGGGTCCCTCGAGGTCTGCCGTAGCTAAAACAGAAAGTGCAATAGCACCATCCACCTATGCGCCACGAATCCTACACACTGGGGCTTTAAAGCTCACAAGAGTCAATTTTGTGTAATATAGGACCTTTAAAACAATTGGAATTGGAAGCTTTATTTGTCATTGTATTTCTACAACCAGATGAGATTGGAAATGGACGGGTTTCTTGACCTTAAAGCAGCCGACGAGCAGCGCTAACGTCCCACCTCTCATCAGCGATAACAGAACATGAACAGAATAGAAAATGCAGATACAATAACAATAGTCACAAACACATATGATGTAAGACAGTGGAACGGCTACGTGAGGTCTTTTTTTTTTGCTTGGAAATACATTACGGAAGGTGGGAAGGGGGCAAACGAGATGGAAAACAGAGAAATATATTATTGACAAGCTGAGGCGGCAGACTATGTGAGAGGGCAGAGTGTTTACAGATAACAGGTTTCAGGTAAGTGTGGTTACTCAAAACCACTACTGCGTCCCATTACCCTGTCTTACCCCTTCCCCTACCCCTTTATCTACATCTTTGTCTTGCCCCTCGATACCGAGCTGAGAGGGCTCGGGGTACGAATGTTCCCCTAAGAAATGGGACGCCACTCGATTACCGTTTGCTTCGTCATCCCTCGCCTCTACCTGAGCTGCTACGTCTACAGAGGCGACAACAATCGACGCAAACGTAAATAAAAAATGTCAAGGATTATCGGGTACCTCAGCTCGACAAAAAAACGAACTTGTTTATACGTGACAGTTCGATGAAAACGATAACGTCGGCTAAACAGACATCGCTACAATTAAAACCGCAACAAACAAAAGCACGTGTGCTGAGGTCGTTCAGCCATTGGACAGAAATGAGCCGTGTCCAAACTCGGAAGGAGGCGAATCATGGTGTTACGTGCTGTTTTCAATCTAGCCTTAGCGATATGGTTTGCTCAGTTTTTACAGTTTGCACAAATGTTTGAGCAGCATCGTGAGGTTTACACTATTTTACAATCAATTTCCAAACGAGGAAGACACAGGGCAAGAAGGCTACGGAGGACAGCGCTCATGTGCGCATCAAGTTCTGACTCTTGCTCTTCACGCAAAACATAAGTAAGCCTCGTAAGTTTAGTTTAGTTTCGTTTAGTTAGACTCGATTTCCCATAATGCTCGACACACGACGGGAGCTCGTTAAGTACAAAAAGCCAACTTGTGTCGGATCGAGCCTGGTCTGCATTCTCACCTCAAATGAACCGCACCAGGATTCGAATGGAGACGTGCTGAGATCGAGCTTTTTAGGTGGTCTCGGTTCGCTTGTTTGCTCCGGATCGAGATTTTTGTTTTTTATTCACACCAGCCCAAAAGGTCCGAATCAAAGGAGCAAACGAACTCTGGTTCGTTTTAAACGACCCAAACAAGGCAGGTGTGAAAACGACCTAAAAGTAACATAGAACATCAGCGTCATAATTATAAACCTGCTAAACTGTTAATCGATAATTACAACTGCTGAAAATACATTTATGAGACTCCTTGGCTGGTCGATGTGACGCTGCCATCCTGATCCCAAAACCTGCCTGAGCTCGTAAGCGTACCCCTTCGTTCCAAGTCTGGTCGAGAGCTTCCTTCGTTTCAAGGGGTATGTACAGTAGCCCGAGGTCGTGGCCCGAGTTCTTGATCAAAATTAGAATCGGGACACCCCTTGCCCTCACATGAACGCGCAAAACCAAGGGGTAGGGGTAAGACGAAGGGGTAAGACCATCCTTTGAAGTTGGTTTGTGAAATAGCTACAGTAGCCAGAAGGGAACACTCGCTTCTCACTGGCTGTAGACGACAGTAGTTAATTTTTACTGGACCTGGTAAAATTTTACATCCTTGTAGTTGGTAAACTGACAGAGCTGTGCAAACATAAACAGCAAGTTCTTCAGCGTCAAAGTAACAATTAAAGCCTCACCATGTAAACTTTCTGGTGAAAAATAGACAAAAAAAAATTAGGAAGATGTTTATTTTCATTTGCCTTTGCCTCTAAAACATACGGCTAAAAGATGATCTGTCTCAATCTTGGTGGTGGAATGGTTAGTTCACAGTAAGAAGGTTCTGGATTTGATTCTTGTTTCGCTAGGGCCTTTTTCATGTTTCTCCCGCATCAACCCAAAACAACCTAGTCCTGACGACAGACTGTAAATATAAATGCAAATAGCTGAACTGTTGCTGCCGCGTTCCAAATAGGAAGTGAGTACGGACGTGCTTTCGGCTCCATCGGTTCCAATTCACGTTAAAATGAAAAAAACGTCTCCTCCCTCTAACGTCACCCCCCTCTCTGTAACTGCTGCTGTCAGGCTCCTCATTTTGGTCTTAAAACGTTCGTATTAACCAGCTCTACATGATCCTGGTGTTCTTGTTTCACTATTTTGTCTGTAAATAAATCCGTGTGGGTTCCTGCGCCCACTGTTCCTGACAGGTTGACCCAGTGCCCCTGAAATGAAACGCAGAGGACACATTTCCCTACAGTGACAGTGTACCTTAACCTTACACGGTGTAGCTTAATGAAAAACAAACAAAACAAAATAAATCTGATTGACTTGATACAATATAATGCACGACCTTGTTATAACCAAAAGACACGTGTCTTTTGTAGATGGTAACACATGCTAAAAATGTGTATGAGTAAGTTATGAATGCACCGTAAATAGACACCCTGTATTTCTCTAATAAAGTGACTGCATTGGCCCCAAACCTCACTTTATAATAACTACACCTGAAATAGCCTTAAAAAAAGCAAAGAAATGCTTAATTAATAACACTGGTCTACAAGCAAAATGCTTCCGGAACAAAAGTAGTGAATTCTTTCTGGGTTTAGGTCACTAATAAAGAAAAAGTAAGTCAGAAGTGCTGATTGGCTATAGTTTCCAAGATATAAAATAGGAAATTTATGCAAAATAAGGCAAAAACTGTAGTTTATCAGAAAGTACAGTGTGTCTACAAGCACCAGTTCTATCTGAAAGCCTGTCTGCACATTCACATACATTCATTTTAATGAATCTAGAGCAGTGGTTCTTAACCTGGGTTCGAACCCAAGGGGTTCGGTGAGTCAGTCTCAGGGGTTCGGCGGAGGTCAAGACACGCACCCGACTCATATGATTTGTGAGAAGAAGTCTGATTTGCAGTAAATATTCATTATTATTGTAGCCTGATGGAAATGACGTGATAAGTGCGTGTTAAAATATAAAAAATAATAAATAGCATAAATACAATAAGTTCATGATTGGAATACATAAGGTTAAAAATTCAAACCATTTCAGTGTGCTAGTGTTAAAAAAGGTCATGTCTTTGTGAAAAGGTCTGTCATTTGTTGGTAATTCATCCATTGTATTGGTTTTGTTCTTTGAACACAGTGATGTTAATGCACGGTTCATTTTGTGCACCAGTAAAACATATGCCTGTGTCTTGAATTTGGAAGGGGAAAAAAAGATAAAAGATTTTATTTTTCAATAAAGAAGGGTTCGGTGAATGTGCAGATGAAACTGGTGGGGTTCAGTACCTCCAACAAGGTTAAGAACCACTGGTCTAGAGTTTTAACCAGGCATGTCCAAACTATGACCCGTGGGCCAAATGCGGCCCTCAGCCAAATTTTTCTTGGCCCTCAGGCTTCCAGGTGAATTGGCCCAAATTACCTTGAGTAGAACTTTTGACACAAGTTTTTTAAAAATCTACCTTGATAAGACAATATTTAATATTTACTGTGTGGTTTTGAGGATTTTAGCATGAATAAAGGACTGATATCTCATTCTAACGTGTTAAACATGCAGATATTTCAATGATTCATTGTACTGAGCACCAGTCTATGGCCCTCGATCGGCCCTCTGCTTCGTCTGTGTTTACATATGTGGCCTTTTTCATTCATTCATTCATCTTCTGCTTTTCCATTTTCTGGGTCGCTGCCCAGAACACAATGCACCAGCCCCCATGAATCCTCCCGCGGGTGGTGGGTCCACAGGAGGACGGCTCACGTCACAACAGGCCTTGATGTATCTTCGGCCATGGGGGCTACCATGGCAGAAGATACATCTGGGTTAAGTGTCTTGCCCAAGGACTCATCTGTGGGAGCTGGGATCACATGCAGTCAACCCGTCAAGAGCGGGATTCGAACCGCCAACCCCTGGATCACTGAGCTACTGCCGGCCCATATATGGCCTTGAATGAAAATAAGTTTGGACACCCCTGGTTTTAAGATGAAATCATATTTTTTGATTTCACATAAGAGAGATGCCTCGAAATTGTGTGCATTGTGATGTCTTAAGATATTTCTTGTTTATTTCTTGACGGATAAAGAAGTGCAAGTTAAATATTTTCAAAAAATAAGTATTATTTTTAAGCAAAAATGCCTACATCTACTGTATAAACAGATGCAATTTTGATGTAAAACAATATCATTAAATATCTTGAATACATTAGCTAATCAGCACAGTTATCAATTGATTTTCAGTTCATCTTATCAATATAAATGAGATTCTAAGTTTGTCTAAGTTTATCTCGGAAGCAGATCGAGTCCAAAAATGGGTAGACCAGTGTAATTTAACCACTACTCCTTATGTGCCCCTGATGATGCAACACGAAAAACACTTTTTTACACTGTTCACTATTGGAAAAACTCCACTTTAGCTGAACCACTTTTATTTTTGCAAACCTAATATTAAAAAATTGATGAGGTTAAATTGGCTCGATGTAATCCAAGTGTTGTGGTCTTGAAATCTGCTGCAGGATTCTAAATTTGAAACTCACACCCTTTTAAACACATCAATATTTAATCTGCACTTGTTTGGAAATGGGGAAAATACTGCACTTCTAGCAATGTAATAAACCAAATATTGTAAATCTAAAATAAAATACACATGTAATATAGTGTATAAGATGGTAATGGAAACTATGGAGGTTGGAGATGGTGAAATGAATTAGCTAAGCATTAATACTACTGTAGGTAAGCCAGCAGTTTAGAGCTAATCACCAAAAAGCACACACGATTAACAAGGCTTATAGAGTTAGAAGCTGTGCGCCGGGTACGTTCTCACTCTGTTGGCGTGAAAACAAATCAGGTAGGTACACACACGTAATATAAACATACATAAAATATAGTTTAAGAAACTTCACAAAAACTGTTCATTTTAACAGACAAGATCCTTTATGACTCTATATGCAGCACGAATGTTTTTACACTCCATGAACCGGCTGAATCACTTATTAAAAAAGCTTTAAAAATATTACATAAGAAACCATTCTCAGTTCACCACTGCTTAATTTGAATAATTTTCATTTTAAATATGGATGTTTTATATACAGTGGTACCTGACCTTACGAAAGACCCAACAAATGAAAATTCCAAGTTACGAAACGCCTTCACGTTAAATTTTGGTCTCTAGATACGGAAGAAAATTCAAGTTACGAAACACGAAATCGCGAAATCTCAAAAATTCAAATAATGCGCGCTCAGCCACACACATTATATGCTTTTCTCAGACTGGATTTAAACTTTTCTCACATTTGTCTCTCGTTTAAACACTCAAACTTTCATAGATTTTCAACAAAATGTATTAATAGTGAAGTGTGTGGGGAAGGGGGAGGGCGGTGTGTGTGCGCGGGGACATGTGTGTGATAGTGCAGCATGACCCGGCGCGGGGCGCGAGCACGAGACACGTGCTCAAACCGTGACCTGTTCTAGAGGAGGCACGGTCTGAGCACGGGTCTCGTGCTCGCAGCCCCGCGCCGGGTCATGCTGCGCTATCACACACGTGTCCGCCCTCCCCCTTCCCCCCACAGTCGCTGCTCACCTCAGCCGTGACTCGTGAGGTACACCGGTGCTGCTGCTAATAGCAGAGCTAGCACGAAACCAGGAAATAGACCCGCACACGGCGCTTTAATCCACCTGGTCTAGTCCTGGTTTAGTCCAGGTCTAGACCTGGTCCAGTCCAGGTTTAGACCTTGGTCTAGACCTGGTATAGTCCACGTTTAGTCCTGGGTCTACAGTCTCTTAGCCAATCAGGACGCAGAACACAGTGTTACACTATAAAAAATGTTACACTATAAAAAAAAAAAACTTGGAACGGGGCCTTGGAACGAATCAGGCCTTTTCCATTGAAATAGCTACTCAACTTACGAAAAATTCACGTCACGAAACCACTTCTGGAACGATTAATTTCGTAAGGTGAGGTACCACTGTATAAAGTTTTGCTCCTCCTCCACTACAGAATTTTATGAAAACAAAGAATGTCAGTGGGACGGGAACTAGGGCCACAGCCCAGGGGAATTGTGAGGTCCCACACAACTGTGAGGTCCTGCACAACTGTGAGGTCCTGCACAGACCCTGGGGGAACTGTGAGGTCCCACACAACTGTGAGGTCCTGCACAGACCCCGGGGGAACTGTGAGGTCCCACACAACTGTGAGGTCCTGCACAGACCCCGGGGGAATTGTGAGGTCCACACAACTGTGAGGTCCTGCACAAACCCCGGGGGAACTGTGAGGTCCCACACAACTGTGAGGTCCCACACAACTGTGAGGTCCTGCACAGACCCTGGGGGAACTGTGAGGTCCCACACAACTGTGAGGTCCTGCACAGACCCCGGGGGAACTGTGAGGTCCCACACAACTGTGAGGTCCTGCACAGACCCCAGGGGAACTGTGAGGTCCCACACAACTGTGAGGTCCCACACAACTGTGAGGTCCTGCACAGACCCCAGGGGAACTGTGAGGTCCCACACAACTGTGAGGTCCACACAGACCCCGGGGGAACTGTGAGGTCCCACACAACTGTGAGGTCCTGCACAGACCCCGGGGGAACTGTGAGGTCCCACACAACTGTGAGGTCCTGCACAGACCCCGGGGGAACTGTGAGGTCCCACACAACTGTGAGGTCCCACACAACTGTGAGGTCCTGCACAGACCCTGGGGGAACTGTGAGGTCCCACACAACTGTGAGGTCCTGCACAGACCCCGGGGGAACTGTGAGGTCCCACACAACTGTGAGGTCCTGCACAGACCCCGGGGGAACTGTGAGGTCCCACACAACTGTGAGGTCCTGCACAGACCCCAGGGGAACTGTGAGGTCCCACACAATTGTGAGGTCCCACACAACTGTGAGGTCCTGCACAGACCCCAGGGGAACTGTGAGGTCCCACACAACTGTGAGGTTCACACAGACCCCGGGGGAACTGTGAGGTCCCACACAACTGTGAGGTCCTGCACAGACCCCGGGGGAATTGTGAGGTCCACACAACTGTGAGGTCCTGCACAAACCCCGGGGGAACTGTGAGGTCCCACACAACTGTGAGGTCCCACACAACTGTGAGGTCCTGCACAGACCCCGGGGGAACTGTGAGGTCCCACACAACTGTGAGGTCCTGCACAGACCCCGGGGGAACTGTGAGGTCCCACACAACTGTGAGGTCCTGCACAGACCCCAGGGGAACTGTGAGGTCCCACACAACTGTGAGGTCCCACACAACTGTGAGGTCCTGCACAGACCCCAGGGGAACTGTGAGGTCCCACACAACTGTGAGGTCCACACAGACCCCGTGGGAACTGTGAGGTCCACACAGACCCCGGGGGAACTCTGAGGTCCACACAGACCCTGGGAGAACTGTGAGGTCCACACAGACGCTCTACATTGGGACAAAGTGTTTCTCAGTCAGAGGCTCTAAGTTCTGGAACTTTCTCCCATCATCAATAAGAGAGACTCCAACTCTGGACACTTTAAATCACACTTGGAACAGCGGCTAAAGGAAAACCAGACCTGTGGACACTTTTAATGTTTAATGTTTTAATGTTTTAATGTTTTAATGTTGCTGTTATTGTCACTTGTTTTTATTGTTCGACAGATGGAAATGAGCATTTTTTGCTATAATCTGGCGTATTTACACTGCGATGTTGTAGGTGTTCATTAATATGCACTGTTCCTATTAAATAAAAGAATAAATAAATACCATACAGAGGTTTGTGTAATAATGGATGTATCTGTTGTCATGTATCTGTCAGGCCAGTAGGGGCACTGTTGAGAGACACTGGGCGGTGCAAACTAATGGACAAAACTACTAATAAGTATTGAAAACAAATGTCCAAATTATTTTTATCATTGCTAAAAACTCTTACATTTATAATTGAATATAATACTAGATACAACACTGTCAAAGTCAAATGCATGTAGCTCACAACTCCATCTAGTGGCATGAATTATTCAAACAAAATGTAACTTATTTATATATTCTCGTGTGTATTCTTGTGTATTTGTTATGCTATGAATAAATAAACAGAACTATTTACAAGCGTCATCCCTAAGTGAACTGCGTGAGTATTTTGTAACCACAGTGTATGAATTCTGAAGCTCGGATAACGTCTTAACTAAGTTTACAGGCTCACCGAAAATCATTATCTGATTTCTGGAGTGATCAGATTATTGAAATGTGAGTGCGTAATCGGATTACTTTTGGAGGTGCAGGTTCCACAAGGAAAATGATGCAGAGAAACTAACGTTGCAAAGACAAAAATTAAAGTTGAATGATAATGAAGGAGTAATTTTAAATCACATCCAATTACTGGTTAATCTGATTATTCTAATTATCTGATTTTGCGGTCCATTTATGGAACCATTACACTGGTCTACTAACCTGGGAAAATCCCAGGTTGCTTTTGTTTGTTCCGATCTAAAAGACAGCCTAGCCTGGCAACTAGGCTAAGCGAGCTCTCCTGATTTTGGGAGCCAATCAGAGAGCGGGGAGGGGTGGAAAGACGGAAACACGTACTACGCGACAAACGGAAACTTGTAGTTTGAATTTGGCGTATACGTAGCCCATAGCCAATCATGTCAGTTGTCAGTTCAAATTACAAGTTTCCATCTTTCCACCCCTCCCCGCTCTCTGATTGGCTCCCAAAATCAGGAGAGCTCACTTAGTCTAGTTGCCAGGCTGTCTTTTAGATAGGAACGAATGAAAGCAGCCTGGGATTTCCCAGGTTAGATTTAGTCCTGTTCTAGTCCTGGTCTAGTCCTGGTCTCGTCCTGGTCTCGTCCTGGTCTAGTCCTGGTCTCGTCCTGGTCTCGTCCTGGTCTCGTCCTGGTCTCGTCGTGGTCTCGTCCTGGTCTCGTCCTGGTCTCGTCGTGGTCTAGTCCTGGTCCAGTCCTGGTCTAGTCCTGTTCTAGTCCTGGTCTCGTCCTGGTCTAGTCCTGGTCTAGTCCTGGTCTAGTCCTGGTCTCGTCCTGGTCTCGTCCTGGTCTAGTCCTGGTCTAGTCCTGGTCTAGTCCTGGTCTAGTCCTGGTCTGGTCCTGGTCTAGTCCTGGTCTCGTCCTGGTCTCGTCCTGGTCTCGTCCTGGTCTCGTCCTGGTCTAGTCCTGGTCTAGTCCTGGTCTCGTCCTGGTCTAGTCCTGGTCTAGTCCTGGTCTAGTCCTGGTCTAGTCCTGGTCTAGTCCTGGTCTCGTCCTGGTCTCGTCCTGGTCTCGTCCTGGTCTAGTCCTGGTCTAGTCCTGGTCTCGTCCTGGTCTCGTCCTGGTCTCGTCCTGGTCTCGTCCTGGTCTCGTCCTGGTCTAGTCCTGGTCTAGTCCTGGTCTAGTCCTGGTCTCGTCCTGGTCTAGTCCTGGTCTAGTCCTGGTCTAGTCCTGGTCTAGTCCTGGTCTCGTCCTGGTCTCGTCCTGGTCTCGTCCTGGTCTCGTCCTGGTCTCGTCCTGGTCTAGTCCTGTTCTAGTCCTGTTCTCGTCCTGGTCTCGTCCTGTTCTCGTCCTGGTCTCGTCCTGGTCTAGTCCTGTTCTAGTCCTGGTCTCGTCCTGGTCTCGTCCTGGTCTCGTCCTGGTCTAGTCCTGGTCTAGTCCTGGTTTAGTCCTGGTCTCGTCCTGGTCTCGTCCTGGTCTCGTCCTGGTCTAGTCCTGTTCTAGTCCTGGTCTCGTCCTGGTCTCGTCCTGGCGCGCTATGTTGATTTACACACTCCCCGTTTCTTTCCGAAAAACAAGCTCTTCTCATTCTTCTCGTCATGCGAAAATAGTATATAAAGTCCGTATCAGTGAAGCGGCGAAGCACATATCAATCCCACGTAATTCGTGCTGGCTGGAATCGTTCAGCGAATCGTTAGATAAACTGCTAATGGATTCCGTGGAATTGAAACACACGGAACCGGTTCTCGATTCCCATCCCTACACACAATTTCCTCCACCTTTCTAAGACATATTACAGTAAAAAATAAGTTGTCCTGTCTTCTGTCTTCCTTAACCTGAACGCAGGAAGTCGTCGTTGGTGTGTACTGTACTGAAGTGTACTGCACGTGTGAATGGGAGTACTCACTTGATGTAGTAGGGCACGTTATTAGGGGAGACACCTTGTTCAAATGGACTTTCCACCGAAGCTGCAGAGACACAGAGAGAAACACACAGGGTCACACCGAACGTCCACGGGCTAACAAACCGTTAACAAAACACTTTTACAGCTTATAACATCCAACCTGCGGGCGTCCATCCATTCACCCGCTGTCAGTAAAACGTGTACGCGGCACTTTGAAAAACAATACGTGGGCTAAAGTTTCCTCAAAGTAATATACGCCATAATGAAAAACCTGCAAAAACATGAGAAATATGGCTAATTATCTTCACTTATTATGCCCACAAGAGCTGGCACGCCGAGCTGTAAAGCAAAGGCTGTTTCTGGGGAATAGTCCGCGCAGTTGGAACGCGTCGCGGACCAATCGGAGAGCGGGATGGGGGGAGAACGCGCTGTCTAAGCCTTATTGTGCCTCACGGGTGAAATTTGCACCGCTCAAAAACAAAGCAATGCATCATGGGACAGCTGCCAGTGTGCATGCTGAGTGTATTAACATAGCCATATGCAAACTATCTGCCGTTTTGGTTTTCAATATTATCCAAGCACCATGGAGTACAGTAGGTGGTGATTGGGCCTGTAAAATATGCCAGCAGTGGAGTCGATAGAAGATTTTCTAGTTAAAGCCACATGACCTTCAATTTGTCCATGATGACATATGAAATACACCCAAATGTGATCTTAAAGGGTCTATATTACGCAAAATTGACTCCCGTGAGTGTCAAGCCATGTTAGAATGTTGTTATATAACACTGGTCTACAAGTAAAATGCTTTGGGAACAAAAGTAGTGACATTTTTCTTGGTTTAGGTCACTAATAAAGAAAAAGTAAGTCAGAAGTGCTGATTGGCTATAGTTTCCAAGATATAGTATTGGGTCAAAATAGGAAATTTATACAAAAAAAAGCAAAAACGGTAGTTTATCAGAAAGTACAGTGTGTCTACAAGCAACAGTTCTATCTGAAAGTCTGTCTGCACATTCACATACATTCATTTTAATATGTCGAGAGTTTTAACTGAAAATATTTTGGATTTCACATAAGAGAGATGCCTCGAAATTGTCATACTAGGGATTTCCAGAACTGTTACCTAGAAAAACTCATCTAATGTACACAGAATTTATCATCTGACAAATACAAATATAAGAAAACAACTTTAATTTATTGAATTAATGTTTAAAGGGACAGTGTGTAAGATTTTTACCCGTTAATTACTGAAATTGAAGATACCCATTCAAAAATACATTGTTTTCCAAGCCTTTTCACTTCCATCATGAAATCAAAGTATTCTTTTGGACTTAGATATAGTCACATAAAAGGGGGATCTTCCCCATGCAGAGGCAGCCATTTTGAATACGAGAGCCGCAGAAGGACATTTGGGCTCCGCCTTCGGCAAGGCTCGTGGTTTTGGGTAAACAACACAAGCATGCTGCCGGATCAGACGTCGTAATGGATCTAACACGTGTTTTGGACTAAATTGTTTTACTGGATTTTATTCGCTGGATCCTTACGGACAAATTGAGACCAAGTTTATGGTGAAATACAGAGTTTGACCTGTGCAAAGCATTCTAAGGTAAGCTAACCTCGTTTTGTGCTTTTCCGTATAAAAGCCC
Source organism: Paratrypauchen microcephalus (assembly GCA_036785185.1). NCBI lineage: Eukaryota > Metazoa > Chordata > Actinopteri > Gobiiformes > Gobiidae > Paratrypauchen > Paratrypauchen microcephalus. Next base: position 3,583,097 of record JAVJIX010000051.1, read on the forward strand.
CATGTGCTCGGGGAGTGATTGTTTTGCAGGGAAATGAATTGCATAGTCAAAAAGAGGAGACTGTAAGGTTTCATTTGATGTGTAGAGTGTCATGGTACATGATCGGGAATGTGTGTTTTCATGAGAAAAGAAAAAAAAAAAAAACGGGACCGCGCCCGGGTGACCCTCGAGGTCTGCCGTAGCTAAAACAGAAAGTGCAATAGCACCATCCACCTATGCGCCACGAATCCTACACACTGGGGCTTTAAAGTATCAAAATAAAAATAAAAAAGTAAAATGTGGATAAGTTTTAGACAGAATTCTCCCTAGTGCGATGTCATCAGTGAACTGTTTACGTCTAATTTTCAACATATTTTTCAACTTTTCTTCACAAATTGCTTCTTGATTGGTGTCAATTTTTAACATCAAATATTTTTATTAGGGCTGTCAGTTTAACACGTTTAATTAGATTAATTAATTACACTGCAAATTAACGTGTTATAAAAATTAATGCAATTAATTATGAGTGGCAATTCAATGAGCATTTTAAATTTGGCGTGCGGCGAGCAAATCGCTGCCAGGGCCTTTGAACAGCAAGTTTATTTATAAAAAGAACAAAGACAAGAACGATCAACAAAGAAAGATCAACAAGAACGCCGTGATTTGGAGCTTTTGACAAAAAGAATTTTCTGATCACCGAAGCTGCTCCAGCCTGACGGATCATTTGAACGACAAACACGTCCGTGAGCGCACTTCAACAAACCAACAAACCAACAAACCGACAAACCAACAAAATAAACAAAAATAAAATGAACAAAATGTAAATGCTAAGGTATTCATTCACCTCCAAACAGAAAATTAAAATAATAATAATTTAGACACACTTTTTTCTTGGAGTCCCAGGAGGATATATAGTGTACGTTAAAGATCCCATGACATGGTACTTCTTGATGCTTTTATATGGCTCCTTAATGGTTCCCTAATACTGTAAATGAATCCTTCTTCAAAATCAACACTCAGTGCATGAGAAACAGAGATAAGATGAGAAAGAGTCATAAATGTCACTCTGGAACACTCCATTATGGGCGTTGTTGCTTGAATGTAAATGAGGCAGACAGAGATGGCCTATAGTAGCGGGTGGGGGCGTGGCCAAACTCTCCACTCTTTCCTTTTCAGCTGTGCCCTGTGCGCTCTGACCCACTTCCGTGTTTTTGCACGGAAGGAGAGATGAGAAGCGTTCCATTGAAAAATAAACACATTTCCACAGAAAATAAATTAAACCACTGCTGTTTCAGATATCCACAGGCTCAGATAAAGGACTTCCGAGCCTAGAAACACTCGCAAGTTCCTCCAGGCAAATAAAAAAACGCATTTCGCATTGCGTAGCTCCTCCGCAGTCCAAACTCTCTGGGCGTGATTTACAGAGACGCTGAGTACAGACAGACGGGGGTGGAACTGCATTTGCATTTCTTTTTTCGAGCTGACGTCAATAAGTTTCCTTGTTCAAAATCGCCCGTTTGAGCTCTGAATTTTTCTAACGCAGAAAAGGACCGCAAATGCTCAGTTTAGACATTTCGCAACTTTTAACCATGGAGGGGGCGGGGCCTAAACAGGGTAGGGAAGCTCACATTAACGTTCAAAAACCTCAGAAAGTGAAAATTTCATGCCATGGGACCTTTAATGAATGGTCCGTTCATCTAAAAGGAGACAGGGCGACCTCCAGACTGCAGTCTTCACCACGTTTGAGCTTCTGACGTCCACCTCATCATTTACATCAGGACTCATGAGATTTTCTGAATAGAAATTTATTGAAATGCCACTTGTATAATCAAATGAGCAAGTTTCTGTTCTATTTCTGGGCAGAGTATGGGCTATGTGAGGTCAGACATCCGGCAAACCGGCCTTTACCATATTTAGTAATAAAGCTATTTTAGTGAGTCATCTGCTCCCATTTAGCTTACTTCTATCTCCTCTTTGTTTTGTTTTTTTGAGACTTCGTAGACACACTCCTCTAGCTTCTGAAAGCATCTACTGTTGTTGATAGTAAAAGCCTAGATTCATTTTAAATACTGAACTGGCAGATTTAACTTCTGTTGATAGAGATTTACCATCAGAACAGGATCTGGTCTATGTTTAGTCCAGGTTTATGTTTAGTCCAGGGGTTTATGTTTAGTCCAGGTTTATGTTTAGTCCAGGTTTATGTTTAGTCAAGGTTTATGTTTAGTCCAGGTTTATGTTTAGTCCAGGTTTATGTTTAGTCCAGGTTTAGTTTAGTATGTTGTAGTATGTTTAGTCAAATGCAGAAGTCAAATTTCTCCCGTGTGTCACTGTGTGTCATTGTGTGTGAGACCAATAAAGGCTTAATCTTAATCTAATTTTAGGTTTATGTTTAGTCCAGGTTTATGTTTAGTCCAGGTTTAGTCCAGGTTTAGTCCATCTTTAGTTCATCTTTAGTCCATCTTTAGTCCATCTTTATTCCAGGTTTAGTCCAGGTTTAGTCCATCTTTAGTCCAGGTTTAGGTTTAGTCCAGGTTTATTCCATCTTTATTCCAGGTTTAGTCCAGGTTTAGTCCAGGTTTAGTCCATCTTTAGTCCAGGTTTAGGTTTAGTCCAGGTTTATGTTTAGTCCAGGTTTATTCCAGGTTTAGTCCATCTTTAGTCCAGGTTTAGTCCAGGTTTAGTCCAGGTTTATTCCAGGTTTAGTCCAGGTTTAGTCCAGGTTTAGTCCAGGTTTATTCCAGGTTTATTCCAGGTTTAGTCCAGGTTTATTCCATCTTTATTCCAGGTTTATTCCAGGTTTAGTCCAGGTTTATTCCAGGTTTAGTCCAGGTATATTCCATCTTTATTCCAGGTTTATTCCAGGTTTAGTCCATGTTTAGGTTTAGTCCAGGTTTAGTCCAGGGTTAGTCCATGTTTAGTCCAGGTTTAGTCCATCTTTAGTCCAGGTTTAGTCCATCTTTAGTCCATCTTTAGCCCATCTTTATTCCAGGTTTATTCCAGGTTTAGTCCAGGTTTATTCCATCTTTATTCCAGGTTTAGTCCAGGTTTAGTCCATGTTTAGGTTTAGTCCAGGTTTAGTCCAGGTTTAGTCCAAGTTTAGTCCAGGTTTAGTCCATCTTTAGTCCAGGTTTAGTCCATCTTTAGTCCAGGTTTAGTCCATCTTTAGTCCATCCTTAGCCCATCTTTATTCCAGGTTTATTCCAGGTTTAGTCCAGGTTTATTCCATCTTTATTCCAGGTTTAGTCCAGGTTTAGTCCATGTTTAGGTTTAGTCCAGGTTTAGTCCAGGTTTAGTCCAGGTTTAGTCCAAGTTTAGTCCAGGTTTAGTCCAGGTTTAGTCCAGGTTTATTCCAGGTTTATTCCAGGTTTAGTCCAGGTTTAGTCCAGGTTTATTCCAGGTTTAGTCCAGGTATATTCCATCTTTATTCCAGGTTTATTCCAGGTTTAGTCCATGTTTAGGTTTAGTCCAGGTTTAGTCCAGGGTTAGTCCATGTTTAGTCCAGGTTTAGTCCATCTTTAGTCCAGGTTTAGTCCATCTTTAGTCCAGGTTTAGTCCATCTTTAGTCCATCTTTAGCCCATCTTTATTCCAGGTTTATTCCAGGTTTAGTCCAGGTTTATTCCATCTTTATTCCAGGTTTAGTCCAGGTTTAGTCCATGTTTAGGTTTAGTCCAGGTTTAGTCCAGGTTTAGTCCAAGTTTAGTCCAGGTTTAGTCCATCTTTAGTCCAGGTTTAGTCCATCTTTAGTCCAGGTTTAGTCCATCTTTAGTCCATCTCTAGTCCATCTTTAGCCCATCTTTATTCCAGGTTTATTCCAGGTTTAGTCCAGGTTTATTCCATCTTTATTCCAGGTTTAGTCCAGGTTTAGTCCATGTTTAGGTTTAGTCCAGGTTTAGTCCAGGTTTAGTCCAAGTTTAGTCCAGGTTTAGTCCATCTTTAGTCCAGGTTTAGTCCATCCTTAGTCCAGGTTTAGTCCATCTTTAGTCCATCTCTAGTCCATCTTTAGCCCATCTTTATTCCAGGTTTATTCCAGGTTTAGTCCAGGTTTATTCCATCTTTATTACAGGTTTAGTCCATGTTTAGGTTTAGTCCAGGTTTAGTCCAGGTTTAGTCCAAGTTTAGTCCAGGTTTAGTCCATCTTTAGTCCAGGTTTAGTCCATCTTTAGTCCAGGTTTAGTCCATCTTTAGTCCATCTTTAGTCCATCTTTAGCCCATCTTTATTCCAGGTTTAATAGCAGCAACATTTTACCCATTTTGGATTATGGTGACCTGATTTACATGAATGCCCCAATTCAAATACTGAAGCTGTTAGATTGTGTGTATCATCATCACAAACTGTAACCCTCGCACACACCACTGTGAACTTTACACACGTGTGGGCTGGCCAGCACTGGACACTCGTAGGCTCACTCACTGGTATATGTTCATTTATAAGGGTATTCAGCGCCTGCTCCCCTCATATCTGTGGGAATATCTTCAACCAAGAGCAACTGGACTTATTGTTTACGCTCTCAGGAAGCACTGCTGCTGACTGTGCCAAGTGTTCGCACAGAAGCTGCTAAAGGGGCGTTCCAGGATTCTGCTCCCACAACTTGGAACAATCTACAAAAAGACTGGAAACTAAAGGAACTGGTATCTATAGGACAGTTTAAAATCTTGCTCAAAGGTTTGGAACTGAAATCTATGGTTTGTAAATGTTTTTAATTCTGAAACATTTTATTGCTTGTAATTGCTTAAATTGTTTTGAAATGGTTTTGTAATTGTATTGATCTGTGCCGCTGCCTTGGCCAGGACTCCCTTGAAAAAGAGATTATTAATCTCAATGGGACTTTCCTGGTTAAATAAAGGTTAAATAAATAAATCCAGGTTTAGTCCATGTTTAGGTTTAGTCCAAGTTTAGTCCATCTTTAGTCCAGGTTTAGTCCATCTTTAGTCCATGTTTAGTCCAGGTTTAGTCCATCTTTAGTCCAGGTTTAGTCCATCTTTAATCCATGTTTAGTCCAGGTTTAGTCCATCTTTAGTCCATGTTTAGTCCAGGTTTAGTCCATCTTTAGTCCAGGTTTAGTCCATATTTAATCCATGTTTAGTCCATCTTTAATCCATGTTTAGTCCAGGTTTAGTCCATCTTTAGCCCATCTTTAGTCCATCTTTAATCCAGGTTTAGTCCATCTTTAGTCCAGGTTTAGTCCATATTTAATCCATGTTTAGTCCATCTTTAATCCATGTTTAGTCCAGGTTTAGTCCATCTTTAGCCCATCTTTAGTCCATCTTTAATCCAGGTTTAGTCCATCTTTAGTCCATGTTTAGTCCAGATTTAGTCCAGGTTTAGTCTAGGTCTAGTCCATCTTTAGTCCAGGTTTAGTCCAGGTTTAGTCCATCTTTAGTCCAGGTTTAGTCCATCTTTAATCCATCTTTAGTCCAGGTTTAGTCCATCTTTAGTCCAGGTTTAGTCCATCTTTAATCCATCTTTAGTCTAGGTTTAGTCCATCTTTAGTCCATGTTTAGTCCAGGTTTAGTCCATCTTTAGTCCAGGTTTAGTCCATCTTTAGTCCATCTTTAGTCCAGGTTTAGTCCATCTTTAATCCATGTTTAGTCCAGGTTTAGTCCATCTTTAATCCATGTTTAGTCCAGATTTAGTCCATCTTTAGCCCATCTTTAATCCAGGTTTAGTCCAGGTTTAGTCCATCTTTAATCCATGTTTAGTCCAGGTTTAGTCAATCTTTAGCCCATCTTTAGTCCATCTTTAATCCAGGTTTAGTTCATCTTTAGTCCATGTTTAGTCCAGATTTAGTCCAGGTTTAGTCCAGGTTTAGTCCAGGTTTAGTCCATCTTTAGTCCATGTTTAGTCCAGGTTTAGTCCATCTTTAGTCCATGTTTAGTCCAGGTTTAGTCCATCTTTAGTCCAGGTTTAGTCCATCTTTAGTCCAGGTTTAGTCCATCTTTAATCCATGTTTAGTCCAGGTTTAGTCCATCTTTAATCCATGTTTAGTCCAGGTTTAGTCCATCTTTAGCCCATCTTTAGTCCATCTTTAGTCCAGGTTTAGTCCATCTTTAGTCCATGTTTAGTCCAGGTTTAGTCCATCTTTAGTCCAGGTTTAGTCTAGGTTTAGTCCATCTTTAGTCCAGGTTTAGTCCATCTTTAGTCCAGGTTTAGGTTTAGGTTTAGTCCAGGTTTATTCCAGGTTTATTCCAGGTTTAGTCATCATCATCATCATCATAATTTTATTTTGGTTTATGTATTTTAGAATTACATTTTTACATTCAGCACTGCAATTTCCCATTGTGGGACAAATAAAGGATTATCTTATCTTATTATTTTTAAACCAAAAAAGGAATAGGCTGAAGCGGTGCTTATGTGACGCCTATCCTAGTCCAGGTTTAGTCCAGGTTTAGTACATCTTTAGTCCAGGTTTAGCCCATCTTTAGTCCATCTTTAATCCAGGTTTAGTCCAGGTTTAGTCCATCTTTAATCCATGTTTAGTCCAGGTTTAGTCCATCTTTAGCCCATCTTTAGTCCATCTTTAATCCAGGTTTAGTCCATCTTTAGTCCATGTTTAGTCCAGATTTAGTCCATCTTTAGTCCATGTTTAGTCCAGGTTTAGTCCAGGTTTAGTACATCTTTAGTCCAGGTTTAGGTTTAGTCCAGGTTTATTCCAGGTTTATTCCAGGTTTAGTCCAGGTTTAGTCCTTGGCTGGTCGATGTGACGCTGCCATCCTGATCCCAAAACCTGCCTGAGGTCGTAAGCGTACCACTCCATTTCAAGTCTGGTCGAGAGTTTACTTCGTTTCAAGGGGTATGTACAGTAGCCCGATGATGTGGCCCGAGCCCTTGATCAAAATTAGAATCGGGACACCCCTTGCCCTCACATGAACGCGCAAAACCAAGGGGTAGGGGTAAGACGAAGGGGTAAGACGGAGAAATAGGACTCTCTTTAACTGTTAGCGTGTCGTAGTGTGCGGACTTACCCATGTACTCCTTGTGCGCGTCCGTCAGCTGCTGCAGATGCTCACTGATGGATACCTAAAGAGGAGAGCAACATTAGCTTGGTGCTAAGATGCGATATAGTGAAAATAATCAATAAATAATAAATAAATGTAAAAGGATTAGTGGTTGACAAATAGTGAAGTGAAACAAAAGCAACGGGCATGCTGGTATTATCATTTTTACCGTAAAACATGCAAACAGCTGAATGGGTCGACTCATGATCAAACTGCAAAGCAATACTATAAAATATGAGGAATTCAGCCAAACCAATAATTTGAAAAGAATTGTAATCATGGATATCAGTTTAAAGACGCAGTATGTAACTTTTCTGGTGGAATGTTCGATGGACCATAGCAACCTTAAAGGGCTATTAAACTATTTTCTGATCTACAGTATGTTAAAATGTTGTTTCCTCATCAAAAACAAACCTCTAGTTTTATTTTGTTTCAGTCACACAAACTCTGCATATTTACGCTGTCATGTAGTAATAAAGGAAGTGCTCCGCCGTGTTTTTAAACTCCTTCACTAGAATTTGGATGATTTCAGATCTGGAATTGCCGATCTCTACAGAACTAAAGTTAAAATAGAGCTGTTAACTACTGCTCCGTGACATCACAAGGTGGAACAGAGCATTTTGAGCTTTGGAGATATAGACAGACTAATTACACTGGTCTACAAATGTTTGGACTCGATCTGCTTCCGAGATAAAAGTGGCTAAATCTCATTTATATTGATCAGATTAACTGAAAATCAATTGATACATTAACTGTGCTGGTTAGTTAATGTATTCAAGATATGTAATGATATTGTTTTACATCAAAATCACATCTGTTTATACAATAGATTTAGGCATTTTTGCTTAAAAATAATATTTATATTTTGAAAATATTTAACTTGCACTTATTTATTTTTATTTATTTATTTATTTATTTCATTCATAAGTATAAAAAGACATCAACATTTGTGATAACAAATAACAAAATATTGAATGAAAGGGAGCAGAAAGAAGAGTTATCTTATGTTATCTGCCCCCTCTTCCCTTTTCCAAACACCAACACCGATAGTGACTGTAAAACCTTTCCTCATTACATTCCATTTCAATCACAATTATTAATCAATTGTAAACATAAAGCTTCATTGTTAGTGTAACAATTTAGTTTTCTTTTTCATACATACACATTACATTGGATTTTATGTATTTTTTAAATGTCGTTATTGTACTTGATTCTTTGATTTCTATGTCAAGATTATTCCATAAATTAACTCCTTTCACAGCGACGCTTCGCTCCATAACCTTGGTTCTGAATTTAGGTTTTTTAAACATGTAGGTTCCCTTTAAATTGTATTGGCTTGTTCTCATCTCAAACAGTCTTTGAATATTTACAGGTAACACTCTGCACTTTGCTTTATACATGACTTTGAGGAGACTTAATTCAACAATATCACACATTTTCAACACTTTAAGTTTAACAAATAATGGGTTGGATGGCTCTCTATAATGACTGTTGGTGATAATTCTCAAAGCCTTTTTCTGTAAAATAAATAATGGCTGTAGGTAAGTTTTACATGTTGGCCCCCAAATTTCCACACAGTACATCAGATATGGTGCGATTATGGAGTTATACAAGATTAATAATGCTGCACTGTTTAGTGAGAACTTTACTTTATGCATCACCGCAATTGCTTTAGCTATTTTGCTTTTTGTGTAATTTATATGAGACCTCCAGTTTAGTCCTTCATCAATCATGACTCCTAAGAATTTTGTTTCACTTACTCTCTTAATCTGTATCCCATCTATTTCTAATGATATGTCGTCTTTTTTATTTTTATCATTAAATAAAATGAAATTCGTTTTTTTAATATTAAGAATCAATCCATTTAAATCAAACCAATATTTTACCTTTTTTAGCTCTTCGTTTACTCTAATTACGACCTCTTTCATATCTTTTCCATGGTAAAATAATGTATCATCGGCAAATAAAATTTTCCCAAGTTCAGATACATTAACAAAATCATTCATATATAAATTAAATAATTTGGGCCCAAGAATCGAGCCTTGGGGAACACCACATTTGATATTATATCTTTCTGATTCTGTGTCATTAATTTGTACATATTGTTTTCTGTTTTCTAAATAACTCGCTATCCATTGATGAGCCACCCCTCGAATGCCATACTTGTTCATTTTCTTAAGTAATATTGAATGATTTATTACATCAAAAGCTTTTTGTAGGTCAATGAATATACTTAAGAAATAATTCCCATTGTCAATTTCGGATGCTATTTTTTCAGTTAGTTCCATTATTGCCATTGCGGTTGAATGTTTTGCCCTAAATCCATACTGGTTATTATTCAAGATGTTTTGTTTCTGTAAAAAACTATCAAGCCTTATTGCAAACACCTTTTCCAATATTTTTGAAAACTGTGGAAGCAGTGAGACTGGCCTATAGTTGGAGAAGTTGTGTTTATCACCATTTTTATAAAGCGGTACTATTTTTGCTAATTTCATTTTGTCAGGGAAAGTTCCCATTGTTAATGATAAATTGCATATGTATGTAAAGGGATCAATAACAGATTCAATTATATTTTTCACAACCATCATGTCCAGTCCCTCACAGTCAGTTGTCAGTTGTTTACTTCTTTATCCATCAAGAAATAAACAAGAAATATCTTAAGACATCAGGTGCACACAATTTCGAGGCATCTCTCTTATGTGAAAACAAAAATATTTGAAAACTCTACACAAGAATGAGAACTTCAATTTCTTCAGACGGGTGTGTTGGAGGAGAGGGAGCAGCTCCAGAACACATGAGAAGAAAATAATCCCGCACTCCGTCTTACTTGGAAAATGTACGATTTATTAAGACATGCGACGTTTCGGCACCAGGCCTTCATCAGGTAAAATAAATTTTCCCGAAACGGTCATGGTTCATGTTTTTTGTTGTTATTGTTTCATATTTTGTGTATCTTATTCCTTTGGTGTGCCCTCAGTGTTTTAGTTAGACATTTCTTGTTACTTTTAGTTTTACTTCCTGTCTGTTGATTGTTTTCCCCGTCCTGATGGAAATCCCAGGCTGCTTTCGTTCGTTCTAATCTCAAAGACAGCCTGGCAACTAGTGAGCTCTCCCGATTCTGGGAGCCAATCAGAGAGCGGGGAGGGGTGGAAAGACTGTGACGCGTACTACGCGACAAACGGAAACTTGTAGTTTGAACTGACGACTGACATGATTGGCTATGGGCTACGTATACGCCAAATTATAGACATTCGTATCGCCCAATAAACGGCCGTTGGCGATCGTAAGCCATACCTCCACTACGAGATATTTCGTAGGTGCTCCCAGACCATATATCACTTGTGATATGGTCAGGTGTAAACCAGGCAAATGTGCTACACCTGTGTCTGTGTGTATTTATACCCCATGTTCCCCTCTGCCCTTTCTTGGTCCATTGTCAATGTCTCATCTGGTCTCGTCTCATCTCGTCACGTCTCGTCTCGTCACTAGTAGTCATGTCTTGCCAGTTTGGATTTTTGGATTTTGGTCAGTTCTTTGTTTATTATTAAAGAACGTAAACAGTAGTCCTGCATTTTGGGTCATCCCTCCTGTTTCCACGTGACAGAAACGTCGCATGTCTTAAAGGAAAAGTAATGTTTTTTACAATCTGAGCCTTATTTCGGTAATAAAACAAGTTGTTTTACTCACCCATAGCACTTTGGTGTCATATGGAGCACTTCCAGAGATGTTTTAGATTTGCGATCTCCATAATGTGAGTTCTCGGGGCACTTGTTTGCGGTCTCCAAATAACACAAACTTTAGCACTTTTCAAATCATAGAAGCTCGATTTCTTAGTCTACGCTTTTGTTTGAGTCAAAAGTGGCCTCTAATCCGAGATTTAGCCATAGTTTCGAGTAGATGAGGAGGCCAGTGCGCATGCGCGGACTGTGCTCTCAGCTCCCGGGACCCAAACATGAAATGCAAAGCTGTAAACTATGGCTAAATCTCGGATTACAGGCCACTTTTGACTCAAACAAAATCGTAGACTAAGACATCGAGCTTCTCTGATTTGAAAAGTGCTAAAGTTTGTGTTATTTGGAGACCGCACGGGGCATATTACATGCTCGGGGAATATATTATATGCCCCGAGCTATGGCTAGAAGTCGCGTTAGGCTAACGCAAATCTAAAACATCTCTGGAAGTGCTCCATATGACACCAAAGTGAAATGGGTGAGTAAAACAACTTGTTTTATTACCGAAATAAGGCTCAAATTGTAAAAAACTTTACTTTTCCTTTAATAAATCTTACATTTTGCAAGCAAGACCGAGTGCAGGATTATTTTCTTCTCGTTTGTTAAAACTCTCGACATATTAAAATGAATGTATGTGAATGTGCAGACAGGCTTTCAGATAGAACTGTTGCTTGTAGACACACTGTACCTTCTGATAAACTACCGTTTTTGCCTTATTTTGCATAAATTTCCTATTTTGACCCAATACTATATGTTGGAAACTATAGCCAATCAGCACTTCTGACTTACTTTTTCTTTATTAGTGACCTAAACCAAGAAAAATGTCACTACTTTTGTTCCGGAAGCAGACCAGTGTAATAAAGCGTTCCTCAAACATGTGTAAATGAAACAAAACACAACTCCAGGTATTTTTTTTGAGGAGGTAACAGGATTATAACATGGCTTTATTTAATTTTGCGTAATAAAGGACCTTTACATTATGGGAACAAACAAAAAAATCTGTAGTTTTTTATGTTTATTTCCATTTATATATGTGTAAATATGGGTCTGCCTGGGCTAAACAGATTCTTTTCTACATAGATTTTTGTTGCAGTTGTAGTCCCCGCCCACCACTGACAGAAGATCAATACGTCGTAGGAGTCGAGCAAAGCTAAGATGGCAGATGGCTCCACAAATTGAGATTAATCGCGGAATTTACCGAGTGACAGTGAACTAACCAGAAGGCTTTCACATTACTATACAATAAAGACTTTTTCATAATCTAATAACAATGAAGTGAAAACACAACGCACTGTCAGGAAGCAATTATTACGAACCCACGAGAGAACTCAACACGGACGCGGTGCTATGATAATAAATTGCGTTAATAATAATACTGCAACGGGGCGAGTACACGGGAGGTTGCTTTTTGCATCACGGAGAACGGCGGGACATGGAAAAACAGACAGAAAAAACGACAACAAATGGGCAGATGGGTGAAGGCTGGGGGGGGTGGCAAGGAGACAAGTGCGTCGTGGGTAATTGAATTTGTAGTGGGAATTAGCCAGGACTGAATGAGGTGTCTGAAGAGATGGCGAGATGGGGGTAACTGTGTCAAATCAGCACATCTATGCAGGTACAAGCCCGCTAAAAATACACCTACGTACAAGCCTGCTGCAGTTTACTTAAAGAGACACTGTGTAACTTTTCTGATGGAGGCTGCGCCATGCACCTTCTTAGTTACATGTATCTAGGTATACAGCTCTGGGAAAAATAAGAGACCACTGCAAAACTCCACTAAAAGAGACTCACAAGAGTCAATTTTCTAATTTTATTTATTTTTTTAATCTGACCCAATGCTTCAGATTTTTTTCTAATAACATACTCTAAAATTTGATTAAATTAAACTTCTTGTTACTGGAAGTTTCCATGGTTAAACGTAATTAACAATCACTGCGTGCACATGGACGAGTGTAATCCGATTGCAAACGGATTGGGATCGTATCAAATTCATGTGCACAGGCTAAGGATCGTATAGGGATTGGTTTCCCGAATCCGATTGGAACCCCTGGCTTAGGCCGATAGTAATCCGCTTGGCGTCGCCTTGTGCACGATATCGGATCGGATTGGCGTACTGCGCATGCGCGGGAATTTTCGCCAGGGATTTCACCCGGAAGTGGCAGGAGGCGCCGACGCCGTCAGACGAAGACGAAAAGTCAGACGAAATCATGGCTGCGAAGAAAGAATGCACAACGTGTACACCAATGCTGCTCCGTCAAACTCCTCGAGCGCCATCTTTGTATACCGCCACATAGTTTGTTTTTATTGAGTAGCCATCACCCGGAAGTAGTTGGACCACAGCACCACATAGCGTAGCGGAGCCGGCCAGGTCGCTGACCATTATCCGATTACACGAGTTTCATGTGCACTTGGATCTAAGGACAGACCACCCGCCGAGTAACGGGATCAGATTTGGAGAAATCCAATCCGATCCTACCATGTGCACGCAGTGAATGAACTACTACTATTTTTACAACAGGAAATATTAGGCCAACTCACTAGTGAAAGATTTTTTTTAAATATACAGGTATATTTTTTAATTTAACTGCATAGACTGCCCTGGCCTGCTTCTGCTAACTACTGTACAAACTAAACTAAACTGTACTTACACAAACTGTATTGTCAAATGATCAGTTTTTCTGATTTTACTACTTATAGGTTTGTGTTTGGGCAAAAGGAACATTTTTGTTTGAGTCTATAAACTACTGACAACATTTCCACCAAATTCCAAATAAAAATATTATCGTTTAGAGCATTTATTTGCAGAAAATGATGAAAAAAAGGGTCAAAATAACAAAAAAGATCCATGTTTTCAGAGCTCAAACAATGCAAAGAAACAAGATCAAATTAATTTTAAAACAACATAATACTAATGTTTACACTTAAGAAGAGTTCAGAAATCAATATTTGGTGCAATAATCCTTATTTTTAATCACAGCTTTCATGTGTCTTGGCATGCTCTCCACAAGTCTTTCACATTAGTCTGGTTAACGCCTGACCATATCACAAGTGAGATATGGGTCTGGAAACTCGCTTCGAAAAATCCCGTAGCGGAGGTGTGGTTAGCGATTGCCAACGGCCGTTTATTGGGCGTTATGAAAGTCTATCATTGAGCGTATACGTAAGTCCATAGCCAATCATGTCAGTTGTCAGTTCAAACTACAAGCTTCCGTTTGTCATGTAGTACGCGTCACCGTCTTGCCACACCTCCCCCGCTCTCTGATTGGGGCCCTAAATCTGGGACTCTCGCTTGGACGAGTTTCCAGGCCGCCTTCCAGTTCGAAACGAACGGAAGCGGCCTGGGAATTCCCAGGCTACTTTCACATTGTTCTTGGGTCCTAGTTTAGACCTGGTTTAGTCTTGGTTCAGACCGGGTTTAGTCGTTGTTTAGTCGCCTTTTTAACCTGGTTTAGTCCTAGTTCATCCCTGCTTTAGTTTTGGATCAGACCTGGTTTAGTTCTAGTTTAGACTTGCTTTAGTCTCGGTTTAGGCCAGAGCTGTATACAGAGCTGTTCACTTGTAAACTTCCCCTTACGGCGGACTGCATCTGCCGTACACTTCCGCTAAAGGTGAACAGACTAATACAGCTAATATTTGCGCAGTGATACGAGTCGAGAGACACAATACGCGAGCGCAATCTACGCTGCTGGATGTTTCATGGACAACTGTTTGGGACGCAAATATATCACCTTTCAGGCAAGTGTTTTGTTTTGAGAAGAAAAACAAGCTTTATTTCATGTTCCAGGGAAGATACCGGACCTACTTACATGGGCTCCAGAAAGCGAGCCGAACCGGGATCAGCTGAGACTGTCAGAGGTAAGCCGGTGTCAACACACGTAACTTTTAGAAGGAAACCCATACAGATTAACATAAAAACCCCACACTATCCCTTTAAGGTGGTGTTCAAATCTGCCGTTGAGACCCATAGAGTGATGGAGTGTAATTTGGCCCGCCTTAATGTAACTTGTGAATGGGCTTAATGTTTCCCCTGAGATCTGATGAAGCACTTGGAGACAGTTAATACATCACCACCGAGGTCCAAATGGATATTGGCTTGTGTTTTACTGGAAGAGTGTGAGGCTGAAAGATCACAACAGGCCACATGTAAAGCGTAGTAGATAGTCCATCTCTGCTCAAGTCCACAAGGGAGATGTCTACTGCTGTCCGGAGCCATCTGGTTCTCCTTTAAAACTAAACTTTAGTGCTTTTTTTTTAGAGCGGAATAATGATGTTGAGATGCCCACAGGAGAGGAGACTACAAACTAGGCCCATAAAACTTAACAACTTAATTAAAAGAGTTGAATTATAATTTGCAAAGGAAAGTCTGTTAAGACGATATAATTAAGGATTGTCGACAAAGCAAAAAGAATATGACGAGTTATTATCAAATATACCTGAGTTGGGAATACATTTTGATCAATGATAAATGCACATTTTTATGAAAGACATATCCAGAGGTGGGTAAACAGTACCAGTGTATTACTCTAAGTACAAATTAAGTGGTCCAAGAACTTACAAGTAAGATTTAAAGCAATCGATTAGGTATAAATCAATAAATAATGATGGTATTTCCAAAGGATAGACCAAAAAATTAGAAAAACAAAGTCATATCTGAAGATACAAGAAATGCAAGTATTCAAATCTTGGGATATTGATAAATTAATATATTTGGGTCATTCCAGAATTGGAGGATATTTTATATCCCACCCAACTGTATGTTTTAGTATTTTGTATGTGGATTATTTAATATTTGATAATCCACATACAAAATACTAAAACATACAGTTTCTGAGTGAATTTACTTGTCCTGAGACCAAATCTTTAAAAAAACTAACAGAAAAGAATGCTTGAAAATAGTTTTTAAAATACCAAACAAGTCTGGAGTACCCCCAAAATGCCATTTTCCTCTTGCCCCACCCCTCGAATGACCAAACTGAATCTCAAATAAAACATGTATTTATTTATTTTTGTATTATTTGTTTCATTTTCATCTCTTGTAACTGTGGAACATTTGTTTTAATAGACATAATATTTCAAATAATAATTATTATTCATGGAACATGTGTCCCACAACCTGCACCAACCCTGTTACCAGAACATTTTTATCCTGGTAGAAGAAGAAGAAAACAGAACCACATGATCCCCTGGACTTGACATCATCAAACAGTTTTCCAAAAGAATGGGTAGAGCAAAGGTTTGTCTTCTCTTCTATTTTTCATATTTTTATAACATCGTTAGCCTTGATTGAATGTCTCACTCTGCCTCATGCAACCCTGTTATGCAAATGATCAGAATCAGACAATTATTATTAGTTTTTCCTTTACTTATTTGCATAAATAAGTTTTTCCTCTTGATTAGCAGTAACAGCTAAACAGCTTCTACTCCTGAGATAAAGTGAACATTTGTGCGGATCTGCAACCCTGTTACCCGCAACCCTGTTACTGTGATTAGAGTAAATGAAGAAATAAACCAAATAAATCATGTAATAAAAAATATACCATTGATTTGTAAGCTGAGCTAATCAAGCATTTGATATTTTATTACCTATTATTGATGAATATGTAGCAGAAAATCAGAAAAGTGAAGCCCAAATGACCCATTTATACTCACAGTGAGAAGAGTAAACGAGACCTTCACTCAAATAAAAGTTCTGTAACTTCACTGAAATATTACTGCAATTGGAGTAATTGTATGTATGTCACTACAATTTATTTAAAAAAAACAACAACAAGTAAATAAAATCTGATTGAGTACTACCCCCCTCTGGATATAACAGCCAGGTTTGAGCAGGGCCTTAGCCACAATTTACTAAGACCAGCTACTTTTAACCCACTAAATCATTTCTAGTGCATTTAATCACTGTACTTATCCATAAAAACCCCATCTCCTGGATCTTATCTGGTGACAAACGCGTGCTTCCAGTGGTGAGGACATTTATCAAAAGCTCTGATTAGATTTGCCTTTCTAATCTGATGAATTATTCACGCTAAGAGACAGCCTAAAGAAGGGGGTCACGACTGCGGATTGGCACCAGTTCTTATGTAATTCCAATGACGTCCAATGATCTAATGTTACCAGGCAGAACCATCGACTGTATTTATAAATGGACATACTGTAGCTAACCCGCTAGCCGCCGCGTTCTGAATAGGAAGTGGCCGCGGGGGCGCTTCCGGCTCCATCGGCTCTGGCTCCACCACCCCTCTCCCTGTAACTGCTGCTGTGAGCCTCGTCTTAAAATGTTCTTATTAACCCGCTCTACGTGATCCTGGTGTTTTTTCATTCACTATTTTATCCGAGAAAAAAATCCTATTCCCAATACGGAACTTGAAATTCACCTTGTAACTGTAGCCTCGATGAGCTTCATTTGACTGGATCTGAATGCCATAGGTAACATCACTCTCTTTACGCAGTCTATGGGCAGAAATTAAAAACTAAATTCCAATTGACACATTTTCTTTTCCCAGGAATTTCTAGTAGTGAAGCAATTTCATTTAAATGATGATTTACATTTAAATGATGAAATGGAACCAGTGTCGTGACTTTAAAGGCCCTATATTCCACAGAATACTTAAGCCATGTTTTAATACTGTTAGCTCATCAAAAACATAACTGGAGTTGTGTTTTGTTTCATTCACACATGTTCTGCATTATTCGTCTGTCTACATCTCCAAACTTCAAAATGCTCTGCTCCACCTTGTGATGTCATGAAGCGGTAGTTTTCAAGTTAAAAGCTCCTTTTACCTAGATCAGGGGTTGGCAACCTTTACCACTCAAAGAGCCATTTGGACCTGTTTCACACCATAAAGAAAACACTGGGAGCCACAAAACCGTTTTGAAATTTAAAATGAAATAACACTGCATACAGTAATCCCTCGTTTATCGCGGGGGTTAGGTTTCAGAAATAAGAGAAATCCGCGAAGTAGGACAACTTTATATTTTACAATTATTCTACATGTTTTAAGGCTGTAAACGCCTCACCACCCACATTATACACTTTTCTCAGACTGGAATTAACCTTTTCTCACATTTCTCTCTCGTTTAAACACTCAAACCTTCATAGATTTTCAACAAAATATATTAATAGTGACGAGTGGGGGGAGACACGGCTCCGGGAGCCCCGTCGGACGCACGAGGAGCATGGAGACATGAGTCACTGGATCCGCAGGAAGCACCGCGCTCATCCAACGGCACTGCCACGTCCCGGGACGCGACGAGCACCAACCCCTTGGAGAAGTGCGCGACACGTGCACCCCTCATCGTGGACAAATCCGTGACAGAGAAGCACGACCGGCGTGAGGCTGCGCGTACACCGGGGCTGCGAGCATGAGAGCGAACCGCGGCGCCCGGACCGCGTCCTCTCAGCCCGAGCCACAAACCAACCGCACGAAACCAGCAAAGAGCGGCACGTGGTGGTTTAATCCTGGTTTAGACCTGGTCTAGTCCAGGTTTAGTCCAGGTCTAGACCAAGTCCAGTCCTGGTTTAGTCCAGGGCCAGTCCAGGTTTAGACCTAGTCTAGACCTGGTCTAGACCTGGTTTAGTCCACGTTTAGTCCTGGTCTAGTCCTGGTCTGGTCCTGGTCTGGTCCTGGTCTAGTCCTAGTCTAGTCCCGGTCTGGTCCTGGTCTAGTTCCAGTCTGGTCCCGGTCCCCCCCGCGTCCCACATCTATCAATCGGCATAGGTCTATAGTCTCTTAGCCAATCAGGACGCAGAACACAATGTTACACTAAAAAAAAAATGTTACACTATAAAAAAAATTGAAAAAGAAAATTGAAAAAAAAAAATCCGCGAAACAGCGAGGCCGCGAACAGTGAACCGCGATAGAGCGAGGGACCACTGTATAACATTTTTCTTTTTTTCTTTTTTTTGCCTTTGTGCCATAGAATTATGTTGGAAGAATGATTATGATATTATCAAATATGATGTTATCAATGACTCATGTCTGTGTGTTAAGAGCTTTCTTTATCATTAGTACAGAAGCAGAAGTACAAGTGCAAGAGATTTGTTTTATCATGTTGTTTCTTTTAACTGCTGTGTGAACCTTTAAAGCCCTATTTGGACGGGATTAGTTTTATGGGGTGACATGGGGTGAAGTAATAATTACCAGGGAATTTAGTCCTGTCTGAACGCGCCATGTCCGTAAACATAACGGAGAAAATTCACAGCGAGTTTCACCTTCTGTAAAACGGTCTGGGGGAATTACCATAGGTAATATTAATCCCGTGGGAATGCGACCCTCGGTAAAGATGTATGTAATATTTCCTCACATCCGTTTAAAGAAATAATTTACCATAATTTTCAAACACGGAGAAGCTTTGCTGGCAAGCAAAATGATCTACCGGTACTCTCAAACAAACGCACACATCGACCAATGAAAAAGCCCAAGAGGTATAAATCAGTCGTCAGAGGCATGAAACTTCTGCTTGTTTTAGGTCATGTATGCTCTGTTAGTCCTGATTATGGGCAATAATTTGCATAGTTCGCTAATATTTCACATACGCTAATCATGACTTCTCTACCTTCAGCTGATGCTTTACGTCCTGCCCCTGGCGACGAATACGTGACGGCAGAGCGTAAACAAACTCCTCCCATGTCAAATAAATATTACGGACATTTCTTGTCCTGTGTGAATGGGGTCATTTATATTACAGAGGTCCTGTGATAAACCGACATTACTCTACATCCCGCTGTAAAACTAATCCTGTCAGAATAGGGTTTAAGATGTGTTTTTGCCCCACCCCGTTCATGCTTTATAATAAAAGGCAGGAGCTGAAGTGCCCCGGCAGAGAACTGCGAGCGGAGGCCTGGAGCACTTACGCTGGGTCACTTCTCCCCTTGCGAGTAAAATATAACTTTGACTGTCTGCCTGGTTCTTAATGTCTATAGATGTGTGTAGGAAAGAAAGTGTATTAACGTGCATTGTGTTCTGCGTCCTGATTGGCTAAGGGACTGTAGACCTTTGCCGATTCGTCCGTCATTTTCCCCCATGCCGTGTCTCCTGTACAGAATGCGTTCAGTTTGCCAGATTTATATAAATGTTGGATCACAGTGTGACTCTGAAGTGTTGTATGTTTGCAAGTTTTCTCCCCGACAAAACCCGCGACAGCGAAACGATGCCAGGACGAAGAGGCTCGGTCAGAGGAACTGTGAAATACACGCGATATGTGACCCGCTACGTGAAAAAACGCTACAACTCGGCATTTGTCAAACTGAGAAAATGACGTTTAGAGTTTTTTTTTTTGTTCAAAATTTGTGATTTTGGTTTTTTTTGCAGAATGTGCTAGTTGAGATCATGAAGAAGCCACTCCATGTTTCAGATAACAGCATTCGTCACGTTAAAAACATACAGTTTTTTGTTTTAGGGCCTGAAAACAAGTTTGGATCTTTGGTTTTATTCTATAATACTGTGCCTTTTTTTCTATGAAAGTTTGAGTTTTGTTTAAACGAGAGAGAAATGTGAGAAAACGTTAATTCCAGTCTGAGAAAAGTGTAGAATGTGTGTGGTGAGGCGTTTACAGCCTTAAAACATGGAGAATAATTGTAAAATATAAAGCTGACGACTTTGCGGATTTTACCTATCGCTGGTTATTTTTAGAACATAACCACCGCGATAAACGAGGGACCGCTGTACTCATTAATTATTTTCAAAAACTGAGCCGCATCAGAGGGATCGAAGATCCCTCTGCCGACCCCTGAACTAGATCCTTAGTTCCTCTAACTTTTACCTTAGGTCTGAAATACAGCGGTCCCTCGTTTATCGCGGTGGTCACGTTCTAAAAATAACCCACGATAAGCGAAATCCGCGAAGTCGTCAGCTTTATATTTTACAATTATCCTCCATGTTTTAAGGCTGTAAACGCCTCACCACACACATTCTACACTTTTCTCAGACTGGAATTAACGTTTTCTCACATTTCTCTCTTGTTTAAACACTCAAACTTTCGTAGATTTTCAATAAAAAAAATGTATTAATAGTGACTCGTGTATTTCACAGTTCCTCTGACCGGGCCTCTTCGTCCTGGCGTCACTCCGCCTTCGTGTAGGTGTCTTTTCCGAGCGAAGAACATGGTTATCGGGAGTTGTTGGCGCTTTTTTTCTCTTTTGGGCGAGAAGATTCTTATAAACAGACATGCCACCTTCGATTATATTTGAGAACGTTTCGTCGACATTGTGGGGGGTTTTCGGTGAGAAAACTTGCAAACATACAGCACTCCAGAGTCACACTGCGATCGAATATTTATACAAATCTGGCAAACTGAACGCATTTAATCAGCCAATCAGGACACAGAACACAATGCACGTTGATACACTATTAAAAAAATTTGAATAAAAAAACAATCCGTGAAACAGCGAGGCCACGAAAAGTGAACCGCGACGTAGCGAGGGACCACTGTAATCGAAATGTTTCTAGTGAAGGCATATGGAGAAGAAGTAAAAAGAAGTAAACAGAGCACTTCCTGTCTTACCGCATGACATCACAAGGTGGAACAGTTTGTTTTCTGTTTGAGAGAAGAACTCCGTCTAAATATGCAGGCAGGGTTTGTGCGAATGAAACAAACCACCAGTGTGTTTGTGACGAGGAAACAACATTACAACATAGATCAGAAAACAATAAGCAATACGGGACCTTTAACGTACAGTTCGATGTGACACGAACAGTTGAAAATTACCTTGCAGTCCGCCTCACTCGCTCCGTTCCTGCCCGAGTTGTTTTTGCCTGTATCCACGGAAACCTAATTAGGAGTTGTACAAATGAGAGGAGTGCGATTGTTGAGGAGGAATTTATCGTAATTAACCGGGAGTGCACTGTGCCACCGAGGAGCGGCCAATCAGATCTGACCTTTTCGGAGCGCACAGTGACCCGCGTACAGGTACACACTTTACTCACGCACACACACACACCCACGCACACTCGCACGCACGCACACACACACACATTGATTGTACGCGTATTCCAGGCAGCTGAAGGAGATTTTGAGTAATTCCGTAACCACAATTGGCTATTAACATTGTAATAAAATGAAAAAAAGACACATTTTTTGTTTTTGTTTTTTTCAATGAAAGTGTCTATAGATTTCATACATGATTAACTGATTGATACATTAAATACTCAGTTTGTGTGCCAAAAGGAATTATTAAAAGTGTATTTTTTTTGTATTTTTTTGTTATTTTTTGCACCTGTTTTAAGTAATTTATATGTAATTTTAATTGTTGTAATTGTTTTTTTTACTGCCTGTTTTAACTAATTTGTATGTTATTTTAATTTAATTTCGGACTTCTCACACTTGCGGCTTATAGTCAGGTGTGGCTTATGTACAAATCAATTTTAAATTTTTTTTATTTGGTTGGTAAGCTTATAGCTTATATGTACAAATCTACATATTTTTTTAAACATTTGGTTGGTGCGGCTTATAGTCAGGTGTGGCTTATGTACAAATCTAAATTTAAAAAAAAAATTTGGTTGGTGCGGCTTATAGTCAGGTGCGGCTTATATACAAATCTTAATTTAAAAAAACTGTTTGGTGGGACTTATAGTCAGGTGCTCTCTATTGTACAAAAAGTACGGTAGCTCCGAGAGCTAAAGTCTGATACAAAGCATCTTTTCATTTTTTGTGATTAGTGCTCCTCTACATTGTACCTGTCAAATAAATCAAATAAACTAAACTAACTAAACTAAACTGATGATGTATTAAATTCATTAGAACCCCCGAGCTGTTTCTCTTTTACATCTTGGCTGTGTTCACCTCCTTACAGGTAAGCTTGTGTACGATCCACCATCTGCTCCAGCCCCAACTTCAGAGAGCCTGACCGTCTGTCGCATCACCCAGGGGCCCGTCTCCTCCCGTCTCCTCCTGTCTCCTCCCGTCTCCTACTGCCTCCTCCCGTCTCCTCCTGCCTCCTCCCAGCTCCTACTGCCTCCTCCCGTCTCCTACTGCCTCCTCCCAGCTCCTACTGCCTCCTCCCGTCTCCTCCTGCCTCCTCCCGTCTCCTCCTGCCTCCTCCCGTCTCCTACTGCCTCCTCCCGTCTCCTACTGCCTCCTCCCAGCTCCTACCGTCTCATCCCGCTTCCTCCCAGCTCCTACCGTCTCCACCTATCTTCTTCTGTCTCCTCCCGTCTCCTACCAGTTCCTCCCATCTCCTCCCGTCTCCTCCCGCTTCCTCCCATCTCCTCCCGTCTCCTCCCACCTCCTCCCGCCTCCTCCTGTCTCCTCCCGCTTCCTCCCACCTCCTCCCACCTCCTCCCGCCTCCTCCTGTCTCCTCCCGCCTCCTCCTGTCTCCTCCTGCCTCCTTCCGTCTCCTCCCATCTTCTAACACCTCCTACCGTCTCCACCTATCTTCTTCTGTCTCCTCCCGTCTCTTCCTGCCTCCTCCCGTCTCCTCCTGCCTCCTCCTACCTCCTCCTACCTCCTAGTCCCGCTTCCTCCTGCCTCCTCCCGCGTCCTCCCACCTCCTCCCACCTCCTCCCCCTTCGCTTTAGCTGTGCTCCCTGGCTCCTGATAGGCTACACGCGTCAGGGCCGTTCGCTGTCACGGTCGTCGGCTTCCACCAGGTTTATTAAAAGTGATCAAGGAGCCGTGTGTCACCTCTGATTCTGGGATTTTCACTCGGGAATTTTAGATTTTTGTTAAAAGGCACACACACACTCACACACAGGCAGGTTAAAGACACGCTGGTTTATATTCTACAAGAAGACCGGAGACAGCTGGACTGAAGTGGACACCATCAAGACCAAGAGGGGGTCAAGGTCAAGACAAAATTTTAAAAAAGCATTGATAGAATTTGAATTTATTATGAAGAAATCTGGAAATATTTTGTTGTTTATAGTACATCATTTGGTGTATCCATGTTGAGAAACTAAATATATAAGTTGGAATTTTGTAAGATTAGACTGGGTTCACATTTGGCCTTGTTAAGTCCAGTTTGAGTCCGGGTTAGTTCCACTACAGACTTGCTTTGGTCCTGTTCTAGTTTTGGTTAAGTCCTGGTCTAGTCCTGGTTAAGTCCTGGTTTAGTCCTGGTTAAGTCCTGGTCTAGTTCTGGTCTAATCCTGGTTTAGCCCTGGTCTGGTATTGGTCTAGTCCTGGTCTAGTCCTGGTCTAGTCCTCTTCTGGTCCTGCTCTAGTCCTAATTTAGTCCTGGTTAAGTCCTGGTTTAGTCTAGGTCTAATCCTGGTTTAGTCCTGGTTGAATATAGGTTTAGTCCTCTTCTAGTCCTGATCTATTACAGGTTTAGTCCTGGTCAAGTCCTGATCTAGTCCTGGTTAAGTCCTGCTCAAGTCCTGGTCTAGTCCTGGTTAAGTCCTGCTCAAGTCCTGGTCTAGTCCTGGTTTAGTCCTGGTCTAGTTCTGGTCTAGTCCTGGTTTAGTCTTGGTCTAGTCTTGGTTTAGTCCTGGTTTAGTCCTGGTCTAGTCCTGGTTTAGTCCTGGTCTAGTCCTGGTTATGTCCTGGTTTAGTCTTGGTCTAGTCCTGGTTGAGTCATGTTCTAGTCCTGGTTTAATCCTGGTCTAATCCTGATTAAATCCTGGTTTAATCTTGGTCTAGTCCTGATTAAGTCATGGTTTAATCCTGATCTAATCCTGGTTAAGTCCTGGTTTAGTCTTGGTGTCTAGTCCTGGTTTAGTCCTGGTTTAATCCTGGTCTAGTCCTGATTAAGTCCTAGTTTAGTCCTGGTTTAGTCCTGGTCTAGTACAGGTTTAGACCCAGTTTTGATGTGGTGTATGTATGTGAGCACTAAAATAATGCACATAATTTATAATCTTATGCCGTTGGTTTTTGAGTTTTAAATAAAAAAAACAACCAATTTTTCATTTAAAATGACATAATAATTTTCACATGATTTCATATTGTCAGTAGAATCTCCTTTTGTGATATAACGTCCACTCTTCCCGCCGTCTCACAGACATTCTCGTTCATTTAACCGTGTCCGCTGTAGCGTGCCCGTACAGTCGCTGCACACGTATGACCGCGGCGGCAGTACCTGGAGCAGCTCCCAGCGGGTGTTCAGTTCCTCGATGCGTTCGCGGTTGCTAGGAGACAGCTGGATGTCGTGCGGTCCGAACGTGGACGCCAGCTGGTTCATGTGTTTGACGTCGTTTTCGATGGGAGCGATCTCTTCCTGGAACTCCTGCACAGAAACGCAGACGACAGTGTCACAGTGAGGGGAAAACTTCAGGAAAATAAAACATATTTTCTATTTCAATGATTATGTATTAGAGGTTATTGATTACAAAGGACATAGGATCACTCGAGAAATCCCCGTCCGCCTTTCAGAATGTAGACGACCTTCACTGTGTTCATGAAAGGATTAACGTAATACAGACAAAATTAAGTAATGATTAGTCCTCTTCTAGTCCTGGTTTAGTCCTGGTTTAGTCCTGATCTAGTACAGGTTTAGTCCTCTTCTAGTCCTGGTTTAGTCCTGGTTTAGTCCTGATCTAGTACAGGTTTAGTCCTCTTCTAGTCCTGGTTTAGTCCTGGTTTAGTCCTGATCTAGTACAGGTTTAGTCCTCTTCTAGTCCTGGTTTAGTCCTGGTTTAGTCCTGATCTAGTACAGGTTTAGTCGTCTTCTAGTCCTGGTCTAGTCCTGGTTTAGTCCTGATCTAGTACAGGTTTAGTCCTCTTCTAGTCCTGGTCTATTAAACGTTTAGTCCTCTTCTAGTCCTGGTTTAGTACAGGTTTAGTCCTCTTCTAGTCATGTTCTAGTCCTGGTCTAGTCCTGGTCTAGTCCTGGTTTAGTCCTGGTTTAGTCCTCTTCTAGTCATGGTTTAATACTGGTCTAGTCGTGCTTAATTCCTGGTTTTATCCTGGTCTAGTCCTGGTTAAGTCCTGGTTTAGTCTTGGTCTAGTCCTGGTTTAGTCCTGGTTTAGTTCTGCTCTAGTCATGGTTTAATCATGGTCTAGTCCTGGTTAAGTCCTAGTTTAGTCTTGGTCTAGTCCTGGTCAAGTCCTGGTTTAGTCTTGGTCTAGTCCTGGTCTAGTCCTGGTTAAGTCCTGGACAAGTCCTGATTTAGTCCTGATTTAGTCTTGGTCTAGTCCTGGTTTAGTCCTGTTCTAGTCCTGGTTTAGTCCTGGTTTAGCCCTGGTTTAGTCTTGGTCTAGTCCTGGTTTAGTCCTGGTTTAGTCCTGATTTAGTCTTGGTCTAGTCCTGATTTAGTCTTGGTCTAGTCCTGGTTTAGTCCTGGTTTAGTCCTGGTTTAGTCCTGTTCTAGTCCTGGTTTAGTCCTGATTTAATCTTGGTCTCGTCCTGGTTTAGTCCTGTTCTAGTCCTGGTCTAGTCCTGATTTAGTCTTGGTCTAGTCCTGGTTTAGTCCTGTTCTAGTCCTGGTTTAGTCCTGGTTTAGTCCTGGTTTAGTCCTGGTTTAGTCCTGGTTTAGTCCTGGTTTAGTCTTGGTCTGTATGATCAGATTAAACCCTGGACAATCAATATTATCTTCAGTTTTGAATGTTTATTGACTCAGATCTTATTTTTGGACAAATACATTAACATTTGAAAACATATTTTAAGTATCTTGGTTTAGAATCCCTGTAATAATTCGGACATTTTAGCTTTTACAAATGTAAATTGTACTTTGTGTTGGGGATTTTCCGTTGTGTCGTTGACATTTTTACAGAAAGCTCAACGTGGCCTTCATCATCAGAGATTAAAATCCTCCTTAGAGTGAGAGGACGTCGACTTTCCTCGTATGTGTGACCAGAAAACAAAATACTGAAACATTGATCACATCTAAAACCTCTTCACACATGATCAATAACATTATAACCATGTTCCAGTATTTTGTTTTCAAACCAGGACTAAACCCGGACTAGATCAAGACTAAACCAGGACTTAACCAGGACTAGACCAGGATAAAACCAGGACTAGAACATGACTAAACCAGGACTAGACCGAGACTAAACCAGGACTTAACCAGGACTAGACCAGTATTAAACCATGACTAGCACAGGACTAAACCAGGACTAGACCAGGACTTGACCAGGACTTAACCAGGACTAGAACAAGACTAAACCAGGACCAGACCAAGACTTGACCAGGACTTAACCAGGACTAGAAAAGGACTAAACCAGGACTAGATCAGGACTAGAACATACCTAAACCAGGACTAGACCAGGACTTGACCAGGACTTAACCAGGACTAGACCAGTATTAAACCATGACTAGGACAGGACTAAACCAGGACTAGATCAGGACTAGAACATACCTAAACCAGGACTAGACCAGGACTTGACCAGGACTTAACCAGGACTAGACCAGGACTTGACCAGGTCTTAACCAGGACTAGAACAGGACTAAACCAGGACTAGAACATACCTAAACCAGGACTAGACCAGGACTTGACCAGGACTTAACCAGGACTAGACCAGTATTAAACCATGACTAGGACAGGACTAAACCAGGACTAGATCAGGACTAGAACATACCTAAACCAGGACTAGACCAGGACTTGACCAGGACTTAACCAGGACTAGACCAGGACTTGACCAGGTCTTAACCAGGACTAGAACAGGACTAAACCAGGACTAGATCAGGACTAGAACATACCTAAACCAGGACTAGACCAGGACTTGACCAGGACTTAACCAGGACTATACCAGGACTTGACCAGGTCTTAACCAGGACTAGAACAGGACTAAACCAGGACTAGAACATACCTAAACCAGGACTAGACCAGGACTTGACCAGGACTTAACCAGGACTAGACCAGTATTAAACCATGACTAGGACAGGACTAAACCAGGACTAGACCAGGACTTGACCAGGTCTTAACCAGGACTAGAACAGGACTAAACCAGGACTAGATCAGGACTAGAACATACCTAAACCAGGACTAGACCAGGACTTGACCAGGACTTAACCAGGACTAGACCAGTATTAAACCATGACTAGGACAGGACTAAACCAGGACTAGACCAGGACTTGACCAGTACTTAACCAGGACTAGAACAGGACTAAACAAGGACTTGACCAGGTCTTAACCAGGACTAGAACAGGACTAAACCAGGACTAGATCAGGACTAGAACATACCTAAACCAGGACTAGACCAGGACTTGACCAGGACTTAACCAGGACTAGAACAGGACTAAAACAGGATTAGATCAGGACTAGAAGAAGACTAAACCTGTATCGACTTGTGATCTTATACTAGTTCTATATCTACAGTTATTCAGAAAAGTCCAGTTTTTCCTCTATTTAGGCGATGTGATTTCCTTTTTGTATTGATTCTTGTTGAAAATCTGTATTGATTCTTGTTGAAAATCAAAACTAGTTTAAGTATTGATTACCTGGATGTAGATCTGTGCACTTAATAAACTGTATTTGTGTTTACAGTATATTGATTTAATTTTATATACTGTGGGGTAAATTACTCAAAGTGGGCTCATAACACTGGTCTACAAATGTTTGGACTCGATCTGCTTCCGAGATAAAAGTGGCTAAATCTCATTTATATTGATAAGATGAACTGAAAATCAATTGATAACTGTGCTGGTTAGCTAATGTATTCAAGATATTTATGATATTTTACATCAAAATCGCATCTGTTTATACAATAGATTTAGGGATTTTTGCTTAAAAATAATATTTATATTTTGAAAATATTTAACTTGCACTTCTTTATCCGTCAAGAAATTAACAAGAAATATCTTAAGACATCAGGTGATTGAATATCTTATGAAAAACAAGCTAAAGTATCACATGTGTTACAACAATAATGTGGAGTCCAACTTTTGTCCTGATCTCCAACTTTGCGACCAAAGTAATGGTGTTCTGCCTTTTTAACCACTGCAGTTATGTCGCGCTTTTGTGATGCAAACGTCACTTCACCACAAACGGAACAGAAGATAAAAATTTACACCAATCAAGAAGCAATTTGTGAAGAAAAGTTGAAAAATATGTTGAAAATTAGACGTAAAAAGTTCACTGATGACATCGCACTAGGGAGAATTCTGTCTAAAACTTATCCACATTTTACTTTTTTTTTTTTTTTTTTTTAAATACTTAAATTAAATTTGTTTTCTTATATTTGTATTTGTCAGATGATAAATTCTGTGTACATTAGAGGAGTTTTTCTAGGTAACAGGTATGACGTGATGATTATCTGGGTTGTTCACACAATTTCGAGGCATCTCTCTTATGTGAAATCCAAAAATATTTGACGTTAAAACTCTCGACATATTAAAATGAATGTATGTGAATGTGCAGACAGACTTTCAGATAGAACTGGTGCTTGTAGACACACTGTACCTTCTGATAAACTATAGTTTTTGCCTTATTTTGCATAAATTTCCTATTTTGACCCAACACTATATCTTGGAAACTATAG
This sequence comes from Paratrypauchen microcephalus, assembly GCA_036785185.1. Classification (NCBI taxonomy): domain Eukaryota; kingdom Metazoa; phylum Chordata; class Actinopteri; order Gobiiformes; family Gobiidae; genus Paratrypauchen; species Paratrypauchen microcephalus. Next base: position 3,612,162 of record JAVJIX010000051.1, read on the forward strand.
CCAATCAGCACTTCTGACTTACTTTTTCTTTATTAGTGACCTAAACCAAGAAAAATGTCTTGTAGTCCAGTGTTACCTGGATCTAGAACTTTGTACTTTATAAAATGTATTTGTGTTTGTATTGATTTAACTTTATATACTGTGGAGTAAAGTACTCAAAGTGGGCTCATAATTTGTATGTGAACCAAAGTATAAAATATGCTTAAAATGCTCCTCAGGGATAAATAAGTTACTTTGAATTGATCTGAAAACACTGGCCATATGCTAAGACCGGGCGATGTGCCCAGAAAATTTCTATCATGATTTTCTTAAGAGTCTGATCATGTTTTCTTGGTATCTTTTATTTGTGTCTAGTCTTTAAAGTTATCTGCTGTTTCTGGAAGCGTACCCTTCACGTTGATTGGCTAAATCCATTGTTTCCTGGAATGTTCTACACTATGGCATTTTAATATAAATATACTATCTCCATGGAGACAAGCAGCCACATCACCGGGCCATGTTACAGATCAAACGTGTGGAGAAGTGGGCCCACTCACATCCCATTAGTCTGTCTTACTCCTTCCCCTTCATCTACGTCTTTGTCTCGCCCCTCAATACCGAGCTGAGAGGGCTCGGGGTACGAATGTTCCCCTAAGAAATGGGACGCCACTCGATTACCGTTTGCGTCATCGTCCCTCGCCTCTACCTGCCTGCTACGTCTACAGAGGCGACAACAACTGACGCAAATAAACGTAAATAAATGTCGAGGATTATCGGGTACCTCAGCTCGACAAAAAAACTAGCTTGTTTATACATGAAAGTTCGATGAAAACGATAACGTCGGCTAAACAGACATCGCTACAATTGAAACCACGACAACAGTTCACTAAAAGTAACAAAGAACACTCTTCTAGTCCTGGTTTAGTCCTGGTTTAGTCCTGATCTAGTACAGGTTTAGTCCTCTTCTAGTCCTGGTTTAGTCCTCTTTTAGTCGTGGTCTAGTCCTGGTTTAGTCCTGATCTAGTCCTGGTTTAGTCCTCTTCTAGTCCTGGTCTAGCCCTGGTTTAGTCCTCTTCTAGTCCTGGTCTAGCCCTAGTTTAGTCCTCTTCTAGTCCTGGTCTAGTACAGGTTTAGTCCTCTTCTAGTCCTGGTCTAGTCCTAGTTTAGTCCTCTTCTAGTCCTGATCTAGTACAGGTTTAGTCCTCTTCTAGTCCTGGTCTAGTACAGGTTTAGTCCTCTTCTAGTCCTGGTCTAGTCCTAGTTTAGTCCTCTTCTAGTCCTGATCTAGTACAGGTTTAGTTCTCTTCTAATCCTGGTCTAGTACAGGTTTAGTCCTCTTCTAGTCCTGGTCTAGTACAGGTTTAGTCCTCTTCTAGTACAGGTTTAGTCCTCTTCTAGTCCTGGTCTAGTCCTGGTTTAGTCCTCTTCTAGTCCTGGTCTAGTACAGGTTTAGTCCTCTTCTAATCCTGGTCTAGTACAGGTTTAGTCCTCTTCTAGTCCTGGTCTAGTACAGGTTTAGTCCTCTTCTAATCCTGGTCTAGTACAGGTTTAGTCCTCTTCTAGTCCTGGCCTAGTCCTGGTTTAGTCCTCTTCTAGTCCTGGTCTAGTACAGGTTTAGTCCTCTTCTAATCCTGGTCTAGTACAGGTTTAGTCCTCTTCTAGTCCTGGTCTAGTCCTGGTTTAGTCCTCTTCTAGTCCTGGTCTAGTACAGGTTTAGTCCTCTTCTAATCCTGGTCTAGTCCTGGTTTAGTCCTCTTCTAGTCCTGGTCTAGTACAGGTTTAGTCCTATTCTAGTCCTGGTCTAGTACAGGTTTAGTCCTCTTCTAGTCCTGGTCTAGTCCTGGTTTAGTCCTGATCTATTACAGGTTTAGTCCTCTTCTAGTCCTGATCTAGTACAGGTTTAGTCCTATTCTAGTCCTGGTCTAGTCCTGGTTTAGTCCTCTTCTAGTCCTGGTCTAGTACAGGTTTAGTCCTCTTCTAGTCCTGGTCTAGTCCTGGTTTAGTCCTCTTCTAGTCCTGGTCTAGTACAGGTTTAGTCCTCTTCTAGTCCTGGTCTAGTCCTGGTTTAGTCCTGATCTAGTACAGGTTTAGTCCTCTTCTAGTCCTGGTCTAGTCCTGGTTTAGTCCTGATCTATTACAGGTTTAGTCCTCTTCTAGTCCTGATCTAGTACAGGTTTAGTCCTCTTCTAGTCCTGGTCTAGTCCTGGTTTAGCCCTCTTCTAGTCCTGGTCTAGTACAGGTTTAGTCCTCTTCTAGTCCTGGTCTAGTACAGGTTTAGTCCTCTTCTAATCCTGGTCTAGTACAGGTTTAGTCCTCTTCTAGTCCTGATCTAGTACAGGTTTAGTCCTCTTCTAGTCCTGGTCTAGTCCTGGTTTAGTCCTCTTCTAGTCCTGGTCTAGTCCTAGTTTAGTCCTCTTCTAGTCCTGGTCTAGTCCTAGTTTAGTCCTCTTCTAGTCCTGGTCTAGTACAGGTTTAGTCCTCTTCTAGTCCTGGTCTAGTATAGGTTTAGTCCTCTTCTAGTCCTGGTCTAGTACAGGTTTAGTCCTCTTCTAGTACAGGTTTAGTCGTCTTCTAGTCCTGGTCTAGTCCTGGTTTAGTCCTGATCTAGTACAGGTTTAGTCATCTTCTAGTCCTGATCTAGTACAGGTTTAGTCCTCTTCTAGTCCTGATCTAGTCCTGATTTAGTCCTCTTCTAATCCTGGTTAAGTCCTGGTCAAGTCCTGGTTTAGTCATGTTCTAGTCATGGTTTAATATTGGTCTAGTCCTGCTTAAGTCCTGGTTTAGTCTTGGTCTAGTCCTGGTTAATCGATAATTACAACTGGAAATACATTTATGAGACTCCTCGTCTAGTCCTGGTTAAGTCCTGGTTTAGGCTTGGTCTAGTCCTGGTTTAGTCCTGTTCTAGTCATGGTTTAATACTGGTCTAGTCCTAGAACATAACTTCATTTCAAGGGGTATCTAGCCCGAGGTCGTGGCCCGAGCCCCTGATCAAATTAGAATCGGGACACCCCTTGCCCTCACATGAACGCGCAAAACCAAGGGGTAGGGGTAAGACGAAGGGGTGTTTGTGTGGTAATTTTGAGGGGAAAAAAGTCCTATACTTGAATATATACATGATATGTTTGTTTAAAGCCAAATCCTTTCTTCCAGAGATGATGACATGTTTGTTTGTTTGTTTGTCTGGAATGTCTCACAGTATGGCATTAAATCTTTCTGTCTTCATGGAGACCAAACCAGACCAAGCAACAGTACAGGTCAGATCTGTGGAGAGGCAACCCTGTTCAGAGTTTTTCCTAGGTATTTTTGAACTATAAAACCACATGCAACTGAATAAATGTAAGGTAGAGGTGGAACATTCCAGGGAGAGCAATTACATCCATTCATCCATCCATCAATTTTCTTCCATTTATCCGGGGCCGGGTCGTGGGGGCAACAGTCTAAGCAGGGACTCCCAGACTTCCCTCACCCCGGACACTTCCTCCAGCTCCTCCAGGGGGACCCCAAGGCGTTCCCAGACCAGCCGGGGGACATACACTGCGTGCACATGGTAGGATCGGATTGGATTTCTCCAAGTGCGATCCCGTTACTCTGCGGGTGGTCTGTCCTTAGATCCAAGTGCACATGAAACTCGTGTAATCGGATAATGGTCAGCGACCTGGCTGGCTCCGCTACGCTATGTGGCGCTGTGGTCCAGGTACTTCCGGGTGATGGCTGCTAAATAAACTATGTGGCGGTATACAAAGATGGAGCTCGAGGAGTTTGACGGAGCAGCATTGGTGTACGTGTTGTGCATTCTTTCTTCGCACCCATGATTTCGTCTGACTTTCCTGGCAACAATCGCTACTTATGACGGCGTCGGCGCCTCCTGCCACTTCCGGGTGAAATCCCTGGCGAAAATTCCTGCGCATGCGCAGTACACCAATCCGATCCGATATCGTGCACAAGGCGGCACCAAGCGGATTACTATCGGCCTAAGTCAGGGGATCCAATCGGATTTGGGAAACGAATCCCTATACGATCCTTAGCCTGTGCATGTGAATTTTATACAATCCCAATCCGTTTGCAATCGGATTACACTCGTCCATGTGCACGCAGTCATAGTCCCTCCAGCGGGGCCTCCTCCCGGTCCATTCCAGGTAGAGCAATTACATCTACGTAGAATCAAGCAGGTGACGGACCCCCAACTAAAAAGGTACATAGTGGACCTTTAAGTAGAGTCCTTTACTATTTTGACTTTGTTATGTTCTACGACTGGTTCTACGACTGGTTATGAGGAAAAAGTGAGTTTTGAGCTGTTTTTTTTAAAGGTTTTTAATGATTTTCTGATGTGATGGGCCATGGCAAAGGTAAAAAAACAAACAAAACAAAACTCATAAACTTGTCTCTAACCTTGACCCTCTCGATATGCTCTGGCAGTGAGTCCAGCACCAGGTCGCCCACGGGCTCCCAGGCATCGCGCACCATCTCCGCCTGCCTCAGCTGCCCGTCCAGCAGGTCCTCAGCCTCCTGGAGCTCCATCAGACGCTCCAGAGCCAGCTCCAGCCTCCTCTGCCACTCCGCCGCGTCCCCACACAAACGCTCCCACCGGTTCGCCACATCATCCGCCTCTTTACGCAGCACCCGCCCCACGTGATGCGCTCGCTCCTCGGGGCTGATATCTGCGGAGGAAACAGAAGGTGGAAGAGGAGGAGAAATATGTAAGTGACACAAGATGAAGAGCTCTGAGACTTGTTTTTGGAGATGTGCGGCGTGAATGTGAGATAAGGCGCAACACATTCAGCTGCGGCGTTCTGATAAGATAGTGGAGGTTTTTGCTTTGTTTTGGTGAGATTTATTAAAGAGTGGAACAATGGAAGTCTGAAGTCTTGCTGCAGGGAATATACAGTATATTATAGATTCATAGATAGTGTCCAAGCTGTTTCTCTTGACAAAAAAAATACTATCTACATGCAGAAAATGTTAACTTTGAAAGAACTGCAAGGAAAAATATAATAATAATGCAAAAAACTGGTGTTGTTATGTCATAAAATAAGACAAAACACACCAGTTCCAACCACGTCATCGTCATACCAAACTCTAACACACTGAACACCTGATAGGCAGGCTACAATTTACTATTTTGAACTGATAAAAAGTTTTTTTTGTTTTTATTTTTTACTTCTATGGGGTATTAACTGCTAACACATAACATACAGCTCTGGAAAAAAAATAAGAAACCACTGCAAAATGATCAGTTTTTTTTATTTTACTACTTACACTGGTCTACAAATGTTTGGACTTGATCTGCTTCAGAGATAAAAGTGTCTAAATCTCATTTATATTGATAAGATGAACTGAGAATCAATTGATAACTGTGCTGGTTAGCTAATGTGTTCAAGATATTTAATGATATAAAAATAATACATACAAAACAATAATAATATACATATATTGTATTCACTGCGTGCACATGGTAGGATCGGATTGGATTTCTCCAAATCCGATCCCGTTACTCGGCGGGTGGTCTGTCCTTAGATCCAAGTGCTCATAAAACTCGTGTAATCGGATAATGGTCAGCGACCTGGCCGGGTTTGCTACGCTATGTGGTGCTGTCGTCCAACTACTTCCGGGTGATGGCTACTCAATAAAAACACAACAAACTATGTGGCGGTATACAAAGATGGCGCTCGAGGAGTTTGACGGAGCAGCATCGGTGTACGTGTTGTGCATTCTTTCTTCGCAGCCATGATTTCGTCTGACTTTTCTGGCAACAATCGCTACTTATGATGGCGTCTGCGCCTCCTGCCACTTCCGGGTGAAATCCCTGGCGAAAATTCCCGCACATGCGCAGTACACCGATCCGATATCGTGCACAAGGCGACGCCAAGCGGATTACTATCAGCCTAAGCCAGGGGTTCCAATGGGATTCGGGAAACCAATCCCTATACGATCCTTAGCCTGTGCACATGAATTCGATGCGATCCCAATCTGTTTGCAATCGGATTACACTCGGCCATGTGCACGCAGTGATTGATATATGTTAAAACTCTAGACATATTAAAATGAATGTATGTGAATGTGCAGACAGACTTTCACATAGAACTGTTGCTTGTAGACACACTGTACCTTCTGATAAACTACTGTTTTTGCCTTATTTTGGATAAATTTCCTATTTTGACCCAATACTATATCTTGGAAACTATAGCCAATCATTTTGCTTGTAGACCAGTGTTATAGGTATGTGTTTGGGCAAAAGGAACATTTTGTTTGAGTCTATAAACTACTGACAACATTTCTGCCAAATTCCAAATAAAAATATCATCTTTTAGAGTATTTATTTGCAGAAAATGACAAATGGTCAAAATAACGACATTTTTTCAGACCTCAAACAAAGAAACAAGATCAGATTCATTTTAAAACAACATAATACTAATTTAAAAGTTAAAAACTCCATGCACAGCTTCCAGGTGCTGTAACAACAGGAACATTGAATAATTCCAGAAAAAAAAGAAGTTTACCGCACACTCGCTTGACGAACAACGCGTTTCGCTTCTACAGCCTACGAAGTGATGACGCTGTAGAAGCAAAACACGTTGTTCCCTAAGCCCAATAAAGAAATGAGAGTAAAGTCAAACGAGTGTGCGGCAAACTTCTTTTTTTCTGGAACATAATACTAATGTTTACACTTAAGAAGAGTTCAGAAAACAATATCTGGTGCAATAACCCTTATTTTTAATCACAGCTTTCATGCGTCTTGGCATGCTCTCCACAAGTCTTTCACATTGTTCTTGGGTCCTAGTTTAGACCTGGTTTAATCCTAGTTTAGACCTGCTTTAGTCTTGGTTCAGACCCGGTTTCGTCCTAGTTTAGACCTGGTTTAGTCTTGGTTCAAACCAGGTTTAGTCCTAGTTTAGTCCTTGTTTAGTCCCTGTTTTAACATGGTTTATCCCTGGTTTACTCCTGGTTCAGAGCTGGTTTATTCCTAGTTTATTCCTGGTTTAGTCCCATTTTTAACCTGGTTCAGTCCAAATTTAGGGGTAATTTAATCCTAGTTTAGTCCTTGTTTAGTTCAATTTTTAACCTGGTTTTGCCCTGGTTCAGTCCAATTTTTGGTCTGGTTTAGTCCTAGTTTAGACCTGCTTTAGTCTTGGTTCAGACCTGGTTTAGTCCCAGTCTTTCACATTGTTCTTGGGTGACTTTATTCCACTCCTGGTGCAAGAACTGAAGTAGCTCAGCTTTGTGTTTGTGTTGGAATTCAACAGACGCTGGAATGGAATGGCTGTAATACATGTAGAGATGCTGATTTCAGGAAAAATGCAGTGCAGTGGTCTCTTATTTTTTTTCCAGAGCTGTATTTAGATCACCACGTTACCTTGTATTGCTTTGAAACTTGCTATATTCGCCGAAAACGACGCATTGTCATGTTTTATAGGTTTAACTTTTGTTTTTGAAGCTTTGAGTCTCTTTTCTTTTCTTTCCTTTCAGAGCGTTTTCAGCACATTGAGCTTCAGGTTTGCCAAAAAGAAGGAGTAAGGAGAGTTCAAACAGGGCCTCGGAGAGCTCGCTAAAATACTCAAACATGCATGGATGAAGTTTAAAACCTCTTCAGGCGTGGTTTTGATGAGCCAACATTATAAGATGGTGGAAAAAAGAAAACTCTTTAAGAAAATGAGACTTTTAGATTGCCTTTTAGGGGCTGCCAGATTGGTCTTAGAAGTTTAAAAATGCATCATCTGCTTGGGCTAGCTAAACACGATCATTAGAATTGTCTATTTTATTACAGAAACTCCACATTTCAGCCTCCGTCCACGTATTTAGTTTACCTGCACTGACCAAATTCAAAACTCAATATCCCAAAATGTCCACTCCACTTAAAAAGCTCGCCGCAAATTGTTCCCGTAAGTGCTATCATTAGGCGCTGTGACAAGATTTATACATCGGACCACTCAAAATGACAGCGCCTCCGTTTTATTAACACGCCGGGACTGAATTTAAAAGAAGTCCTACATAACCACTTCCAACGTTAAGGTCAATCGCTGAGCTAAAATATCGTCTTTTGGTGCGTTAGTGATGAGCCTGGAGAGCGTTTCTTTCTATCGCCCCGTGGTCAGGACAACAGTTCATTGGGTTTCTATAACGCTCATCATTTTGAGTGTAACCAGGCTGCTGTGATCACCGTCTGTCCATGTGCGGGAGTTAGTCGCCGTCAGCGTGGCGTTACCGGGCTGTTGCTAAGGAGCAGAGTTCAGAATGTGGCTCACGAGACACGCCGATTTGGAAAAACTGAGTAGTCTGAGTAGAAAATAAACTTTAAAGGGCCCGTATTATGCTATGTTCTATCTGTGTTATAATGTTTTATCCTCACACACAAACCTGGAGTTGTGTTTTGATTCATTCACACATTTAACACACAAAACCTGCAGATTTAGATTTAGTTTTTCTCTCAAAGTCGGCTTCTTAGAACACACTCATGATCTTTTTATTCAGTCAAAGTTATTCAAATTTAATGACCTTGTAAAATATGATACAGTGATTATGCTTTTTAAAGCATTTAAGAAACAATTGCCAAAAAATCTGCAAAAATGCTTTGCTCTAGATAAGATAAGACTTTATTGATTTCACACAGGAGAAATTCACTTTCCACATTAGCTCCAGTCAGTTTAGTGCAAAAGAAAGTTAGAACAAAAAAAGTGCATATAGAGAAGTAATAATAATAATAATAAGTAAATAAGAGAATGTAGAAAAAAATTGCAAGTTTAGACTATACAGTGGAGTTGTACAGTCTGATGGTGGTGTGGATGAAGGATCTGCGGTAGCGCTCCTTCTTGCACTGGGGGTGCCTCAGTCGGCTGCTGAAGGAGCTGCTCAGCTCCTCTACAGTCCGGTGCAGAGGGTGAGAGGTGTCTACATCCAGCACCCTCCTCTCAGCCACCTCCTCTACAGAGTCCAGAGGACAGCCCAGGACAGAGCTGGCCCTCCTGACCATTTATAACTTGAGAGGTTATGGAAACTTCATTTTGTCTAATGTTAGAAGCTCTCGTAAAAGTTCCTGTGTGACTGTACGTGGGGTAAAAATGTGGAATGCTCTGGATTTACAGCAAAAGCTCTGCCAAACTACAGTATTCCCTCGTTTATCGCGGGGGTTAGGTTCCAGAAATAATCCGCAATAAGTGAAATCCGTGAAGTAGGACAACTTTATATTTTACTATTATTCTACATGTTTTAAGGCTGTAAATGCCTCACCACACACATTATACGCTTTTCTCAGACTGGAATTAACCTTTTGTCACATTTCTCTCTCATTTAAACACTCAAACTTTCATAGATTTTCAACAAAATGTATTAATAGTGACGCGTGGGGGGAGACACGGCTCCGGGAGCCACGCCGGACGCATGAGGAGCACCAATGCGCACCAACCCCTTGGAGAAGTGCGCGACACGTGCATGCCTCATCGTGGTCAAATCTGTGACAGAGCAGCGAGGCCGCGAGCACGAGATCGAACTGCGGCGCCCGGACCGCATCCTCTCAGCCCGAGCCACAAACCAGCCGCACGAAACCAGCAAAGAGCTGCACGTGGTGGTTTAATCCTGGTTTAGTCCAGGGCCAGTCCAGGTTTAGACCTGGTCTAGACCTGGTTTAGTCCACATTTAGTCCTGGTCTAGTCTCTTAGCCAATCAGGACGCAGAACACATTGTTACACTATTTAAAAAAATTGAAAAAAAGAATCCGCGAAACAGCGAGGCCGCGAGCAGTGAACCGCGATAGAGCGAGGGACCACTGTAGTCACAAATTTAAGTTCTTGTATAAAGACATGGTCTGGTCTGAATACAGAGAGACGAGTTTGAATGAATCGTCAAATAAACACTTTTCTGTATCAGTTTTGTGCTTTGTTGTCTCACCATCGTTGGTATTATGTGTGTGTGTTGTTGTAGTTGTGTGTTTACTTGTTGCGGTCTTTAAATGTTCCTGATAGAAACACCGTATGTGTAATTTATTGTCCTTGATCAAAAGTGTTTTGTTTTGTTTTTTGTACGAGAATAGAATTTGCCTTTGTTTTGTTTTGTGTTTTCCAACTGAACTGATAAGGAAGTTAATCAATAATTCAAGTTATGTTATGGAAGACGGGGGTGGGATTCAATAAGTTTTCTGATTCCCACTCCTTTTTGAGCAAAAAACAAATGTAATTGACTGTATTTTGGTTACCTGTATTTATTTCTTTGTGTTGACCTGCTCGAAATGAATAAATAAATGAAATGAAATGAACTTAAAGCACTCTATTCCACCTTGTGATGTCATGTGGTCATACAGGAAGTGCTCCACCGTGTTTCAAAACTCACACACCTTCACTAGAATCATTTGGATCATTTCAGCCCTGGAATTCTACTCTACTTACGAAAATGTAAAGTGTAGTAATGTAAAATGTAAAGAGCATTTTGAGCTTTCTACATGTAGACGGACTAATAATAAAGCAGGACTAAAACACAACTCCAGGTATGTTTTAGATGAGGCATTAATATTGTAACATGGTTAAAACGAGCTCATCAGAGTCAATTTAGCGTAACATGAGACCTTTGACTTTTGGTATGAGGACTAGTAAAATATTAGCGATCCCAAAATGACAATAAATGATAATTACTGTGGTGCTTTGTGTGTTTAAGTGATTTTAAATTGCAAAAACAAGGCGAGAGTGTATTTGTAGTACCAAAACACTAAGGAGCTAAGGCTTGGACGAGCATAAAAACACCATCTTAAAATTTTAAAACACTGAATAAATTAAGGGGTAACTATGAAATGGCAACACATGGATCTTTTTTGTTATTTTGACCATTTGTCATTTTCTGCAAATAAATGCTTTAAATGCCAAATAATATTTTTATTTGGAATTTGGGGGAAATGTTGTCAGTAGTTCATAGACTCAAACAAAAATGTTCCTTTTGCCCAAACAGATTCCTATAAGTAGTAAAATCAGAAAACCTGATCATTTTGCAGTGGTCTGTTATGTACATTTTTCACTGGGCAATTTGAAATATTTAGACTGTTTACAATTTTCACAATTTAAACAACACCTTCCAACAATAACAGGCAAACTAGTATTGAATTTGTATGATTTGTGTGAGCCCCATTTTCTGATTTATGTTCTAATGTTGTTTCATTATCAAAAACATACCCAGAGTTGTACTGCATTTTGTTTCATTCACACATGTTTAACACAGAAAATCTCGTATTTAGACTGAGTTCTTCTCTTAAATGGAAAACTCTGTTCTACCATCCCATACAGGAAGTATTTTAAAATTTTAAACTTTCAAAACTTTCACTAAAATCGGATGATTTTAGACCTGGAATTGCTAATCATTACAGAAAAGTAAAAAGGTAAATGGTAGATGTTAACTTCCTCCACAAGCTGAAGAGAGCCAGAGCCCCAGCTCCATCATGAGCACCTTCTACAGAGGCACCATAGAGAGCATCCTCACCAGCTGCATCACTGTGTAGTATGGCACCTGCGCCGTGTCCTGCCGGAAAAAGCTACACCGAGTAGTGAGAGCAGCTGAGAGAATCGTGAGTGTCTCTCTCTCCCCTCACTGCAGGATATCTACCGCACCCACCTCACCCGCAAAGCCCTCTGGGTGATCCCACCCACCCATCCAACTGCCTCTTCAGTCTGCTGCCATCAGGAAGGAGACTGAGGAGCCTCAGAGCCAAGACCAGCAGACTGAAAGACAGCTTCATCCACCAAGCTGTCAGGGTGCTGAACTCTCTCTCTGCCCTCCCTCCCCCAATCCCACTGCTGCTTAAAGAACACAGACACTGCTGCTTAAAGGACACTGACACTGCTGCTTAAATGACACATTACCCTGACACTGATGCTTAAATGGCACTGATGCTTAAAGGACACTTAAATGACACTGTTGCTTAAAGAACACTTACACTGCTGCTTAAATGACACTGCTGCTTAAAGGACATTTAAAGGACACTGACATTACTGCTTAAAGGACACTGACACTGCTGCTTAAATGACACATTACCCTGACACTGATGCTTAAATGACACTGATGCTTAAAGGACACTTAAATGACACTGTTGCTTAAAGGACACTTACACTGCTGCTTAAATGACACTGCTGCTTAAAGGACATTTAAAGGACACTGACATTACTTCTTAAAAGACACTTAAATTACACTGACACTGCTGCTTAAAGAACACTTATAGGACACTGACGCTGCTGCTTAAAATACACTTAAATGACACTTAAATGACACTGACACTGCTGCTTAAAGGACACTGATGCTTAAATGACACTTAGATTACACTGAAACTGCTGCTTAAATGACACTGATGCTTAAAGGACACTTAAATGACACTGTTGCTTAAAGGACACTTAAATGACACTGCTGCTTAAATGACACTGCCACTGCTGCTTAAAAGACATTTAAAGGACACTGCCATTACTGCTTAAAATACACTTAAATGACACTGACACTGCTGCTTAAATGACACTTAAATGACACTGAAACTGCTGCTTAAAGAACACTTATAGGACACTGACACTGCTGCTTAAAAGACTCCATTTGAGCTTTATTATGCCACACATTATCCTTTTACCTATTTGTATTATAAACAAGTTTACAGTGAACCCTCGCTGTATCGCGGTTCACTCTTCGCGGCCTCGCTGTTTCGCGGATTTTTTTTTCCAATTTTTTTTTTTTTTTTTTTTTTTTTTTTTTTTATAGTGTAACTTTTTTTTACAGTGTAACATTCTGTCCTGCGCCCTGATTAGCTAAGAGACTAGACCAGGACTAAACCAGGTCTAAAGCAGGTCTAAACCAGGACTAAACCAGGACTAAACCAGGTCTAGACCAGGGATGGTAGGGACAGAGTCTCAGATGTCCTTCACGAGAGCGCCTGGGTGACAGGAGGTGTGGCCTTTGTTTACTTGCACGAGCCATGGAAGAGACTGAGTGCGAGCCGGTGTGAGCCAAGAATCAACATGGAGCCAAGAATCAATCCCCCCGGACGCCGCGTCCGGGGGAGCCGCAGCGGGGAGGGAGCCCGCAGCGGGGGGAGGACACTCGCGCGCACAGAGGAGACAGTGGCTCTTCCCCGTGAGAGGACGAGAGGACGAACCCTAGAGAGCTGTGGAGTATTGGCGACGCATTGATAGCGGTCTGATTTTGGAGCCGGGGTGAAATGCAACCAACTCTTGTGAGCGCAGGTTAGTGTTACCTGGTCTTGTGGTGAGGACTGGTGCTCAGAGGCGTCTCTTAGCGGTTTGGCACTGTTAGCATTGGCTTGAGTCTTGCCCAAAATGATATCCAGGTCGCTTTCCACTCGACTTTCGCACATGGCATGGATATGTGGTACCAAAACAAACACACGTGTCCGCGCGCACGTGTCCGCGCGCACGTGTCCGCGCGCACGTGTCCGCGCGCACGTGTCCGCGTGTCACGTGCCCCCGCCCCACTATTAATATATTTTAATGAAAATCTACAAAAGTTTGAGTGTTTAAACAAGAGAAAAATGTTAATACCAGTCTCAGAAAGGTGTATAATGTGTCTGGTGAAGCGTTTTCAGCCTTAAAACATGTAGAATAATTGTAAAATATAAAATTGTCCTACTTCGCGGATTTCACTTATTGCGGGCTATTTCTGGAACCTAACCCCCGCGATAAACGAGGGTTCACTGTACTGTACTCTTGCTACGGGTATATGTGATGTTTTAGTCATGATGTTTTATTGTCTTGTTTATCAGATGTTTTATGTTCACTGTGGGCCTAGGGGGCGCTGCAATTTCAAATCCTGTGTGTGCAACCTGTACATATGTTTTTTGACAATAAAGCTGACTTTGAGCCTTGAAAACTACCCCAGTTCATGCCAAAACACGGTGGAACAAAGCCTTTTGAGCTGTGGAGATGGAGAGTAATAATACAGGATTGGTGTGAATAAAACAAAACACAACTCCACGTACGTCTTTTGATGAGGGAACAACATTCTAACATGTCTAAAACCTCACGAGAGTCCATTTTTGTTATTACATTATGTATTGGGCTTAGAAACAAAATGGCTAAACATGTTATTCGTTCACAAATGTTCTCTACCCGGTCAGATACTTAACAAATGATGTGATTGTGTACACAGTAATTCCACAGTGCACCTCACAGCATACTGAAAGGGCAACTTTTTCTGCTTAACTTTTCCTCCTTGTTTCCATGGAGATGTTATTGCTTTGCCTCGAATGCTGCATAGGTAATTTTGAGCAATATAATACACTTGCTATTGAATAAATGCAAGATGAATAAGTCTGATGCCATACTGAGAAGATTTCAGGAAAACCAATAACATCTCTGGAGACACAAGCAGGTCACAGATCCCCACCTGAACAGTTACACAGTGTGCTTTTAATTTATGGTATCGTAAAAGTGTTTCTGACGGATTTTTAAGATTAATTTAATCTTAATTTCTGAAATCAGCATCTCTACATGTATTACAGCCATTCCATTCCAGCGTCTGTTGAATTCCAACACAAACACAAAGCTGAGCTACTTCAGTTCTTGCACCAGGAGTGGAATAAAGTCACCCAAGAACAATGTGAAAGACTGGGACTAAGCCAGGTCTGAACCAAGACTAAAGCAGGTCTAAACTAGGACTAAACCTGGGATGAACCAAGACTAAAGCAGGTCTGAACTAGGACTAAACCAGGGATGAACCAGGACTAAAGCAGGTCTAAATGAGGACTAAACCAGGACTAAACTAGGATTAAATCAGGCCTAAACCTGGACTGAACCAGGGCTAAACCAGGATAAAAATGGGACAAAACCAAAACTAGGATTAAGCCAGATCTGAACCAGGACTAAACCAGGGATAAACCAGGACTAAACCAGGACTAAACTAGGACTAAAAATCTTGAATATAGTTATAATCGTAACTGTGTTTTAGTCAAATGAGTAGTCTAAGTCTGGAGTGCCCAACCAGGCGATCGCGATCTACCAGTCGATCGCAGGCAGAGTGTCAGTCATATGGCTACGTTCAGACTGCAGGGCTTAATGTTCAATTCCGATTTTTTTGTGAAATACGATTTTTTTTTTCACATTTCCAATTAAATATGACTTGTATCTCCAGTGTGAATTTTAAACGCCCCAAAAGTGTCCCGCATGCGCCTTGGAGGACACGACGAGGTCACGTGCAGCGAGCGTGCTCAGGGTTTACGGAAGTCGCCTAAAGTTCCTGTTGTACTGGAGCCAGAACATGTACAGCTTATTTGTTTTAAGGAGGAGACGGAGAAAGAGAAGGATAAGGTTTTTGGCCACGGCGTTTTGTGGGGCAGTGGCAGCAACGTCCGTAGAAATGAACGTGTTGGTGCGGAGTCGCAGACGAGAGTGGTGGGATTGCTACGTGCTTCGCCGCTTCACTGATACGGTGTTTATACACTATTTTCGCATGACAAGAAGAACGTTTGTGTACATTTGTGAGTGCCTACTTGTACCACTCTCGCTGGAGGAATGAATGCGACATGGCCGTTCAGACTGAAGTCGCATGCCAAAAGATCGGGTATGTATCGGTTTTAGGACCACATATCTTGGGCTTCGTTCACACTGCAGCCTGAAGTGACCCAAATCCAGTTTTTTCACCCCTATGCAACTTTAAAAATAATCTCACTCCAAAAGCCCATATTTGCCATGTCTAACAGATCATTCCAGACCCCCCCTCTTGGTAGATCACACCATCAACCTCAAAAGTAGATCCCGGTTAAAGGAGAATTAATGTTTTTTTATAATCTGAGCCTTATTTCTGTAATAAAACAAGTTGTTTTACTCACCCATAGCACTTTGCATTTTCAGAGATGTTTTAGATTTGCGATATCCGTAACATGAGTTCTCGGGGCAAATGTTTGCGGTCTCCAAATAACACAAACTTGAGCACTTTTCAAATCATAGAAGCTCAGTGTCTTAGTCACACACTACACTTTCGTTTGAGTCAAAAGTGGCCTGTAATCCGAGATTTATCCATAGTTTCGAGTAGATGAGGAGGACAGTGCGCATGCGCTCATTCACAGCTGATTTGCAGATAAGAAGATGCAACTTTTCTGTTGCGAGTGACACGTGGCAGAAGATTCAGACTTTGAGGCTGAAGAGGACTTATGGAGGACTGAGGACTGAAGAGGAGTATACGGATGAGGAGACAGAATGGATACGGAAAGAATGAAGTGGAGACAGTTTTAGGAGCAGCAGAGAACAGCCATCGGTTTCACATTACTTCTCAGAATCGTGCGCTGAATCCGTTTGGCCTTCTTTCTTTTCCTTTGCTGGTAAAAAATGGTCCTGACTGAAGTGGGTACTGCAAACACGATGGTCCAAACGTCTTACAGCTTTGCCTTTCATGTTTGGGTCCCGAGAGCTGAGAGCGAAATCAGCTGTGACTGAGCACATGCGCACTGTCCTCCTCATCTACCCGAAACTATGGATAAATCTCTGATTACAGGCCACTTTTGACTCAAACGAAAGTGTAGACTAAGACATTGAGCTTCTATGATTTGAAAAGTGATAAAGTTTGTGTTATTTGGAGACTGCAAACATATGAACTCACGTTACGGAGATCGCAAATCTAAAACATCTCCGGAAATGCTCCAAAAGTGCTATGGGTGAGTAAAACAACTTGTTTTATTACTGAAAAAAGATTGTAAAAAACATTAATTCTCCTTTAAAAAAAGGTTGAGCACCCCTGGTCTAAGTTGTCATAGGTTTGCATTATTACCTCTCTGATCAGGAGATGGAGTTTCTCTGGGCAGTTCAGACAAAAACACCCCAACATCGTCCAACGCTTTGGTCACCACGGGTTCCTTGGCCCTCATGTCTCTTCTGAACCCCTGCGAAAAAACAACATATGCATAGTTTCAATCATATTTTTTAACATGAGAAGAATAACAAGTAGCTTTCCTATTAAAACCCGCCACTAAAAGCTTTCTCTAATGCGTTCCAGACCCCATCACTGTAGTTTTAATACATCGAATGACCAGCGCATCCAGCCAATCACACCTCCCGACTCGCCCTCTCCTTTAAAATAGCTCGCACGAAATGGGTTTTTGATTTAACCTGCGCTGCAGACTTTAATTTGCATAATGTCAGTCCGAGAGATCACAAATGGACCCTTTTTTATTTTTATTTTTTTGGAGAAACTGCAAAGCTTTTGTTCGAAAAAGTGAATGGATTTTTCAAGCTGGGAATATTTAATTGAGGAAGTCATTATTTTTAGGCGCGCGCTAAACAAGGGTGCAGTGTGCGCCGCTTTGGTTCATTTCTCCGCCTCGTCTTTCCGATTCAAACTCTTTCAACCCGATATATAAATATGCAAATCAGGGTTGCGTCATCTGACAGTCACTTTTCTTTGGAGTTTCTGGTATATTCAGCGCTCTCAGATTTAGTTCATTATACGTTTATGCTAATACCTACGAAGTGTGAATTAATGCTATTCAATGTCCTTGATCTGAATTTGACCACACCCCCATTGATCTGAGCACAGTTATCAATTTATTTATTTTATTTATTATTTATTCGTAGTTACAGAAACACTGGGCATGATGTCCCCTGTTGTAATTTGATGTTTTGTTTCTATAATAATCCAAACAGAAAGCAGAACGAGCCTCACGTCAGTCAGTTCGCTCGTTTGGGTTGCCAGTTTCAAATGGTGAAATTCAGTTGGTTTAAATCTAAAATGCCTCTCTACACCCCAGCACCTGCAGCATCATTAACCCGTGCTAGTGCAGCCTCTGAGTGAAATCTGAAGGTTCTTTCCATATGTATAAACAGTGTCCTCCAACTAGTATATGCAGGTTTAGGCTCTGGCAACCCAGGATCCGATGTGATTATAATCCCGTCTTTAAAGCTGTTTACAGTTCCTTTAAAGGTCCCATGGCATGAAATTTTCACTTTCTGAGGTTTTTGAACGTTAATGTGAGCTCCCCTACCCTGTTTAGGGCCGCCCCCATGGTTAAAAGTTGCGAAATGTCTAAACTGAGCATTTGCGATCCTTTTCTGCGTTAGAAAAAATCAGAGCTCAAACGGGCGATTTTGAACAAGGAAACTTATTGACGTCAGCTCGAAAAACGAAATGCAAATGCAGTTCCACCCCCGTCTGTCTGTACTCAGCGTCTCTGTAAATCACGCCCAGAGAGTTTGGACTGCGGAGGAGCTACGCAATGCGAAATGCGTTTTTTTATTTGCCTGGAGGAACTTGCGAGTGTTTCTAGGCTCGGAAGTCCTTTATCTGAGCCTGTGGATATCTGAAACAGCAGTGGTTTAATTTTATTTTCTGTGGAAATGTGTTTATTTTTCAATGGAACGCTTCTCATCTCTTCCTCCGCGCAAAAACACGGAAGTGGGTCAGAGCGCACAGGGCACAGCTGAAAAGGAAAGAGTGGAGAGTTTGGCCACGCCCCCACCTGCTACTATAGGCCATCTCTGTCCTCCTCATTTGCATTCAAGCAACAACGCCCATAATGGAGTGTTCCAGAGTGACATTTATGACTCTTTCTCATCTTATCTCTCTTTCTCATGCACTGAGTGTTGATTTTGAAGAAGGATTCATTTACAGTATTAGGGAACCATTAAGGAGCCATATAAAAGCATCAAGAAGTACCATGTCATGGGACCTTTAATGAATCACGTTAATATAAATATCGATTACACTGGTCTACAAATTTTTGGACTCGATCTGCTTCCGATAAAAGTGGCTAAATCTCATTTATATTGATAAGATGAACTGAAAATCAATTGATAACTGTGCTGGTTAGCTAATGTATTCAAGATATTTAATTATATTGTTTTACATCAAAATCGCATCTGTTTATACTGTTTATATTATCTGTTTTAGGCATTTTTGCTTAAAAATAATATAACTTCAATATTTGACATTTGAAAATATTTGACATCAGGTGCACACAATTTCGAGGCATCTCTCTTATGTGAGATGCCTCTTACTTTTTCTTTATTAGTGACCTAAACCAAGAAAAATGTCACTACTTTTGTTTCGGAAGCATTTTCCTTATAGACCAGTGTTATTTGACTTCTATGGGGTATTAACTGCTAACACAGAACACATTTAGAACATCATGTTACATTTAATTGTTTTGAAAATGTTATATTTGCCAAAAACATCATATTAAAAAGTGTTTCCTCTCTGTGTTAAGTCACTCTCCCTTCAGAATGCTGGACGGATGACATCTAAAACCTCTTCAGGCATGTTTTTGATGAGCCAATATAATAACATGGTAGAAAGCTACAAAAAAAAAAGAATAGTTGCAAATTAAAGCCCCCCTGGCACACACACACCTCTCCCACGCAACTGCCCGGCATGCTATTCCCTTTTTTTTTTGTTTGCACCCCTGTTGATCAACCATAAAAAATGCCCCATATTTGTAATACTTTTTTGTTTGTTTGTTTGTTTGTTTGCTTGTAGTCATTTATAGAATTTAATCCCCAAATTTGGTACAAGTCCAATAACGTTGTCATTTCCTGTCTTATGGTAGGGGGCGCTACAGGGTACACTTACTAAGATAATGAAATGAATAATGAATAAAAATAAAATAGAATGTATAGTTTGGATGCATGAATGGGTCTTTACACAATAACAATGATTATATTCATTATAGTATATTAAACCAGGACTAAATATGGTCTAAACCAGGTCTAAACCAGGACTAAATATGGTCTAAACCAGGACTAAACCAGGTCTAAACCAGGACTAAATATGGTCTAAACCAGGACTAAACCAGGTCTAAACCAGGACTAAATAGGGTCTAAACCAGGACTAAACCAGGTCTAAACCAGGACTAAATATGGTCTAAACCAGGACTAAACCAGGTCTAAACCAGGACTAAATATGGTCTAAACCAGGACTAAACCAGGTCTAAACCAGGACTAAATAGGGTCTAAACCAGGACTAAACCAGGTCTAAACCAGGACTAAATATGGTCTAAACCAGGACTAAACCAGGTCTAAACCAGGACTAAATAGGGTCTAAACCAGGACTAAACCAGGTCTAAACCAGGACTAAATAGGGTCTAAACCAGGACTAAACCAGGTCTAAACCAGGACTAAATAGGGTCTAAACCAGGACTAAACCAGGTCTAAACCAGGACTAAATAGGGTCCAAACCAGGACTAAACCAGGTCTAAACCAGGGCTAAATAGGGTCTAAACCAGGACTAAACCAGGTCTAAACCAGGACTAAATAGGGTCTAAACCAGGACTAAACCATGACTAAACCAGGTCTAAACCAGGACTAAATATGGTCTAAACCAGGACTAAACCAGGTCTAAACCAGGACTAAATAGGGTTTAAACAAGGACTAAACCAGGTCTAAACCAGGACTAAGTAGGGTCTAAACCAGGAC